>CAOKZL010001260.1:600000-1084417 GCA_948472985.1 Iguana delicatissima | reverse complement strand
GCTTCAACCTTGAGGGCTTTCAGCACACAGTCCCGTGCTTTTTCAGGCTGCACTGGGGGAGGAAGGGTGGCCATCGTGCTTCCTGATGTTCTGCACAGCAGGTAAGTGCGGGAATTTGTGCTTTGCTAATGTTCCAAAGCCTGCTGAAGCAGAAGAACCTAAATCCTTATAGATCTCGTCCATGGAACTAAGCATGACCTTCTGTCATGCTCTTTTGTTGTGTTTTCTCCCCTTTTTCTTAACAATTGGGAATTGTGGTCTTGAGGCCCAACAAAGCCAAGGATGGGCCCTCAAGCTTGGAGCCCACCAAAGCCCTGTACAGTTGGCTGCCCTCATAGGTTTGGATAAGGACCTGTTCCTGTGATCTGGCTCTTCCTGTAAACTGAACTACATCATACACATATTCAGTATAACCACTGGTCATCCCAGATGTTGAGATCCCCCTTTATATCCAACCAATTTGATAGGTCTTAGAGGAGAATCATTACATGGATCATGATCATCTACATGTCCAGATCAGCAAGAGACACTAACTTTCTTCAGGCATTTGTATAACGTGTGAAAATCACAGAGCCATGTGCACAGGCCCCAACTTCACCTGTTTGTAACTGAATCCTTTGCATGTTTTTCACAAAGCTTCATGTGGTGATTCTGTTCTCTTGGACATATTCAGAAACCTCCTTGAGCTCTGAAATCTGTATTGTGTGTGAAAGTCAGGGATGGAGAAACAGTGTTGACACTGAAGAGATGTTAGGGTGGGGACATGAGGCCTTGCAACTCCTACTCAGTTTCAGTCCTCACGTTTGTCTGAACACCTGAAAAGGGCTACTGAAGGCTACAGAATGTGGATCTTCACATTCTTCACCCTTGCACACAGGAATAAACAGTCTCTGTAGCTGTTTCCCATTGCAGGAGAAAATGAAGTTTTTTTTTTCAGAGTTCTCAAGAGGTGTTCACATTTTGCAATGAGTCTTGAAGAATTAGGCTTTGTAGAAATGCACATGGGTTCTCTGTGCAAAACCTACATGTCCAAATTCTAACTTTTTAATAGGTGGAATGGCAGGTATAATTTTTATTTTCTTTTTTAAAAAATCTAATTTATCTTAGTTAAATAGAATTTTGGCAAATGAATGGGTGGGATAGGATATCCTTAATTTCCTAATATCTGAGTTTCCATTAATTAAAAACATGACAAAGGGAAAAGTAGGCTGGGAGAAAATCCTAATATTAAGAAAACTGTGCATTTAAAGATCACCTCTTTGTACAACATGCTCTCATAATCAATGTTCTTTGTGAGAGCATTTTGAACTTCAGCTATTCATCTCAGATATTAAGCAGCTTTCAAATTAAATGTGAGCTTTTGTAGTTGAACCACCACCAACCTTCCATGCTGATATACATTTCAAAGACTAGCAAAGAAAAGCATCTATTTTTACATTCATTTGTTCTCAACTTCCCATTTTGTTTTGGCATTCAAATGTACCAATTTTAATGTTTAATTACTTTGTTGAAGTAAGTCTCTCTTTTCATATTTTAGAGATAAATTTTCACTCCTTGTTGAGTTCTGCCAAGTTGTAAATGGCTAATTTGTTACACTTTCATTTAAAGGTGCAATTTATAACAATATGTGCCAGAACTATATTCGGGATTACAGATTTAGCATGTTTGAATTCCTCTGATAAATTTGTGAAACAAACATGAAGAAAGAGATTTTCTTAAGAACTCCCTCCTCCATTCAATAGCCAAAAAATAAAAAATAAAATGGAGACATAAGCTTGCTTTCTGTCCTTCGCTTCTTCTTTGCAATACTTTAGCCCAGTGGTTCTCAACCTGTGGGTCCCCAGATGTTTGTGGACTTCAGCTCCCAGAAGCCCTGAGCATTGACCATAGTGGCTGGGGCTTCTGGGAGCTGAAGTCCACGAACATCTGGGGACCCACAGGTTGAGAACCACTGCTTTAGCCAATCAGGAGTGGCTTGTGGACTTAATGAAAAGATGGGGCCCAACTGGCTGTGACATCATTTTGGGAACTTTTTTCAGTCATGGTTGTGACAGGGTCATAGGTACTCTAATACATCTGAAAGCCATTTTCATAGCTGAAGTACTTGGTTCCATTCAATACACTTCCATCTGACATCAGCGAATTTCCCACATAGTGGGAACTTTCCTCTCTTCTCCTTCCCCTTCAGCCCCATTCTTCAGATCTGCTGCAGAGTTTCCCACCTCTAACTCCTCAGAGGAAGCTGGGAGTGGGGAGTTGTGCAGATTGAATAGGACACTGTTTATCCACAGTACCCATTCCGCTCAAGGAAGGACACAAATGGATACAACTTATTGTCAGGAATTTGCCACTACTTGGATTTTTTCCCCCATTTAAATGGTTCAGCTCATGGTCAGCATAAAAATGAAAATTAATTACAGTATCTGTTGTTATAAAAACTCTTTGAAGTTTCCTTGTATAGCAGTCTATTTCTGAAAGGCTGTATTCTTTCTTTTTTCTGTCACAACATCCACACAGGTCCATCTGGTAGGAAAATGAGATAAGACCTTCTTGGTGACTGTCCCCTGACTCTGAAATTCCCATCCTTGAGAGGTTAGATTGGCACCATCCTTGCGTTCTTTCTACAGGAAAGTGAAGATTTGTTGTTGTTGTTGTTGCAGTTGTTTTGACAATCATTTGAATTGCTCAAAACGAAAAGACCTTGTTTACTTTTTAATGGTTGTGTTTTGAACTAATTTTAATATTATTGATAATTTAATTAGATTTTGAACTTTGTATATTTCTTCTAAAGACCAACACCTTTAATGGATTTTTAATAATGCGGTTTTTTAAGCTGTATTTGTTTTAACTTTTGAAAGCTGCCTTGAGTCCCGAACTGGGGGAAAATGGGGAAGAGAATAAGATTATTGGGTCTAATGTGTAATAATTTTAATTACTATAAAAGTACAATAAATTTATTACTATAAAACTAACTAGCCTTCCTCGAACCATCTTGGCATGCAGAGGTAAGCTTCCAGATGTATATCGCTTGAGAGACAGGAACCACATGCTTAAATAGGTGTTTCATGAATACCTTCCCCAGTCCAGATTCCAGGAGCAGGGGCTTGATCTGAGCGAACTTTTTTTTAACAGCTAAAGGTGAGGAGAATGGGACCTGGATCTTCTCTTCGCCTCCAGTACAAGCTGTCATGTCCTCACAAAAATCATTGTTTGGAGAAATTTAGTGCATTTTTAAAGTGTGGGTCAAATTCTGCAAAGCTATTTTTTGGCCCTTTATTTGGTTGGTAAGGGCTAGATCAGAATGAATCCCCTTCAGAAATAATTGTGGTAGGATTTTCCTCCTTTTTGGGGGGTGGGGATTATACAGATGCTGCCATTAGTTTTTTGTTTTGTTTTCCTATCATCACCTTTTACATTTAAAACTCACAGATCTCATTGGTGTTTCTTACCAACTGCATTTCCTGGAATAACTTGGCAGCTAGAACACATCATGAGCAAGAACACATAGAATCACCAGCTCTAGCTGTTCGAATATCCACTATAGCAACCCATTGGCATCTCTGAGTCTCTGTGGAAGGATGATCTGAATGGATTCCCTGACTCCTATAGTGAAGACTGGATGCCACAAAACAAAAATTCACCAAGTTGCCTGAACATGACCTTGGGAGGTGGTTCAACAAAAATATGCCTTGTATATCCATACCACCCCACCTGCCCTCTGAGCAAATTCCCAAACAAGAGTCATGCCCTTGGTTCTGCCTTACACATTGGGCCAATGACCATCAAAGACAAGCACATGGCTATTGACAGCTATGCTTCAGTATGAATGGTGAAGTTCTCCTGGAGTTCTCTGGCATCATACTTGAGATAAACCATTTCATCTATTTAGTCATGACTGCTGCTAGGCAACAAGGTGAGCAGTTTGCCAAGAGCAATCTATTTCTTTGGCCCCTGGTGGTACAGACCTCACAAGACAAACAAAAGAAGAAAAGTTTCCTGGTGAAGAGACCATGTCTCTGTGGATCATAGTAATTCTTCTGCTCCCATCCTTCTGCCTTATTTTACGCTGTGTGATATACCCATGTGGGTACAGCTTTATTAAGTCACTCTCTCACCCAACTTGCTCACTCAGTTCTCAGTAATTCACATTATCTCATCAGGCTCATCTATGGCTTTTGCATTCATCTACCCACCCCATACCATTCTTTTTAAGAAAGCAGAAAAAATAGGTACTTTCTTTCGTGTCTGGTGGACATGTAAAATGGCCAGAATAGTTTGGACGGAAATCTATAACCAAATTAGAGCAATAACGGGTTTACAATTTCCTATGTCTCCAGAATTATTTTTATTAAATATACTGAAAGGAATTAACGGGAATGATCAAAAGAGATATGGAAAGCTTCTTTCATACGTGATAACAGTGGCCAGGCTATTGTATCTGAGTAAATGGAAAGTTAAAGAAATCTTAACATCCGAAGAATGGTTATTCAAGCTTCTTGACATGTACCAAATGGATATGCTAACTATGCTTATGCAAAATCGAAGTATAGACATGGTGAATCAAGAATGGAATGCTCTAAAAAGTGTATGGAAAGAGAGATGGGGAGAAACATCTCTTTTAGAACTGTAAATAATAAAATAGAGTGGTAAATTCATTTTATATATTAGGTTATCTTTTTTTTATAATCTTATGTCTCTCACGTTATCTCTTTCTCCTTTTCCGTTTTCTTTTTTCTTTCCCTTCTTTCTTTTCTTTTTTCTTTTCTTTTCTTTTCTTTTCCTTTCCTCCCTCTTTTTTCTTTTCCCCTTTTTATTCTTTTTTTCCCTCTTTTTTTTTTACTTCTTTTACTGATATATTTGTATCTCTCTTGTATTCCTTCCCCCCCTTTTTTTTGGTTAATCTAAGTTTAATTAGATTCTTATATTAGATTTTCATAATAATATTCTAGAATAAGAAATAGTGAATATATAGAATAGGTCTTGGTTGGGGTATAATAATCATTAGGATAAAATAACTATTGTTCTTCTAGGTTATATTAGTTTTAGAGAGACTCAAAATTTTCTAATTATTGATCTATTTCATTTATATCTTTTTTGGCGGTATAATTGAGTATTGAATAATACTGTAATGCTGTTCGTTGATATCTATTATGGAGTCTATGGTAACATATACATATGGATTTATTGTATATTGATTTATATTTATTCTGCTGATTTGTAATGACAGTTGAACTAAATAAATAAACGTATCAACCCCCCCCCCAAAAAAAACAAGAAAGCAGAAAGAAAGAAAGAGAGAGAGAGAGGAAGGAAGGAAGGAAGGAAGGAAGGAAGGAAGGAAGGAAGGAAGGAAGGTAGGTAGGTAGATGTGGGAACTGCATGAATGAAAGTAGGCAACAGGGATTCTCAGGCCATTTCTGCACTAGACTGTTATAGTGCTATTATTCCACTTTCAACATCTTAATGAAATCCTGGGGTTTGCAGTTTAGGGAGGGGTCTCAAAGGAGAAGAAGAGGGGAGGAGAAAGTTTTCCTCCCGTGTTTCCCCTTCAAAAACAGACCTTTTGTTATTTGTTCTTTCTAAAAAGCATGTCCGATAGCATTTTAGGGATGGGAAGATATACAAGTTTTGCTGTCTCCCACATTCTTAAAAAAAATAAAATCTCAGGTTCTTTCTGCCCTAAACATGAATGTTGGTGAATTACTTTAAAATAAATGGAAACAAAAGGGAAACCAAAATGGTAAAAGGAAAACTATGGCCATTTCTGCAACTCACCTTTTCTCAGTGCCGGGGTGCAGGGATCGCGTGAGCAGCCTCCAGCAAGAGGATCTCGCATCCTCGTTGCTTCAGCTCCACAGCTGCTTCCTGGTCGTTCAAGAGCCCTGCCTCTTCTTTCCACAGTGCAGCCTGGGAGTTCCCCAGGCTGCGCTGGGGCAGGAAGCGTGACTGGTGCAGCTCTGGAGCTCCTCATGCCAGGTAAGTGCGTGCAGGGCCCCAGAGCAACATGCAATCATGCACCATTTTTGGCTCAGAGTAAAAAATGGAAAAGTGCACGAGTGGCACCTGCCAGGCCCTGGAGCATCATGCAAATGTGAGTGCGTCGTGTAGACTGCTCCTCACATTCGCGCTATGCTCGAGGGGCCCTTTCACATGGCAAATGCCATGCGAGAAGGATCTATGCCTATGAGGAGTGGCTTAGCGAACTGGGTATGTTTAGTCTGGAGAAGAGAACATTAAGAGGTGACATGATAGCTATGTTTAAAGAAAGAATGTCACATGGAAGATGAAGCAAGCTTGTTTTCTGCTCCTCCAGAGACTAGAACACAGAGCAATGATATTAAACTTCAGGAAAAAAGATGACATCTAAACATTAGGAAGAACTTCCTGATGGTAAAAGGAGTTCAACAGTAGAATATGCTGCTGTGGACTGTGGTGGATTCACCTTCTTTGAGGTTTTTACATAGAGGCTGGATGGCTATCTACCAGCAGTGCTTCGATTGTGTATTCTTGCATGGCAGAGGATTGATCTTGATGGCCTGTGTGGTCTCTTCCAGATCTATGATTCCATGAAAATTCCTTCCCATTTGCATCAGCCAGGTTTGATAGGCACAGCTGTTTCTGCCATGGATAGAAGCATGTTGTACCTGCTTGCCTTGTGTAAAGGAAGGAGGAAGAAGAGGAGAAGTATGTGAATTAAAAAAAAAAGCCTAATTTAGTCAAAGCAATCTGGGTGAATATATAAGAATTCAAAACTAGACTTCTAAATACTCTGTCTACATATGCAAATTTCTATTTCATTTTTGATCACATCAGACTTCATTTAAATTTCAGGTTATTTCCATCCCAAATAGGAAGAAAATGAAGATTTTAGTACATTTATATCAAAATCAATCAAATACAATTCTTGCTTATTCCTTCACTGGGATATTCTTTTGTTTGTTTGTTTTTCATTCTTTTTTTCTTCTGTTTGCTTGTCAAGCTTGTGGGATCTGAGAGCTTGAAAGAAAGTAGTCACCAACAAGTGTTATTAATATTTGTGTGTCGGCTTATTTTCTTTCACTTCTTTTTCAAAAAATTGCACACTGTACCATCTCCTTGCCAACAACCAACCCTGTTGCTTCCTACCTGCAATGCCAGGGTAGCCAGCACATGGAATTAATGATCATGCCAAGCTGTCCATCAGCCTATATAACATGTCCCTGCAGAGAGATTGCATAATCACCCCTGTGTGCTGTTTCATGTGGGCAGTCTCAACATTATTAAAGAGGCAGCACTTTGACAGTTGTCTGGCAGCTGTCCTGTCATTGCAGCCTAGCTCTTCATCTCCTACTTAATGGGACTTGCTAAATGAAAAGAAAATGTTATTGTTCTCATGGAGGCTGGAGACACCACGGCATTTCCCAGTGTTGGGGCAGAGGAAGGAGGAAGGGAGAAATGGAGCTTATTTATGTATATATAAATAGGTTGACATGTAATCCCACTGAGTTATTGCCTTTTGCATACTCAGGGATTGTCAAACGCAGCAGAACTAATTCCAAAAAGGTTCTTGGGGCCATATTTAGAAAGCCCTAATAGTGTAATTCTAGATACTCAAAATATAAGTGACAAAAATAGCTTATCAATCAAATTTCTCATGTAGGTGACAATAACATGACTGTCTTTTTGGTTTTTGACATCTCCTCCCCATTTGATTTTAAATTTCTAGGCAACAGGCTACATTTTACATGTGGGGAAATGCTGCAGATCCATCTGCCTAAAACACCTGCCTGCTTGACAGCCCTATTGATGAATGGGTAAATTAAGCTGTAATTAAGGGTGGGCAAATATCCAAGGGTTACTTACAGCCTGTGCAGTGTGGAGACCTCCCTCCAAAAGAGTATGTGAATTATCAGGAGCACTTCTGCTTGCAAAATTCAGACAGAGCCTTCTCACTGCATTTGGAGGTCCTTATTTACCTGATGATTTGGGCAAATTGTCCAGAAGTTCAATTAGTGTTTGTCTGTGTGAGGGATGAGGTCCAAGGAGACCCAAGTGTTCCTTTCTAATCCCAGTCTAACAGAGATGACTTTGAAAATTAATGGTGTGAAAAGCGTGCTGCTCTTTTCTTTTTTTCTTTTTCCTGATCCACTGATAAGCTCAAAGAGATTAGAACACACATTCTGTAAATGGACTAAGACTTCAGTCAAGGTGAAACTGAAATAACTTCTGTGTACCTGATTCTCCTGCTCCTGGAAGAACACTTGATTGCTGGACAAAATTTTATAATGTTTTGTTTCTTACAAAAATAAGTTTTGCTAGAGTTGAAGATTGCCTGAAAGCTCAGCAATCAGATTCTTGCCACCTTGGCACAGATGTACAAGGGGAGGCTATTGCTATTTATGAGAGGGGAACGTGTTCAGAAACATGCTCTTTAATTCACAAGTACTATAAGTGTATACTGCAAACTAAAAAGAGATTTCAGGGCACAACCAAAAGGATTGCAGGGCTAAGGAATGATTCAGAATGCAGCACTTATTTATATATTTATATATTTGTTTAATCCCATTATTTTTCCAGTAAGGGAACTAAAGTAGCTTACAATAAGTTAAAACAAAACAGCTAAAGTAATATGTAGTTTTAGAACAGAAGTGAAGTTGGAAGGGGCCCCACAGACTGCCAAGACCAGCTTCCCTCTTGATGCAGGAGCTCCAGCTAGAGCATTCCCATCAGGTAACTGCCCAGCCTCTTTGTAAAGACATCCAAAGAAGGAGACTTGGCCATTAACAAACTGCTCTTACTTTCAAGAAGTTCCTTCAAATGTTTATTCAAAGTCTGTTCTCCTGTAACTTAAAACCATTAGACCTGGTCCTACCCTCAGGGGTAGCAGAGAACAGGTCTGACCTCCTCCTCTCTGTGACAGCCCACAAAGTATTCAAAGATTGCAGTCTTGTCACCCCTTAATGGTTCTGTTTACGAAACTGAATGTGACCAGCTGCTTCAGCCTTTCCTCATATGCTTTGTTCTCCATTCCTCTTATCAGCCTCGTTGACCTTCTCTGAGTTTGCTCCAACTTCTCTGTGTCCTTCTTAAAATGAGATGCCTACAATTGAATATTTACTTTGAATGAAGCCTGACTAGTACAATTCAATTGAAACACTATTTTTAAAAATATTAAAATTTAAAACAATAAAGACACTTAAAATGAACAAGGAATATTAAAACAGCACACCCAGTTACATATCACTCCATCCTGGTCAGAAAAGGCTGGAAATCTGTTTAAATAAAAAGGTATTTTCCAGCTGCAAAAACACAACAGAGAGGGAGCAGATCGAACTTCGAATGTTCCAAAGCCTAGAGGAAGCCACTGAAAAGGCTCTCTGCTGTGTCGCCACCAACTGAACTTTGGAGGGCTGTGAGATGGAGACAAAGCCCTTCCCCAAAGATTGTAAAACTCAGGGCTATATTATATTAGTACTATTACTTCCTTTGACTTGGAAACTAGACTTAGGCCCTTTCTGTGCCACCCTCTCAACCTGCCATAGGGACAAGAGAAGGACAGGACCACAATGACAGTTCTGCATGATGTCATTGTGATCCTGTCTTTGTCCCGTGCTTCTCCCATCCCCAGATGGTGCAATGACAGAGTAAATCATTTACAGGTTTTCCCTCTCAATGACCTACAATTGCACCACCATCACGATCTTACCTGGTCTGTGGAGGATCCGGAAGCACAATGGCTGCGCTTCCTGCTCTAGCACAGCCTGGGAAAGTACCTGGCTGCACTATAGAAGGCGGCAGTGGGGCCATGGTGCTTCTTTCATCGTGGGGGCAGCTGATACAGAGGGGTGCACTCCCGCTGTGCCCCCCTCCTGGCAGAGCTGCTGTTGAGATCCCCAAAGGACATCAGACGATAGAGTGTGGAAAGAGAAACTATGGTTCTATGAATATAGACAAAAATATTATTTGCCTTCTTTGCTGCAGCATCACACTTCTGGGTCACAGTAAAGCATTAAACACCCGATACAATTAACATATTACTTTAAAGCAATCACAAATTCATTCAACACATGTTATATATCTAAAATGAGGCACATTCATTGAAGTTAAGGCTAAGGAGCTCCCAGAAGAAGAAGGTATTACAAGGGTTTTTTAAAATTCTTTTATTAATGATTCCCAAGAAAGCCAGGATGGTATAGTGGTCTGAGCACTGACTATAACTGTGGAGACGAGGGTTCAAATATCCAGTCAGCCATGGAAACCCACTGAGTGAATATGAACAAGTCACATTCTCTTAGCCCCACAGGAACGCAAGGTAAAACCCCCTCTGAACAAATCTAGGGAAGAAGGGTCATTATAAATCAAAAATGACTTCAAGGTACAGAACAAAAAATAGTTATGGGGGTGTGACCTGACTAAATGGTGGAGGAGGAATATCACATGGTTGAAAGTGCTGGCTCATTTTATGTTTTATGCTGCTGCAGGGCGCTCTGTTGTGAATATTGGAGAATGTGGTAGACAAGAAGAGAGTGTACTTGATACCATTTAGATGTTTTACATGTATTTAAATAAACTATTTTAGATACTTTCAAGAAGTAGCAAAATAAGAAGCTGTTTTTTAAATTTGTTTTTTATTTGTTATATTCTTTAAATTATTATCATTATGAATTTAACTACTTTTGCAGTTCTTGAAACTATAACTATAATAACTGAATTGTGAAGCAACTTTCCAAGGTCTTTCAAACTAAAGGATTTAAGTTTTGTTATATCGTGTTTTGTTTTGTTCTTCCTTCCTTCCTATCAGATCCTTTTGTCTTCTTCTGTGTCTTGGTGTGTTCACTGCACAGTAATCATTTCTAGGATTTACACAAAAGCACCCTCTTTTTCTATTTTCATGCTCTCCCCCCGCAGCCCCAAATCAAAGAGCATTATAAATATTTGACTGTAAAATATTTGATAGGAAAAAGAAGTGGACTTGAACGTTGTGAATCCGATCTTGAAGCTTTTGTCAGATGCAGAAAGCAAATGTTCAGAATTCACTTGGTAATTTAATTTATGCTAATTACATTGCAAAGTAAAACATCACAAGCTGAGATGCCTCAAGATGACGAGGGCATCAAAACATCATGAACAAAATGAAATAAATGCAGCATATTATTCAGCCTTGTACAGCTTTTTGTCACTTCTGATTGTTTAAGAATGTTAAGAATGTTCCTTGCATTGGGTAAATAATGTCAATAAGTATTTGATGCATTCAACTAAGCTGAAGCCAGTTCGCTTATGAAAATGAAAGAAATCAGGGAAATGGATTTTTCTTTAAAATAAGTGACTAAAATGCCCAAAAGCTGTACAATTCTTAAGCAAATGCAAACAAACTGAGAGAGTACATGTTATGCAAGGCCAAAGCAAGCCTTAGGAATGCCCAAATAAATCAAGATTATGTCCTCCTCAGTTCCATATCCAGAAGCTGGGATTGGAGATTTCTTCTTTTCTTTTCTTTTCTTTTCTTTTCTTTTCTTTTCTTTTCTTTTCTTTTCTTTTCTTTTCTTTTCTTTTGAGGAGACAACATATCACACCAATATTAAAATCACTCCACTGGCTGCCAATTAGTTTCCAAGTAAAGTACAACATGTTGGTTATCTTTAAAACCCTACATGGTTTGGGTCCAAGTTTCCTGCATGATCACCTCTTTACTTAAACTGGCCAGGACTAGACTGGCAATGGTCACCCAGGGGACATTTTCCTTAGCCATCCTTGGACTGTGGAATGACCTGCTGGAAGAGATTCAATAGCAAAATATGCTGTCCAAATTCCAGCAGGCCTACCCAGTCTGTTTTCAATTATGACGTATTTTAAATTACGAAGTATTTTTAATTATGATATACATGCATTTTAAATGCCTTTATGTGGTTTTAGTGTATTTTAAACACAATGTGTTTTAATTGTATTTTAATTATTATTAAAATTAATTAATTAATTAATTAAAATTTTATTATTATTATTATTATTATTATTATTATTATTATTATTATTTGTAAGTTGGCCATGTGAGTGCATCATCCATCACAGCTGAACACAGAAGGTGAATTAGAGGTTCTTGGGTAGGTTTGTGGAATACATAATTTTGTTCTTCAACAGTAAAGAACAGCCAGAGGATTGCCAGTTTTGCTCCTTCTTGAGGCAGCTATCTTAATCTGCCTGAAATAAAGCCTTACGTGTGCATGCATTTTAATGACATTTCATATTTTCCCACAGTAACATTAGGATCATGTGACTCCATGACATAATGCCACTCCAAAGGAACACACACACACACACACACCCTGACGACCAGTTGGGATGATTGCAGCAGTGAAGGAGCACTCATTCAGTCAGCATCCTTGCTGACTGCAGCAGCTTTGCATCGTGAGATTTCAGGGAGGGCATTATTTCAGCATCTTGGGCCCTTTTCACACTATACTTTAATTGCGTGGTGTTCCAGCATCCTCTCAGGATTGCCAATTGCAGACTGGGCCCAGTATGCAGCCTCTTTTCTTCTGCAGGCACCTGGGCATTTGCAAGACAGCACTGGATTGCACCTGGTGCCTGTTCTGCAGGTCTGCCCCGATTGGTCTTTTTTTTTTTTTTTTTTGCCAGCAGCCATGCTAATTTTAGCATGATAGATAGTGGTAATGCTTTATTGTGTCTGCCCCAAAGGAAGTTCAGCAACAGAACTTCGGCTGTCTCCAAAATGGCCATGGGGATGGGCAGGGAGTAGCGGGGAGGAAAGGTAATCCTTGTGATAGCTCCTAGCCATTTCTCTTTTGGAGCTAGGCCACCTGACACCCACAAGCTCACAGGTGCTATCGTGCTAACATGCTAATAGTGGTGCCGGCTTTAAAAAAAAAAAACTTTTGAAATTTGGCCAGAACCTGGGGACTGATGTCATCACAGAGGTTGGTGCCAACATCACGCCCAGGGTGGCCTTCCTGGCTGACATCTCCTTGTGTGTTTGCCAGTGCAATGAGGGCACTGGGCCTGTTGCCAGGTGGAGCTTCTCCTGGGAGTTCCTCAGTGAGCAAAGAGCAGGGACTGCCCACACTCTGTCCACTCCTGAGTTGTCCTCAGAAGGACGCTGAATGCAGGCTCCACATGGCTGCAGCTCCCACAATTGCTGTGGGAAAGGCCAGCTATTTTCAGGTTTCTCCCAAAAATGGAAAACAGCGGGATTAGCCCTGCCTGCAGCTGAGATAGCACCTGACTGGTGAGAATGTCATGCAGTAAGGCATGGGGGAGTGAAGTGTGGCTAATGTGAATTTCAGAGGCCATGCGAAAAAGGCCTCAGAAATTTGACTTGAGTTCTGGTCTATTTATCTGACCTCACATGGAGCTGAGTTAAGTCAGGCTGATTTGGCAGTAGGAAACAGTTGCACTAATTGGAGGTCTGCATTTGAAACCAGTGGAACTGCAAGGAAGCAGTTGGAGTTATATTAGAATGCTCATAATTGTTGACATGGTAGATTTCAGAGAGGAGACCCTGTAAGACATGCTTGGACACTTAGCTATATCAGGTTTAAGGGGCCACATAGAATTATCAATCAATCAATCAATCAATCAATCAATCAAAGAGGTTTTTTTTTTTTTAATTTAGAAGCTCTACCTCCATAATCAAATACCCTATACTATTTACTATGGGTTAATCTGGCACTGCCTAGCAGAAATTGGACAGAAACTGAATGCTGATTCTGTATTCATTCTGAACCTAAGACAACGTGCAGCTCAAGAGGTGGTACTGAAGGGATTACCACTCTAAACTGTGTTTCCAAAGTTGGTTTTCCTCATCCTGGTTTGAAACATTCACAATGTGCTTCTCTTTGATTGAAGAAATAGTATAAAATGTGCTTTCTGTTTCTGTGAAAGGGATGGTTCATAGCATGTGGTAATTTAAGAGGCAACAAGCAAAACCAGCAAATAAAAAAAAGCAGGCCTTGTTTACTTAACTGGTATAAACATTTTCACTTAATGTTTGGTGGGATTGCAGTGGATGAAAAGCAAGGGATACAAGTTTTCTGCCAAATGTCAGCAGGTACAAAAATCCAATCAACTTTCCCATCAGATAAGACAGCTTCTCTCCAGCATTCTGCTAGATAGTCTTTAACTTTTTTTTTTCTTAAAGTAAAGCATGTTAGAGGCTCTCTCATCTTTGTTTAAGGTTACATATAACTACAAGCAGCAAGAAGAAATATCCAAAAATCTGCATTTTGCCAATAATATGCATATGTTTTGTTTTATTGCTAGCTGCTGTGGGCTAAACAATTGCAAGACCACACAGCCCACAGTATGCCCATTGCTATCTTGGAATGCAGATTTATATACAGACATTTTGCCGTATATAAGCACTAAGGCCTGCTTTGTAGCCATGGCTCATATTGCTTCTGCAGTTAGGATGGACCTTAAAGTAAAGCTTGGAAAAATGGTTTTCTTGGACTACAAATAAGTAATTTTCTGAGGAGTCCAAGAATTGTAGTCAAAAAAGGTAAATTTTCCAAACTTTCCCCATACAGGAAATAGTGCTTCCTTAGAACTGGAAGTAAGAGATTCTGATATTCTCTTCATGTGCCCAGAGGAGGAGAAGAGGAAGGGGGAGCATCACCCTCAGGCTCATTGCAGTTTATTCATGGAAAATTCAGGGAAAAAAGTGGGATATAAATCCAATAAATATATGAGTTTTAACAGAAAACAGAGAATCTTCCCAAAGCTTCGGTGATACCGTTTAACTGATGCCCCATCTTCCTTAATTTTCTTTCCCTCTGAAACAAAATGAACATGAAAGATGCATGTGGCCTTATAAAATGTGAGCAGTGTTGCCAGAACAGGCCTATTGCAAGTCCTGAGATCTGGGGCCCCAAATTGGAGACATAAGGATGGTCCCTTATGATTTCCCAAGGTACAGGTCCTACTGATATTATAGGTGAGGTTACAAGGGACAGCCCCCTGGTGATGTCATTAAGCATGATACTGTAAGCGTCAACCACAGTGGTGCAGACTAGGCCATTCAGATATAAAGTACCAAAACTTGCAAATGCAGAAAATACACTGTTCAAGGTAGGACTGTCACCCTGAGATTCTTCCCCCCTTACCCTGGGAGCAGGAGAAGAGGGGCCAGGCCTTGAGATCTGGAAATCCTAGACATGAGGAAGAAATCAGAACCTTAGTACATTAGCAAGCTGGGAAATGAACTGGAGCTCTGTAATCAGTATATCCTCCAGCACTCCAACATGGCCTATGAAGCCCCTTTCAACTCTATGGCCCTTTTCACATGGCATCTGCCTTGAGAAAGAGGGCCTGGAGCCTCGCACGATTGCGAGGAGTGATCTGCATGATGCCCTCACAATCACACAAGGCTCCAGGGGCCGGCAGGCAACAGTTGCGCACCTTTGCATTTTCGGCTTTCAGCCGAAAATGCTGCACAATCTCGTGTTGCTCCTGGGTTCCATGCGCATTTACCTGGCATGTGGAGCCTCGGGAGCCGGGCTGGTCGCACTTTCTGTCTCAGTGCAGCCTGGGAAGGTCCCAGGCTGCACCGCGAAAGGAAGAGGTGGGGCTCTCACGCAAGCAGGAAGCTCATGCAAAGCTGAAGAAGCAGGGAAGCGAAAACCTCTCACAAGAGGCTGCTCGTGCGATCACTGCACCCCAGCACTGAGAAAAGGTAGGATGTAGAAAGGCTTCTATGACTTTTGACAATTGTACTTTACATCAAAGATGTGGGACATTCCCGGTTTGACCCAGGTTGAACTAGATATGATAGTGACTACCAAGTGTGTTTTTTCATGTGTGTGTCTCATTCATATATAAATGGTAGGAAAAGTCTAAATTTAAACACAAAAGGGTTGCACATGAGAGATGCAGAATGTGCCTTTTCCCCAGCTGATATCCCTGAAATTCACCAAGCTTCCCCAGTCTTACATAGGTAGAAGTGACCTGAAATGAAAGAAAAATGTCTAGAGTGGCATCTTACTGAGAGTTAAAATTGAGGATGGTGAGATAGTTGTTCAGCCATGTCTCATTTCCAGGAGGCTCTGAAGATCCAGGAACAAACTCAGGAATAACTGTGAAGTGGTTTGATGTCACCAAAAGTTTAAATTGTCTACTACAGGATACAACTTTATTGAGTTCATAATGCTCAGAATGCATGCAGATCAAATGCTATTTCCCTCATAAGTTAGCCTACAGCTCCTGTATGGCAGTCAGTATCATATTTAGCTTGTGTCTCCAAATCTTTTCTTTTCAAAAGTGCTTTACAAGAGATCAGTTTGATATAATGTGGGTGTGGTACAGTGGTTTGAGCACTGGATTACAACCCTGGTGACCAGAGTTCAATTTCCCACTCGGCCATGGAAACCCTCTGGGTGAACTTGGACACATCACACACTCTTTGCCCCAGAAAACCTTACCATAGTTTCACCTTAGAGTTGGTATAAGTCAGAAACAACTTGAAGGCACACAACAACAACAACAAAAATATATTATTGCATAACAAATGAGAACCAACTGCATTAAAACAGAATCATATGAAACAAAAGGGAACCATTTTTTTCTTTAAATACACATATTAGCACCTGTTCAAGGGCAGAAAGCATATCACTTCTTTTTCATCTTGCTTTGCTTGAGAGAGTGGAAAACAGAAAACAATCACTCGGATCATGCATGCCAAAGCATCCACTATCCAGTCTAATAGCCATTTACAGAAGAGATTAATAGACATAGTATTTGCTGACCATTAATGCAAACAAAGACAAGGGGGTCATGTTTTCCTATGGTTTCTCATAAATATATTATTAGGTTTAAAAGCAAATTCAACAAATGGAACAACTGGCATTAAATGCTTATTAAAGTACTAATACTTTGCATTAACACAGTGATTTCCTTCTCAGAGAAATGCCAAGCCTGACTTTTATAAACTCTCAGTCAACATTTTTATTTCATTTTAAAGGCCAGCCTTCATTGCTGCAGGTGCAAGTAACCACAGGGATTATGTTGTGTCTGCAATTATCTACATGGGAGGGGGAAAGTTAAAATATGGTAAGTTGGGTAATTAGCTATTTTTAGAAATGGTTGGCTGATAATTCAGACTGACATCAATAAGTGCTGTTTTGTGGATGATGTAGATATGTGCTTGCTAACTTTGAAGTATAGTCAAATTTCACTTTTGCTTTGTTACCCTGACTTCTGGGGGTCCCGTGGGGGATACCTTGATTTGCTCCAAGTTATAAAGATTGGGGAAATTAGCAGAGCACTGGCAATAGCAAAACAGGGGCCAGAGTAACTCAGCAGGATCTTTTACCCCACTTTTAGGGGGTCAGGCCAAGCCAAAAAGCCAGACAAACATATCAAATAAATGGATTTTATTGAATGAAAATATTCTCATGCACCAATGTACCCACTCAGTAACACACACAAGGCCTATTGAGAAGAAAAAGAGGTGAAAAATGGATAGGGGATATAGCAAAGGGATTGTAGAGGCAGTAATACTGCACCTATCCTAAAGTCTTCAGTCTGGGAAGTGGCGAGAAGAATGGACTCAGCAAAGAGATAGCTGAGCGGATCACTCAACTAACAGAGTGCCGGTCTGCTAGCATGGAAGGAAGTTCTCTGAAGAGACCCTAAAAAACTAAGACTACTTATAGGGCAGAACGTACCTCGAAGGCAAGCCCTCTCCCAGGAAGAAGACGTGCTCAACAATGCAACTTGGTAGTTTGCACGATTGGTTTATGTAGATGGGTCTCCCCTTGTGGGGTTTTCCAAAGTCAGAGTTGCTCAATCTGGGGAACACACGCTAATCCCCTCAAGTTGGCTATTCATGGCTGAGGACCCTTTGTCTATGTGGATGTGTATTGCCTGAGGTCTCCTTGGGCTACGTGACTGGGGATTTTTCTGGTCTTGACCTGTTTTCAGTTGTTCAACCTCTTTGCCTATGTGCTCATCCGGGCAACCTCTCTGGCATGGTGAACATATCTAATATCAAATTTATAGGGTATGCCAGTGGGGTAACAGCTTTGCCCAAGGCAAGAAGGAAGCAAGGATAGGATGCTGGTGTGTATGGTCCACTGATGACACTACCTTTCTGCAGTGGTGAGATTGCATGTCTGTGTGATGTAAGAGGCTATGTTGACAGCAGCAGTATAGCTGGTTGGATCCTCCAGGTCAAACAGACTTTTGCTAAGGAGCCTGACTAAATATATCAAGTAGCTATGGGGCAGAAGCAGTAGTGGTGTGTGGCAAGGGATCTCTCCAAGACAAAGGCAGTGGCACCACTAGGCTAACACTTGTTAGTACCAAGCAGAATGAAACACAGTAAACCCATTGTGAATGCTTTTTTCCCATGAAAAGATTATGATGAAACAATCCAAAATGAAGCAAGCAATAGAGCCAGGAGGTGACACTCTCAGGTTGGAGGGCACTCAGTGAGCTACTGGGGCAGAGCAGAGGACAAATAGGAGTCGCACTGTAGCTAATGATGCAACTGGACTTAAGCCGAAAGGACATTCAGCTGTTGATGTGCTTAGAGGTGAAAGGAATGTCCAAAGTTGCACAACACAAATTAGAGAAACAGAGAATATGAGCAGCATGAATCAGAGGAAACTTGACAGAGCAAAATAAGAAATGGGATATATAAACATTGCAATATTTGGGGTGAGCAAGCTAAAGTGGACAGGAAAGGGACAGTTTGAGTCAGAAAATTACAGAGTGTTTTACTCAGGAAAAATCTATGGAGCAATAGAGTGGCATTAAAGGTGAGGAGAGGTGTTGCAAAAGATATAATATCAATAAGACTTCAGAAAAACTTTTTTTTATAACCATAATCCAAGTTTATGCTCCAACTATTGAGGCAGAAGAAGAAATTGAAAGATTTTTAATGGAGTCAAGGAGAAAATTGATCACACATCAAAACAGGACTTATTGTTAATCACAGACAATTGGAATGCAAAATTAGGAAACAAAGCAAAATCAAAGATTGTAAGAAAATTTGGCCTGCATAGGTGGTTCTTATGGAGGGTTGTACAAGAGAAGTCCAGGCTATTTCAATGATTATATTACTATATTGCTCTAAGATCTTCTGGAGAGGCCTTTCTCTCTATTCCACCACTATCTAACACTTGTTTGGTGGGAGCAAGGGAGAGGGCCTTCTTGGTGCCTGCTCCCAGTCTTTGGATCTCCCTCTCTAGGGAAGTCTGGATGTCTCCTTGCTTGCTCTCCTTCCACTGACAAGTGAAAACACTCTTCTGCCACCAGGCTTTTAGAAACTGAAAGGGATGGGTTTTTAATGACGTGCTGTGTTGTTTTATGGTTTGTATTGTATTTTAATGAATTTTACTGCTTTTAATGTTTAATGTTTTAACTTTATAAATTGTTCAGTTGCCTTTTAAATAACTTCTATATTTATGCTTTTATTAAAAATTTTGTATAGTATATAATCTGTGCTGTTTTTAAATATACTGTTAACCGTCATCCTTTATTCAGAGAAAGGCAGGATTTAAATGAATAAAATAATAATAATAAAGTAGTAAGTTGAACCATTTTTCCTGAAATTCTTTTCTTTCTTTGTACTTCTGAGGTCTTCATTCACCTCCTTGCAAGCTTAGACTGAAAAAAAATATATAAGCCTTAGCTTAGGCAACTAGTTTGAGGTATAATGAGAAGTTCAGATAAATTGGGTATATGGAATTATAGTACAACATGGTAAGAGAAGTCAAACTAATCACAGTTCAAATCCTGTAGTTTTATTAAGTATGCACTACACAGAAAAAACCACTTGTGACATCTGGTGATATAAAAACAACCCTGCCCCCAACTAGCACAGTTGAAAATAATTTTTACATTTCCATGGAAACTTTCTTCATGAAGAGATATTTGGAAAGATGAAGTGAAAATGGAGATGTAGAAAAGGGAAGATAGTCAGGAAATGATATGAAATGTCCATTGCTCCATTCTTTCTCCGCTAAAACAAGTGGAGAACTTAGAGGTCACTGGGACACAGATCTTCCTGGAACACAAAAATCTGGGAGGAGATGGAAGATGTAGGTGGGATGATGACTTGTAGAACCATAGACTCACAAAACTGTAGAGCTGGCAGGGACTCCTGACAGTTTTAACCTCTTAAAACATCTTGTTATTGCTCAAGGAACTAGTCGAGGGGACTCAAAGAGGCTAACTGCTCATTTGCTAAGGCATATCAATCGGGAAGAGTATTTTCTACCTGTATAAATGTGTGTGCGTGTGCGTGTGTGTGTGTTCTTTATAGCCCACTCCCCAGCTAGGAAGATTCTCAGAACAGCTTACAAATTGTTAATTTGACAACTTCCTGCCTTCAGACTGACAATCTAAGTAAGACATAACACACAAGGAAAAGGGGCTGACAGTGTGGGAGGAGATTAAGCCCAGCATATCCTACCAGTTCTTCTTTCCCTCCATGGCCAGGGCAGTGGCAGTTGGGATGGAGGGAGGGCCTTTCATCTGTTTGTCGGCCTAGGCATAATGCAATTGTGCCTAATGCTTCTTCTCTCCTTCCAAGGCCAGGGCAGTGGCAGTTGGGAAGGAGGGAGAACCTTTTGTCTGCTTCTGGTACACCTATGCTTTGGAAATCTCTCCTTTTATAATTACCAAGACACAGTGACACCACTGCCACCCTTTGGCATAATTGGTGCAAAATTCTCTGTGCAAAACTAGCCTCTTTCCTCTTTCCTAGGTAAGCTCACACATCCATAGCAAGCGCAAAGAGACAGGCTGATTGATCAATAAGATGCAAATAAGTCATTCATCATCCCAGTGTTTATCCTTTTTTTGTGAAGAGGTATTCAGTGCCTTGTCGTGCAATGCTCTCTCCCTCCAAGCATGTTCCAAACACCAAATACACTGCCTTTTACTGGTTAGGAACTGATGGCAGGGTGTGCTCAGGCAGTTCTCAACTGAAGTCTTGGCAGGTAGAAGAGAGTTGACATCCGCTTCCTGTATCTCCAGCCACTTGCTGGATATCCAGTGAGGTGAAGTAACCTATCTTCTGCCATCTGCAACACTGGTGCTACCAAGTGGTTTCCTGCCAGCTATACCCCCAACAACATGAACACATAAATGGCCATGGTAGCATACCCTTGAATGTGGAAACAATCACCTGGGGAGCAGAAGGTTTATGGAACCAGCTGGGTGGAACATCACATTCCATCCATATGATACAGGGTCATGGTTCTATCACTGTGGAGGGCAAAGTGGAAACATGGGCAGCCCCCATGTATTTTAAAGATGAACTGCCACACCTGGAGGCTACACTCATTTGGAGCACCAGAAAAAGATCAGTCTGTGGATTCTGGAGAGATTGAGGGATGCAGAAACCACTAGGAAGGCCACATGTGACTCCAATTGATGAAATTTGGGTAGGAAAATCCTGTCATAGAGGCATGAGTCCCAACAATTATTTTTAACAGATAGAGCTACTCTTGGACAAATTGATGAAGTTCATGCTGCTGAGTCAACCTTTTCTCTTAATGAAAGGGCTGAAATATTCCGTGCTGTTTTCCATAGGGACAACACAGGGAAATCAAGAACTCTGATTTGTGACCAAGCTCCAATTATGTCTGGAGGGCGGAAACTCAAAACATACTGCACAATGCATAGTGTTAATTTGCATGATAGGTAGCTAATCTTCTGAAACAATCTACAATAGAGCAGGCTACTCTAAGTCTCTGAGAATCAGGGTACTGATGGCAAATAAAGCAAAATAGCTTGTAATTTTCTATGCATGCACTTTGATTTCAACATTTAGAAAAGAAGATAAGACAAAGTATTTGTTGAAACCATGTTGCTACAAAAACATCTTTAATACAAACGAGATATAATTAGGAAATGATTTTGCTGCCATTACTTAAGACTGAAAAATTATTATTGTTGGTACGTTTACTGATTTTTTTTAAAAAAAATAATTTGACTTTCTTTAGCCTAATGATTTCGTGATGGTTTTTACAATAACAAAAGCAAAGTGGGGGAAAAATGTTCGCAGCCATCCCAAAAGGGATCAAGTAGCACTGAAAAAGCTTCTTTATTGTAGAGAGATCTCATATAGAATGCAACAATAAAGATAAGGAGATGTACAATAGAATATAAAGGTATTTATCTTTATATTCTTTTCTTCTAGGGTCAAGCAGAGTATAGCTTTTGTCACATTTCCTAAAGACTTTGTACAAATTATTCACAACAAAGTGGAATAAGGTATGGAAGACATCATTTAGTTATCAAAGTCAATGTTCTAGGGACAGCATCAAAAGTAAAGATGGACCAACCCAACCGCAAACTGAGGTCATTATCAGTTGAGGCTCTTCTTGTGTGCTGGCAATAACTTGACCACTGGGTATTGGGATAAGATTTTTCAGAGGTGGTACCACATAAGAAACTCATCAACTGGAATCCATCTCAGTAGTCCTTCAAGAAAGCCTGGGTGATGTATTTATTCACAATGGCCTTCTCTGAAGGGTTCTCTGGAATGCTTCTGGGAAGTTGTTTCCATATGTGATTGTTTCTAACGCTAATTGGATTTTAATGGAATAATACTGAAGTTTATGGATTTTGTAGGCTGCCTTGCAAAGCTCTTAACAGGCTTTAATAAACATCGAGGGCCCTGCTACTGGGATATGTGCTATTAGCTTCGTGGTTCACTCTGTGTCTAGTCAATACCATGCTAATTTAATTTATGTAGATATTTATTTAGAGCCAGCATGGTATAGTGATTGGACAAGGCCTCCAAAAGATCAAGGTTCAAATCCCTACTTAGCTATGGATAATTCACATCCTCTCAGCTTCAGAAGAAGGCAGTGACAAACCCCCTTGGAATAAATCTTGCCAAGAAATCTCCATAAGCATAACCTTAGAGTCACCATGTCAGAATTGACTTAAAGGCACACAACAAAAACAACAGTTGTTTATTTTCCACTCTATGTCATAATATTTCCAAGTAGCATACAAATAAACCAGTTTAGGCAGATTAAAACAATTAAAACATTAAAAATAGGTTATTAAACCTTGTTTTCCCTAGTACCTATTGCACTGTAATGACTAACTGCACACATATGGGTATATGCAATGTAAATGTAACTATATGTAGCTATTCTCCCCTTAAATTAATGAGAGCTGGTATACTGAAATGGCTAATGAAGAATGTGAACTGTGAGCTCCACAATACATATCTGTCTCACTCCTCAATTCACCCAGTAACTCTCAGCTGCATTTTATCCTAATTCACCTTACTTTTTGAATTATAATGCTGACCTAATAATACGGCGTTACTGTAACTATTAAGAAGGTATCGAATTTCTCTCTCATTTGTCTCTCTCTCTCTTGCTCTCACTCTCGCTCTCATTCAATTTCTCTTAATCTCTCTCATTCTTTTCCTGGCACTATAGACAACTTATAAGACAACTGCTCCAGGGCTAAAAATGCCACACTCTTAGCTGCCACTTCACAAGAAATTATGAGCATATACATCCTCTTGTTCAGTTCTCTTTCTTTTCGTTTCTTCACTTTACAAAACTCTTTACTAAGCTTAGCTACCTAACTCACAGCATTGGCTCTTTTCGCACGGCATTTTCGATGCAAAAGGGCTCCTTGAGCATCGTGCACATGTGAGGAGCGGTCCACATGACACACATTTGTGTGACGCTCCAGGGCCCGGCAGGGACCGCTCGCACATTTTTTCATTTTTGGCTTGAAGCCGAAAATGGTGCGTGGTCGCGCATCACTCCAGGGCCCCACGCACACTTCCCAGGCTGCACTGCAAAAGGAAGAGGTGGAGCTCTCACGCACGCTGGAAACTCGTGCAGAGCCGAAGAAGCAGGGAAGCGAGAGCCTTCCCACGGAGACTGCTCGCGTGAGCCCCGCACCTCAGCGCCAAAAATAGGTGAGTTGCAGAAAGGGCCATTGTCAGCACTGTGTGAATGCTTAGCTACCTGTTCACTTCTTCCTGGGCATATATGTTTGTGGTTGACTTTTAGAAGCAGCTGGTAGGGCTGCTGCTGCCCTGCTGTGCTGTAAGAGAGGATTGGAGTTGAAAAAAGAGTTGTCTGTGGCTCTTGGCTGCCACCTACTTGAAGTAACCCTTTCACCAATATCCACATTTCCATGCCCTAATGATCAGTAGTGCACCCTATACTAAGCCTCATAGCTGAAGGCCATTTCCGCACTACACTGGTAAAGTGCTATTATTCCACTTTCAACATCCTGTGGCATCCTGGGGTTTTGTAATTTAGGGAGGGGCCTTTAGAATTCTCAGTTGAGAGCTGTTGGGCCTCAGGCCAGTTGCTATGGAGATGAGGCCTACCATCAATAATTTATTATTTTGCATCTGACAACAGGGACAGAGCCAGATGCTTCTCTGATGCTTCTCAGATCCCTCTTGCTCTCAACCAGTCATTCAATGGGTGTGGAAGGGGTACTGCAGTAGTTTAAAAGTAAGTCTTGGGGGACGGCTTTGATTGTTGTGGAGACAGGAAGAGAATATCAGCCTCAACCTCGACAACAACAACAATGACAAGACATATGCAGGCATACAATGGACTTATATTTGCATATGTCACTAATAGATGCCATCCATAAAGTTACATGGTAATTACACAATGACACATGGTTAGTGAGTTGTAATGATGCACATCTTTGAGTGAAAAGCGCAGTGTGTGGTATGCATCAATGCAAATGCATATCTATGTAGAACTATGTGTAATTTGTATGAACATATATGTGCAATGTGCAACAATGTACAATGGCACTACATATGCAAGGAGGAGTATTGGCTGATGAGGAGGAAAGCCAGAACTGGAGATAATTGAGTTCCTGAGACTGTATTTGGCTCCTCTCTCATACAGCTATTCTTGAGGTAGGCATTTTGCCAGAGGCATGGGCCATTTAACATGAGCCAAAGGGCGAGAGCACAAGGACTCTTGCTGTGTCTCTTAGCCTGGGCAAGCAGCCTGGGGCACAACGGAGATCAGTTTGCCCTACTGAACCCAGATGTAATGGACAGCAAAGCAAGACAAGTTCTTATACATTGGCCTTGGGAAGGTTTTGCCAAAACTGCATGTCTCTCTCTAAATAGAAAAATAGAGAGCCAATGGTGTGGTACAACATGAGGTCAGCTGTGGCTAAGTACTGTGAGATCCCCAGGCTAAACTGACCTGTGTGCATGAGGTGGTTTGTGGTTGTTGGTTTTGTGTGTGCATATGTGTGTGTGTTTGTATTTTTAGCTAGATAAATATGTATACAAAAAATACATGGGGTGCTGCTTTTCCACTTATAGCCCATTTCCGCCCTACACTGTTATAGTACTATCATTCCACTTTCAACATCCTATGGGATCCTGGGGTTTGCAGTTTAGGGAGGGGCCTTTAAAGTTCTTCACCAGAGAGCTCTTTGGCCTCAGTAAAATACAAACCCAGAATTCCACAGGATGTTGAAAGTGGAATAATAATACTATAACAGTGTAGGGCAGAAATGGCCGCAAAAGGCAAAGAGAAGTATGGTGCTGGAGGCAGAACAGGCCAATGGAGGGGAAGGGGTGGGAGAGACATCTTTTGGCTCTTTCTCCTTCTGGTTAACCATCCAATCAACAGATTCCTGGCAAAAGCAAATACACATATACAGAGAGAGAGAGGGAGAGGGAGAGGGAGAGGGAGGGAGGACCTGTTTACAGAAGTAAAGGTTTAGGTATTGTCAAAGTTATGTTGGAGTTCCGTGGCAAAATAGATAATTGGAATTATATGTGTCTAACTTGTCCCAAAATATGTAGATTCTGGGAGAACTTATTAGGATGAATAAGTCAAATGTTGGGCCAAAGAGTTCAATTCAGAAGGGCAGTATTACTAATTTCTGTACTTCAAAGTGAAAATGAAAACTTTCCAAAGATCTTATAGTACTTATGGAAAGTGCTGCAAGTCAGGAAATAGCTAAAGCATGGAAAACATTACAAAATCTCTCAATACAACAGTGGTTAAATAGGGTATGGTTCATAGTTCATAGAAAAAATTAACATACAAAGTAAGTGTTGAAAAAGAAGACATAAAAGATATCTTTGAGATTACTATGAAGCCATCCATGTATTGTTTATATTACTCAAGGCAATACTGAATTTACACTTCCTTTGGATCAAGAAAGATTTTGGAAAAATGAGTATGGAAAGTTATTATTAATATACAAATAACATGTAATTACTAGTAATTGGAAGAAAATTAATATTTAAGGTGATTGGCAAGGTTAATGACTTCATGATTTGGGGAGGGGAGGGCAGAAGGGAGGGATTGAGGGAGAAGAAAAAACATTATATCTGTATAAAAAGAAGGAATTATTGTATGTATCAGAATTAAAATTGTTGTATAAAGTAATAATAAAATAATTTTTTAACAAAAGACAACATCTTGTAGTAGGGCAACGAGACAGGATGGGGATTCTGTTGGTGCGCTATCCACCTAGGCTGCTCAGTTGTCTCCCTGCCTGAGCTGCTGGAAGTGATCTTACTTACTGTGTTGAGGATCTTAACATTCATGCTGAGACACCCTTACCAGGGCCAGCTCAGAATTTCATGGCTTCCATGGCAAGAGCCTGTCTCAATTAATATGTGGCTGTACACATATAGCAGGCCACAGTCTTGATATGATTTCTGCTGGTCAGGATGAGAGTGGTCTGTCAGTAGAGGAGTTTGAAAGAACTCTGTTGTCATGGACAGATCACTACCTGATAGGCTTAGATTTGTTGGTACTCCTGTCCTCTGTAGGGAGAGGGAACACATTAAACTGGTCCACTCTTCGAGGCTAATGGATCCAGATGGATACTTGAATGCTCTGGAAGATTTCCCTGCAGCTAGAGTTGTGGTGATTCTGTTGATGTCCTGGTTGATTTGTGGAATAGGGAGATGACCTATGCAAATAGCACAATTACTCCCAAGCATCCTTTGCTTGGGTGTAGAGCACAGGCTCCTTTGTCTTCTGAGGAACTCAGCGCAATGAAGCATTTGGGTAGACAACTAAAACAATGGTGGAGAAAGACTTGGGATGAATACAGTCAAGCACAGGTTAGGGCCCACCTTAGACCATGTCCTGCAGCAATGAAGGCAATAAAGAAAGGATTCTTTGTTGGCTCTATTACTACACCTCAATCTTATTCAGCACAGCTTCAGATTGTTAAAGGCTTGTTACATCCTAGAACTCAGAATGCTAAGGAGGAGCCCTCAAAAAAGTGCTGTGACAATTTTGCTAAATACTTTGTAGAGAAAATCACCTCAGATCCATTCTGTCTTGGACTCCACATTGAAGGTAGAGTCTGGGGAGAGGCATGTGCTTGTCCGGTTTTGATGGATGAGTTTCAGTTTGTTCAACATGATGATGTGGACAAGCAGCTTGGAGGGGTGTGGTCAGTCACTTGTCTGGTAGATTCATGATAATTCTGGCTAAATTAAAGCTGACAGATGAGGACTGACCAATTGTGGTGGAAGTCATAAATATGTCTTTGAGAAAGGGCTATGTTTCAACCTCTCTAAAAGAAGCAATTGTAAGACTGTTGTTGAAGAAGCCTTCATTGGACTACACCTCTCTGGATAATTATTGGCCAGTCTCTGATCTCCTTTTTTAAAGTAAGGTCTTAGAAGGACTAGTGGCAGCAGAACTCAAGGCTTTCCCGTATAAAACAGATTACTTGGAGCCATTCCAATGTGGTTTTAGACTTGATTATAAGATCCAGAATGGTGTAGTGGCTGGAGCACTGTATTACAACCTGGAGACAAGAGTTTGATTCCCTGCTCAGTCTTTGCCTTCCTCTGAAGCTGAGAGAGTGTGACTTGCTCAAGGACATCCATTGGATTTCCATGACAGAGTGGGAATTTGAACCTTGGTCTCCAGAGTCACAGTCCAGTGTTCAAACCGCTAGACTACACTGGCAGTCTATGTAGTCTGTATTGTTGAATATTATAACAGCACCCCCTTTGTCAGTAGGCTTTACAATAATATCTTAGAGCTGCTTTTCTTTCTTTGGGAAGATTTGTCATAACTAGGGCCTTTTTCACATGGCAGTTTGCAAACGAAAGAGCCCCTTGAACTAAATGTGAGGAGTGGTCTGCATGACGCACTCCCATTTCTGCCACGCTCAAGGCCTGCACGCGCAGCGAATACGCATTTTCTTATTTTTGGCTTTTAGCCGAAAATAACCTGCACTTGCGCAGGGCTCACAGGCCTGGGCCACACTTACCTGCAGTGCGGAGCCTCTGGAGCCGGGCAGGTTGCGCGTCCTCTCCTCAGTGCAGCCTCCAACTCCCAGGCTACACTGCTGAAGGAAGGAAGGGGTGCGGCTCTCGTGTGAGCAGGAAGGAGCTGCGGAGCCCGAGCAGCAGGGAAGCAGGAGGCTTGTGAGAGCCTGCCTGCCCAGGCTTCTCACGCGAGGCCCACACTCCAGCAGCATTAAAAGGTAAGCTGTGGAAAGGGCCTAGGTGTTAATTCTGATTCTGTTAATTGATAAGAAAAAGGGTTTTAAGACTGGATTCCTATTTCTATAGATTCCAAGCGTTAGGTGGCTGAACTACTTACTGTAGAGGAGTTCTTTTGTAGATGCCTATTACTGTTCCCAAGTTGTCCACTATAGTAGAATCTGTTCCCAGTATATGAGATTTATCCATAAATTTTTTTGAACCTCCTGTTCCTATTGCATTTATTGTTAACTTCATTATTAAGGGTAGAAGGGAGTATTTGCTTGTAAACAGAGTCCGTTGGATGAAGTTGAATGGCAAAAATCTGAGAAAATCTCAAGTTTTTTCTTCTCAGTAGCAAGCCCGTTATTAAACATAGTCTGTTTTGTTTAACAGAGTTGATACAAAAGATATACACAATCATTAGAATCAAAGCACTTTAAAAAATAATTCTTTTTGTAGTGCTTCTTTAAATTTCATCAGCTTCAGGAGATTCTGCTTAATTATTGAAAATATTAGAAGTTGAAGATATTCAACTGATGTTTCTTCATATATCGTCCCATAGACAAGAGAACACATATTGGTATATACATTGGTTTATGGATTTCAAGGCCTTGAGGAATAATATTTAAAGCCTTATATACCTTGAGATGTTCTATGGTAAGTTGATATTTAGTTGTTTTCTCTTATTAAAATTCTGTGTATATATATGTGTGTATGTATGTGTGTGTGTGTATCAGAACCCCCCCTTCTTATATTACCATCAAATCTAGAGACGAAAAATAACCTAGCTGTATCACTGCTAATTATAAAAGAAGAGAAGTCTTGCTCATTGTGTGGGTGCCAGTAAATGGTGCTCTGTGCAAGCAGAAAATCAACAGAGGGCTGTATTGTATGCTACAGCCTGTATATTAGAACTGAATTAATTATATTTGATTTTTTGTATGTTTCTACTGATGTGAGATTTTATCTGTACCTCTTTTGTAAATTACTTCAAATCCTGGGGCTAAGCGGGAAAACTAGGTTATAATAATAAAAATGAGAATAATAGTTCCCAGAGAAGCACATACATATTGAGAGCCTCTGACTGCTTTTCATGTGTTGAGAGAATGTTATAACACTATAGCATCCTTTTTGTTACATTTTGAAATCAACCTCTGGTTCATTTTCCTGGTTGCCACCCGAATTTGAACACACATTGTAAAGTATTCCCTTGCTGTTGATAACTAGGCGCAAATTTCTTGCTACTCTAAACTTCTAGCTTTTCCTTTGATCCTTAAAATGGGTCCCAATCCTTTGGCCTCTTGCCATCAAAATGAATTTTGCTGGCCTGACCTGGCAACCTACAATGCCAGGTGACTGCCAGGGGATTATTTTTGATCTTTACTTTTCTCCTTTTTTCCTCAGAAGGTGGACTAGGAAGCCAAGAAGATTATACCTGTAAACAGTCTCCTGTGATTCACCTATGACCTCTATAAATGATCAAAGGACCACCAGTTGGGATTGGAAGGGAAGAGGTGAGTGGCACATGTAGCCCTTGGTGTCACATATGCAGCAGAGCTCTTTGAATAAAAAACTTTGCTGAAGAAAGGACTGTCAACTGCTAAACATCAGCTGCTCCAGGGATCACTTATATTCATTTGTTTGGATGGCAGCATGCTTTTAAGAAATGCGCCTTTTTGGTAATTTTTAAATGCACGTTATGTGGAAGTAGTTTATAGCAATAAAGAACTACATTGCTCTTGTTCTATGCCTTCCAGTGATTTTCAGCTTATGGGGATGCCTAGGCAAACCTATCACAGAGTTTTCTTGGGAAGATTGGTTCAGAATGGGTTTGCCTTCGTCTTATTTTGAAGCTGAGAGAGCATGACTTGCTCAAGGTCACCCAATGAATTTCCATGGCTGAGTAGGGATGCAAACCCTGGTGTCTAAAGTCATAGGCCATTTCCGCCCTACACTGTTCTAGTGCTATTATTTCATTTCCAACGCCTTGTGGAATTCTTTGTAGTTTACTGAGGCCCAAGAGCTCTCTGGCTGAGAATTCTAAATGCCCCTCCCTTAAGCTGCAAACCCTAGGATTCCATAGGATATTGAAAGGGGAATAATAAAGCACTACAATAGTGGAGTGTGGAAATGGCCATAGTCCAACACTCAAACCACTATACCATGCTGGTTCACCGGGAAACACATGCATATTTGTAATATATGAAAACATGTTTCCTACAATGGGAAAAATGTGTGTACACCTAAGATAATGACAAGTAAAACAAGTTTATTTAGTGCAATGTGCCAGCCAGCTATTTCATGGAAATAGCTTACTCATGTTTATAGAATGTATGAATCTATCATTTTCAGTTTTTCCTCATTTTTCATTTCTGTTAGAAGTTCTACTTGTCCTGAACTTTGAAAATGAAAATTTGTTTGCACTTTTGTATGCATTTCACCTATGTATTTGTTTTGAATGCAACTTTACCAAACACACACATTTTCTGCAAGTGATTTCCTTTAAAATTCACTTTTGGATGTCATTTCACCAATGTGCACTTTTTTGTAGAGTTTTCCCAAATATAAATATTTTTGTATGGTATTTGGTGGGAAAATTTTATTGCAAAATTTGGAGAAATGTGTATTGAGAAGGAGAAGAGTTTGGATATTAATTAGAAAGTGAAAGATAAGCTAACTTTGAACTGAAAAAATACAAAATCAATCAAAATGTGAAATGAGAAAATTTCTTCCCCATCCTTACCTATATGGATTCCCTTATTACAATGAGACATTGTTTCAAATATTTCAGTTAGACCTATATTTTTGCCTGATATTTGCAAATCACAAATGGTTCTGGTGAATTATTCTGCATGGAAATGCAAATGGATTTTTGTGTGAAAATTGTGGGTTTTTCCCTGAAAAAAAAACATTTTCCACATGAAAATATTGGCTGGCTATCTGTTCAGTAATTACAATTTCACAAACCCGTCTTGTCACTTTATAACTGTTCCAATTCATGTTTACAGTGGACACATCATGGCAATGAACAAAAGTGCCCCCCCAAATCATACTTTTGCAGCCTCACATTCCCTCAATGCTGATTTTTCCAAAGTGCTGGAGAGTGAGGCAATGGGATGGTTGTGGGATGTGCTGACACAGACACACTCACAGAATCTTAGAATTAAAATGGGCCACAGAGGCATCTAGTTCAATACCTTGTCATGTTTCTGCAACTGTATGTCTCAATACATCCCACAATCAGAAGAGGTCTGGAAACATCACTATTCACTGCTTCACTCTCCTAAACCTTGGAAATGGCTATGTTGTATGAGGGGGCAGGGCAAGGGTGAGGCTTCAAAGGCAAGAAGTCATAGCTGACTGTCCATAGCTACAGCTCCTGATGCAGGATCTCAGGTTTGTGTGTTGTTTTTCTGCCAAATTCAGATTTTCAAGCAGAGGTACTGTTTCCTGAAATAAACGTTTTTGTGCAAAATTAGTGGGGCTTGACAAGAAAAGACATATTTGCACAAAATCCACATTTGTTTCTGAAAACATTGTTTCTGTGTGAAAATTCTGAGATTTTTGCAAAAGCACAATTTTTGTGAAAAATTGGTAGAAAAATCACTATTTTGCACAAAAACATTTTTTCCATAAGCACATGTAATTTTACTGCCAAAATTGTGTCTTTTGTGCAAAAAAACAAAGAAACTAATTTTAAGAAAGTGTTTCATGCATTTTTTTTGTACAAAACACTATTTTTGAGACCAAAATACATGTTATTGTAGCTGTTTAGCTGTTGCCATTTGATATTCCATGGTCAGCATCCTGCTAGGATGTTCACCTTACAGCTGTGCACACCTTAGGTCTAGTCTATCTAAAAAAATTGCATCTGCCTACACAAACCTATGTGAGTTTTAAGATCTTTGGAGGAGGGTTTTCTCTCAGTCACATCACTATCATACAGTTGGTAAGGACCTGAGAGAGAGCATTTTTGGTGGCTGCTCCCACTCAGTGGAACTCTCTGCCAAGGGAGGCCCATCTGGCTCCCTCCCTGCTCTCTTTTCACCAGTCGGCCAAGGCCTTCTTATTTAAACAACCCTTCAGCTTTTATATGGTTGGGGTAGTGCAGAGAGTAGGTTTTAATATGATTTTAATTGTTTTAAATTATTTTTTAAGTGAATTGTGTTTGCTTTTTTCATTTTTCTATTTTAGCCTGTTCTTAGCTGTTTGGCTTAAACACAGTATGAGCCACTTTGGGCACTATATGAAAAGAAATTGGGATCTAAATAAATAAATACATTTGGTATTCTCTTCCAACCTCTGCAATGACCAATGGCAGAAGTGTCATTGGTCTGTGTCAGGCTTTGGGGGATTGCTAGACACTTCTGTGATACTCTTCTCATGTTCTCAACCAGTCACAGAATGACCATTTCACGGGGGTGTCACAGCAAAACCATGGGTGCTAGTGGTGGTGAATGGGGAGCAGTGGCAGGGTTCTATCTGGAGAACTCCTATCCTACACTGGGTAATGTAGGATCTTGACCCATATCAGCATGTAACACTGTTGCTGAAGGCTCAACACTGAGTATTTGCTGTTGAGCCAGGTTCAGGAGTTTGGTACCATGTTTTTAGTACAAAATTCCAAACATTGTAGCTCCAGGGTGCCTATCACCCCACCTAATCCCTAATGTCTTCTGAGGAAGCATTGTTACTGGTCCCACATAGACCTGAGATCTGCTTAGAGTCTACCAAGAGTAGTTTTTCTAGAGTTCTGCCTACAGTATTGTAGGATACCCTTCTAAGGTTAGGCATGTGCTTACACATCTCTGTTTATGGTCCTCATCAGTAAGCATTATTTGACTCATAAATTCCAGTCAACATTTATTAATGCATTTGTTTATATAGTTACTTTTTTCTTGTATTCATTTGGTTTTTATACCATAGAATTTATAAACTATTTCATCTTGAAGGTTTCAAAGATGAAGTAATTTATAAGTTCAATAAATAAGTCTTAAAAAATGAAAACAGTTCCATGCTGGGGTCAATTCTGCTGGAAACACACTGTGATTTCTCCTTTCTCTCAGACCATTATTGCACCTTCTGAGTGAAACCAGTTGCAAACAACTCCTTGCACTGTCTGTGTTGATGTTTTATGTGGCATTTAGATGTTGCTGTTTCGAAACAATCTGTCAGCAAGCAACCTTGCAAAATTCAAAGAGTCAACAAAATAATAGGAAAGGGATTTCTGAATAATAGCTTGAGGAACTGGAATAAAAAATTTCTTATAGACTAATGTTAGGGGAAAGCTGGCAGGGACCTCAAACCATAAACTCCAGAGCAATCATGAGGGTGAATTTAATAGCAAAGAATGGGATCACATATCTGTCAAATTATCTTACAATGCTCTAACAACCTGACACTAACTTGAGGGTGAGTGTGTCATAAATCTAGTACTTCCCCATTTTTAGTAAGGTCCACTATATTCAACACATAGCAAACAAATCATCCTATGCAGAGAATAATGTGATGGTGATCGTGATGATGATGACAATGATGACGATGATGATAATGATGATGACTATTATTTTGCCTCAGATAGAGGCAGTGAGGTTGAGGATAGCCATGGAAGAAACAACAAAGTCAGATTCTTCTTAGATCAAACAAAATGTGATATTAAATATATCTCTGCACTGATGGTACACTCCTTAATATCCCCAAAGAGCAGCTAATGTGAGTCTAAAGATTTTTGAGGGTGCAGCAAAGAAAGTGGGTGAGTTTTGCTTTTTCCCTCTCTGGAAGAATTCACTCCTCAGAAGCTGCTCTCTTTGCTTTCCTGTTTGTATTCCCCATGATGGATTTCATGAGTATGGCAATTACCATCAAGGACCTTTGACTTCTGTCACATATCTGCATTTCTTTTTAAAAAAATGAATGTGCCAGGCACTCCCTAAGTGAGCAAATTTCTGAATTGGGCACAAGACCATGACATTCTGAAGGGGAAACAGACCCAAAATATTAGGGAAGCTATAAAAGAGGTGGGCCAAATGTAGCCTTCCAAGGGTTGCTGGATTCCAGTTCTCAATATCCCTCACCACTGACCAGGACCACTAGGAGTTTCAGTCCACCAATATCTGGACTTTGCCCAGCCTGGCCAGAGACACTAGCCTTTTTCTTCTGTGTTTCTGTAAAAGGGAAAAAAAGGAGGTAGAGGTTGTTTTGCAGCAAGGAATCCAATTTATTTGACTTCCAGGATGATTTAGAAATTCATTAGCTGAAGCCAATGGTGTTAGTTACACTGATGTAAAACTGCCATAAGGTTCTCAATAAAAAGTTATTGTAGAATTGCCAGCACAAATGGTGATTTAGGAAAGCAAAGGTTTTTGGAAAGCTTGTAGATTAGAACTACAGTCACTTGTCTTCCAAAAATCTTAAAACAATTCTGAGTAACATGTCATCAGTTTGTCACTTGGGTTCATTAATCTTGAATATAAGGACTCTTTAATACAACTTATACAATCAGTACACCTAAGAATACCTTATTCTCTTCAGTAATGGATTTCTTTTTACCACAGCTGCTCTGAATATTCACCTGCAAACATTTTCAGGGGCAAAGTGATTCTTTCACAGGATTCCCCAAACCAATATGGCCCTGCAACTTATTTTGGGAATGTGGCTATTTGAAGATGCTTCCCAATAGCCACATTCCAAAAATAGATTGAAGGGGCATATGGGTTTGGCCCTCATTCCTTCTGCTGCTGCTTCATGTTTTTTTCCTCTTCTTTCTCTATCCTCAGACTCTATTCCTCAGACTGAATTCAGCTTCTCAAGAGATCACAGAGTAGACATTGGCCATTTCTGCATGAGCCTGTTATAGCGCGATGATTCCACTTTCAACCTCCTATGTAATCCTGGGGTTTGCAGCATCGCACTATAACAGGCTCGTGTGGAAATGGCCATTGTGTCATTGTGATATTAACCTATTATCTTAAACTCATGGGACCCCATGAGGTCCTTCATCAGAACCTGCAACTAAATGTAAAAATGGGGAATTTAATAATATAAATTGGAGGGCTTGTAAGAGGAGGGATAACAGAGCAGGATCTTTTCACCCATGTCTACCAGGTCCCTGCAAGAAAACCAGCCAGAGATTGAAAAGTAAACTAAAATGTGTTTATCGAGGGGAATTCAATCATGCATACACACAGGATTCAAAATAGTCATGCACTCACACAAGAGCTTGCCAAAGACAGTGAGGAAAGGGTTAATTAGCAAAGCTTAAGGGAATAGAATACAATTACCCATCCAGAAGAGAAGTAAAGAAACAGCTATGAAGCTTAGGCTTTTGTCTAGGGTAGCATAAGTCAAAATTTGACAGTGGCATAGTGGTGTGCAGCAAGTGAAGATACTAGTGCAAAGCTGCAAGACTTCATAGTTAATATCCAGTTTCTGTGCTTTGAAATGGAGGTTTCTAGTTCTCTCAACCACTGTCTCATTGAACTAACCGACAAGAAATTGGTTTTGACAGAAATGTGAACTTTTGGAATTCAAATTGCATTTGTGTGGGAATCTAGAGGTTGATTGTCCCTAGTTGTGTCCCCTATTTGATATGAGAGCTTGGATGCAAATGGCTCTCTGGTCAAACAAACAATGTAGCTCGTAACAAACACTCTTAGCATGTAGGTGACAGAGTGTTCATGGCTGGTTTGATGGCTTATATTATCTGGGCAGGCTGAGAAATAAAGAAAAAGGTGCAAACAGGAAAGGTATAATGGGAAAATATGCCAATCAACTCTTCCATGGGAACACTGCTGACTCTTTTATATCATCTTTTTGTCTTAGTGCTTGAAAGCTTCATGCATAATGCCTAGCAAAGCTTAGAGGAATTTCTTGGCCTGTTTTATCCAGCCAATTTCACCTCTTATCCAGCATGGCTTTCAGCCATAGCAGTATTGGATTGTATATCAATTAAACCATATCAAGTATGAGACTGCACAGCCCCATAACAACCCAATCAATCCAATTTGGAGATGTCACTGTGGGAAAATGAGTCTGAAGGAGGACGGTGCTTCGTATACTCACCAGCACCTCTAGCTGCTGCTGATTTTGAAGATGATGGTGCTGGTGATAATTGTAATGATGACTAATTTACCTTTTCCCAACTTGGAACTCAACAGAAGTTAGACACAGACACAGCTTACAAATGTTAGAACAGACACCGTTTTTAAAAAAATCACTTCAAACACAAATTGAAAATGTAATTAAGCTATCATTAGAATTAAAAAAGTTAAAAGTATGAAAGGTAAGAAAGAAAACAACAAATACAGCCAATAAAACACATTATGAAAGACCTTTTCCTCCTGAGGAAACCTCATAGTCCTGCTGACACAAAAAGTTCTTCACCAGCCCATGGAACAATAACAAATCTAATTTCTTTAGGAAGGGAATTCCAGAGGCCAGGGGCATTCCCTGAGAAGGTCCTGTCCCATATTCCCTCAGATGTGTTTGTGATGAAGGTGCAAAAAAGAGAGAAGGGCTTCTCCAAAAGATCTCAAAACATAAGCAGGCTCATATGGGAGAATATGATCCTTGCTTTACCACTTGAAGTCTCACTGGGATCCTCTGGTTCTACCTCTTAGACCTCTATGATGTTATTGCTGTTGAAGGTGTGTGGCCCAGATATTAGTTATAGAAGAATGGTGCTCAATGATTTTTCCCCAAGTCTTGTGATGTTAGTGGTCCTCTTGAGGCCTTTTAATTAAAATAGTGCAGTGTTGGTGGACTAATAACTACATCCACATTCAGAACCTTTTCCATATTCTACCCAACAGATCAACAGCAACCACTTTTGAATCTGAATGTAGGTTTACTGCTTACTTTGTCTTGGCAACTGGAATTTCTCACCCCACCACCACCACCGCACACACCTCAGCACCAAGCCAGCTTCAGATTAGCAGTTTTGCACTGTAGAAATGTGCGGTGTTTTTTTCCCAGTGGGCCACAATATTTGTGAAAGGGCCATGCCTGCACATGAGCCTGTGCTAGTTAAACACTAGCATAAAGCTGCATAATTTTAAACAACAGGAAAAATGAAATAGTGGGTATGTCAAAGGATACTTCAGGATGTGAGCAAAAATATGAAAACATTTACAGACAAAACACACTGGTTTTTTTTCCTATTATTTTTATTTTTGCGACATTTAGCCAGTACTCTCCCAGGCCACTTCCAATCTTCTAATCTGAAGGTGAGAAAGGATTGTGTTAAACTCTGGCCAACAACCAAATGCATTCCTTATTTTTTGATACCCCACCCAGTTGAACGGACATTCTAAAATGACAAATATGACCTTAAACTTAATAATCTTGTGAGGTTTGGAAGAGGAGAAGGGTTGTTTTTTTTTGTAACTATTGCTTGTCTCTAAACCTAACCAAAAATTATACCAGAAGTGGAACTTCACACTGAGTATGTGATATTATTAGTCTGCTATCTTGAGTAAAATAGTGGAGCACCTGGGGAGTAGGCCTTAACACTTCAGTCAAGCTGCCTAGTAAAGTAAATTTGTAAGAAAGAGAGGCAGTTGATATGGTAGATTAAGTTCCAAACCACCCCCTGGGTTTTGAAGGAAAAGGAAGAGGCTGGGATGCATCAGGTATAGGGTTTATCAGTCTGTCACAAAATACCAAAAGATATTCCGGCACATGCAAGTATAATGGGCCCAGAGTCTAAAATATTTCAGAATTCATAAGAATCTGGCACTGCATTTACTAATGGAGATGATGTATGTCTTCCAAGCACCATTTGCAAGAATTATCGAACACTCTCAGAAGATGCTTGCCCAGTGCTCTGAAAATCAAATAGTCTAAGACTTTAAACCAACACAAGATATTTGGGATTTAGTCATTCTGACAAGCATCTTCAAATGAATATCCAGTAGGGATGCAATTCTATTCTCTAAGGAAGCAATAAATAATTTTTAAAACTTTCTGTTTACTGTGGGAAAATGTTAAGTCTTCAAAAACCATGCAGTTTTATATTGCTGTTTTCACTGTTCGGTTTTTGAAGACTATATGCACTCTGGGACTTATTCTGTTCAAAATTTGCACTTTTTATACAGGAAGCAACATTTTCAGTGCAGAAAGTAATATTTTTGCAGAGACACATTATTTTCTATATGGAAATACTATATTTCTTGCATAAATTGCTTTTTCCTATGTGAAAAATATTGTAGTTTATGACTTATTTTGCACAAAAATTGCCTGTGTTTTTCTATGCAAAAACCCAGCATTTTCTGCTTAGGAAACAGCATTTTCTGCACAGAAAGTCATACTTGTAAGTAGGCATATTATTTTCTGTGCAGGAAACTGTTCATAATATTTTGTACAGAAAAAGTCCTGATCTGAGAAGATTTTGTTCAGAAAAAGTCCTGATCTGAGAAGTCCAGGGTTCTTCTTATTAGAGTTTATGAACGTTTGGAAAACACAGGTTTTGGCTATTTTTTTGAATATTTTTGAATATTCTCTCCATCCCTAGTATCCACTAAGGGAACTTCCCCTTCAGATATTTTTCCCTAACCTCATCAATTAGTCTTTCCTCAGCTACCATTAGGATGGCCACATGCCCTTGTGTACACAGAAAAGTCTTTTACTTGAAAGACTGTCAAAGATTTGTCCTGTAATTGAAGATATTCTGTTTGAATGTCTGTCTAGATCAAGTCCATGTTGAACATAAAAGATAATGTGAAGGGAAAGCGGATGTCACTCTGGACAGGGGACTGAGAAAGAAAGTAGGCGACCTGACCACAGTCTCCCCCATGGTGATGAGATATACTGCATGTCCCTTTAAATAAAAGGAGTAATTATAGTAAATCATCTAAATTTACGTCTGTGAGTGTCATCTGTCTGTCTGTCTGTCTATCTATCTATCTATCTTAGCATATGTATATTCTTATGCAAATATGTGCTATCTTCAGTTTTCTGCTTTAGTAATATATTCCCCACCATTTTTAGCACCAGTTTCTTCACTCCTTCACCATCTTGTGCTTCTAAGTATGTACATAATTCCATACTCCAGAGGCCAAGAGACATTTCTCTTTACAAAATTATAGCACAGTTATTCCACTTTAACAGCCATGATTCAATCCTATGGAATCCTGGGATTGGTCGTTTAGGGAGAGGTCTTCACAATTCTTAACTGGAAGCTCCTCTAGTGTCTCTATCTGAAGTACAAACCACAGAATTCCACAGTATGCAACTAGGGCAGTTCAAGTGGAATACTAGCAGTATACCTGTTCATTGTGAAAGAACTAAAACGTAAAATGGTCACTCTGCAATAACTAATCATACAATCATAGAGTTTGAAGAGGCCTCGTGGACCATTTAATCCAACCTCCAGCTAAAGCATCCCCAATAGGTAGCTGTCCAGCCTCTTTCTGAAGACAGCCAGAGACGGAGACCCTCCCGAGTCTCGAGGAAATTGGGTCCATTGCTGAACTGCTCCCACTGTCAAGAAGTTCATTCTAACATTCAGTTGAAATCTACTCTCCTGTAACTCAAAACCATTAGACTTAGGCCTTTTCCGCACTTTGTATTAGCGATGGGCCATAGCGCCCTCCGGCAAGGACATTTGCACTTGGGGGTGAACTGGGTTCGGACTACTTAATGTTTGTCCGGACTTCAGCCCGCTCCCGAACACCCAGAACTGGTGGTTTCCCATGCTATTGAAAGGCCGATTAAAAGAGGACTTTCAATAGCACAGCGCTCCCCAGTCTGTCGCTGTGCTAAAGAGTAGATGTGCAGGCTCACACCAGCGTGAGGCTGCAGATCTTCCGGGGGTGGGCTTCCGGCTGGCGCGCTTCTTCAGTTGGTGGAGAGCCTCCACCAACCGGAAGCCTCCATTTTTGTCTCTGGAGAGTGTGTAGCGTGGGCGCGCGCTGCTCCGGAGCGTTGTGGATCATCAGGGGGAGCGTGCCAGTCCAGTGAGTAATGGACTGCCCCATTTTCCCCACAAAGTGCAGAAAAGCCCTTAGTTCTGCCCTCTGAGGCACCAGAAAACAAACTCGTACCCTCCTCTTTCTGGCAACCCATGAGGTATTTAAAGAGTATGATCATGTCACTCCTCATTCTTCTCTTCACTAAGGTGAATATGTCCAGTTCCTTCAGTCAGTCTCATACGTTTTGTTCTCTGTATCATTCATCATCCTTCCCCTCCTCTGAACTAATTCCAGCTTATCTATATCCTTCTTAAAATGAGGTGGCCAGATAAGACCTGAAGTACTTTTCACATGCAGTACTGCTGAGCCATGTACCCTCCGTCCTATACCTGTGCATTTCATTTTTGTGGCCTAAATGTAGCAATTTGCATTTGTCTCTGCTGAATTTCATTTTAGTAATTTCAGCCCAGTTTTCCAGGTTATCAAGGTCTTCCTATCTTCCAGCATATTAACTATCCCTCCCAGTTTTTTACTGTCTGCATATTTGATAAGATCCTTACCACCCCCTTATTTAAATCATTGATAAAACGTTGAAGAGCATGAGCCCTAGGACAGAATCCTGAGGCACTTCACTTAAGACCACCTTCCAATCTGAAGCATTGCCACTGATGACAACTCTTTCAGCATGGTTTGAGCATGTTTTTCCAGCCAATTATGGATCCTACTGATGGTGTTTCTATTCAATGCAGAGGACTTTATCAAATGCTTAGCTGAAATCCAGATAAATGATATCCATAGCATTCCCATCACCTGCTAAACTTATGATCTGATAAAAAAAAAGATATAAAGTTAGCTTGGCAGGATTTGTTCTTGACAACCTCATGCTGTCTCCTAATCACTGGATTATGATCAAGATACTTACAAACAGGTTTGTGTATAATCCATTCTAATATTTTTCCTGATATTGAGGTCAAACTGACTGATCTGTAGCTTCCAGGATCTTCTTTTTTGACTTTTTTTTTTAAAGAAAGGGATGGTGTTTGCCCTTCTCCAGTCCTCCAGCACCTCACCCATTCTCCAAAATTTCTAAAACAAATGATGGCAAGTGGTTCTAAGAGTGTGTCAGCAAATTCCTTCAATACTCTGGGTTCATGTTTCTTTTTTCATGTCCCCACAAAAAGATTCACTACCAGCAAAGGCCTCAACATACCTAATGAAGAAAACCTGAGGGCTATTGGTACCTGTCTCACCTCCTGAATAACCTCTAATCATTTTTGCTGATGATCTTGGATGGGGTTGGGAAACCTGTCTTCAGTATCTTCTTTATCAGTTAATTTATTGCCTCACACCCCTCCCCTGTGAATATGGTTTCTGTTTATGAAACCATGTACAGAATATTCTTTTTTTAAAAAGGCGTGCCTGTATATTTTGATTAGGATCTATTGATTTTCAAATGTAATTGTACCAAGAAGAACTGTTGACACCATCCATCCATCACTTTATTTATAACTGCCTTTTCCCCAGTTGTTGTTGTGTGCCTTCAAATCATTTCTGACTTATGTATGCAACCCTAACGAGAACCTATCATGGGGTTTTCTGGGGCTGAGAGTGTGTGATGTGGCCAAGGTCACTCATCCATGGCTGGGTAAGGAACTGAAGCCTGCTCTCCAGGGTTATAATTCAATGCTTAAACCACTACGCTACACAGGTATTTGAGACTCAAATCAGCTTATAAATGAGATAAATAAGATAAAATTACAATAAAAACACATAGGGTTAAAAACATACAAAAATAGAGACCGAATAGTATTAAACTAACAAAAAAATAAAACAATACAAAATTTCAAACAAAACAAAATAGGCAATACAGCACCATAAAAAGCCCTTGTTTTGTAAAACAATCCATTCCCAAATGCTTGCTGCAATATAAAAGTCTTCACTTGCCATTAAAAAGACACCAGAGAAACGACCCTAAATTACCTATGAAAGGAGTCCCAAATTTAGAAGCAGCCACCAAGAAGACATACATCCCCATCAAACATCCTTGTGAAGGTAGTGGGATATAGAGAAGTGCCTCCCTTGAAGATCTTAGAGCTAGGGCAGACTCATAGGGGAAAATATGGTCCTTCACATAGTCTGGTCTTTGTTTTCTATGTTGGGTGGGCTGATGGTGATCTGTGGAACAATTTTCTATGGTTCCATTATCAGAGATAGAACACCACCTGTTCAGGCTTAGATTCTCTGAAACTCAGAGCCTCTGAGGTGTTGATTAGGGTGTTGATTAAAATGGTCCACCGAAGGAAGTTTATGGATCCAGGTGGATTCCTGATGTCCCTTAGAGGGCTTCTTGTTGCTTCAGCAGGTGAGTCTCTTAAAGCCCTGATTGACCTCTGGAATGAGAAAATGGTTAGCATTTTCCTGAATATCCCCTCACATGGAGTAAAACTAAACCAGCTCATTTGTTCTTTGGAAAGCTGACAACAATGAAAAAGTGAAACAGCAATTAGAATGTCATTGGCATTTCTCTTCCATCCCTAGGTCCACCATATTGGGCCTAAACTCCCCCCTTACCTGTGCTTGGTGCTTGATAACACATTTATGGAGAACTATTTCCCTTCAGGATACCACAGGCTTAGCAACAACACTGGGCAAAATTTTACAACATGCAGGTTTATTATGCATCCCTAGGATTCATATGCCTTATTCAGCTTGATAGTAGTCTCATATGATTTTTGAGACATATTTAGAGCTTTCTACACCAGATAGGATCATGTTGTCTAGAGTGTTCACAAATGTGAAGTGATTAAACCTACAATGAATTATTATTTTGATTTGAAACCCCATACCAACACATATTAATTTAGAGATTCCCCTGAAGTATAAATAAAACTACACTAAATTTTTTCTGTGTTATTCTTACAAAGGGACTGAGGTCAATGTTGAAATTTACTCAGTTGTACTGTCAAAACAAGGTTCTGTTGAACAAATATATAGATGATTAGTGCACTGAGATGTAATCATTTTGAAAAAAAAACCAACCTTTTAAGGCTGTTTAACTTCTTTTGACTTCCTCAGCAGTTGTGCTAGCAATGACCATGAGAGGAAACAAAGCACAGCTATGATGATGATGATTACCTGAGATCTGAGGGAAGGGGAAATAACCTCCTTGTCCCACTGTTCATGATTTAAAATGTCAAGGTCTGAAATGCAAGCCTTTAAATCCTTAAATCCCACCCACTTAATTTTTATGTGAGCCTTCTGCATCATATTGGGAATTCAATAGGGTCATACCAACTTCGTTTATTGGCAAGTACTGCTATTTAACTGTGCAACAAGAGTTTGTCATTATGTTTTTATTCCACCAGAGGGTTTGTCCATTTTTGATAAATGCCAGTCACCAGGGTTTAATTGGATCCCTGGCACCAGTTTAATTTGTAAAATCACTGTTTATTAAGAAGAGAGCCTTGAAGACAGCTGGAAAGCCTATTGCTAAAAGAACACACAATTGTTAGACTTCTATGCATTCCTGGACAAGATGGTTCCATGAACTTGCTGCCAATTTGAACAAGTAGTTTGACTGTAAGAAGAAAGCTGGTAGAATAATATCACTGTATTATACCTTACAACCTGTGTGAGGAATGTCATGCATGGAGGCTAAATCTGGACCCCTCAGAGCCCCAATCCTGACCTTAGGGATTCCCTTGATGGTCATGCTCCCTTCCCCATAGCATCAACCTCAAATGATTTCCCAGCTTTGATATAGATTTTTTTCACAATTTTGAATGGTAGAAATGTACCCACTGAGAATGTCTCTGAACTTCAGTTCAGCCTTTGATCTGAAAGAGATTTGCTATCCATACTTCTCAGTTTAGATGGTTTGCTTATTTCTCTATGCAACTGCTTTCCCTGATCTTCCTAATAAGAGCAATCATAACGCAGTGCAGGAAACAGGCAAACATCACTGAAGCCTGAAACTTTATCTAGCCTAACTATTAAGCTTTGGCTGACTTAAGTGCAAGCTTCCATTTTTACTAAGGCCCTAAATCTGTCAATTGAGCCAAGCAAAGTATGTGAAGCAGATAGTTTTATCCATGTCACAAAGCAGGCAAATAACCATACAACATTAACTAGATCACATGGTTGTTGCTTGCCCTGACATGTCTTATGGCACAGCAGAAGCTCTACCCCTGCTTTTTTCCTGTGACTTCCAGAATAGCAGCATAAAACCTTCCCATGCACACACAGTAAGGCTCTTTCCACGCAATGCACCCAACCAACCATGGGGACAGGAGAAGGACAGCGCCAGGATGACGCTTATGCACAACATTGTCCCAGATCCATCGTTCTCCCATCCCCAGGCAGTACGATTGCACCACAAATCATTGACAGTTTTCCCCCCTCAATGACTGGTGTTTGCACCACTCTCCCAGTGTGCTTACCTTGCTTGCAGAGGTCCTGGAAGCACAATGGTTGTGCTTCCTGCCCCTGCACAGCCTGGGACAGCGCCCAGCTGAACTGCAGCAGGAAGAGGCATGGCCATCACTCTTCCTGATCCCACAGGCAGCTGGTGCAGAGGGGAGCACTCCATCATGCTCCCCCCAGGAAAGCCACTGCCACCATTGTCACCAGAGGCTGCCAGGACAGAGGTAAGCTGTGGAAAGGGCCTCGTACTACAAATCACAGGGCCTACAACTGATCTAAAGTTCCTCTGAGCACAGAGGCAAGTCATCACCTCTTCTAGAGCTGACTGGCTGCTGAAATACCCTTTTTTGCAGATTCTCAACAACCTGTCAATCATCGATTGGTATATATAATCAGGAAAGGGGGAAGGTGGGGACATTGTTAGACTATCCAACAGTGAAATTTTTTGTTTGTTTGTTTTGATTCTTTAGGAAAATTTCTACAGTGAGATCTATACTGTACTAAGACATGTTTCTTCATTTATGCACCCTCTGCAAGAGGACAGTAACCTGGGTGTGTAGACCTGCAGAAATACACTAGGAACTCAGTAATGGAAGCAGGTGGTCAAGGCAAGGAGGCCAATCTGTAAAAAAGAAGCCCATCTATAGAAAATATGCTTCTTAATTTTTAGGAACCTGCAGCTATATAAGGGCTTGTTCTTTTTTATAAAAATGCAAAGATAAAGGCCATTTCCGCACTAGAGTGTTATAGTGCTATTATTCCACTTTCAACATCCTTTGAGGGCCTTCCCTAAACTGCAAAGCCCAGGATTCCATAGGATGTTGAAAGTGGAATAATAGCACTATAACACTCTAGTGCGGAAATGGCCAGTCTTCTTTGTATGTGTCCAATAATTCTAACATTCCATCAGCTAGCTGTCTTCTCTCTCCATTTGACTTTGCCTCTGGGTCTGAAGCACTATATCAGGATTTGGGAATGATGTGACTGTTGGGAGCTACAATTCCCATCAGCACTAGCCAGCATATCCAATGGTAAAGAATGCTGGGAGCTGCAATCCAATGACATCTGGATTTTGCCCAGCCTTGCTTTAAACTCATTGACTTTCATGGATTTGATTATTGATGTGTTTCTCCAACCCTGCCGCCCACCCAACCTCAGATGCTTCTTTTCCAGGGGAGCCATCCCCCTCAGCATCTCTGACCAGGCCATGCAGCATCTTAAAAACCCACTTCTGGTCCTCCTCTTCCACTAGCTGTTGATGCCTGTCCATCTATGGACAGCTCACAGTCTGATTTCTCAACACTAAAAATCCTCTCCCAGTCCCCCCACACATACACAAGGAAGGAGATGAGCGAAAAAGAGGAAGTATAGGGTCACCATGCTAACCTACCCCCTTTCCCTCTCCTTTCTCTGACTTGGTTTGGACCCTGAGTTCCCATTCTCCCCCACATGCCTCGACCCCCTTCCCACAGATATACATATTTTGAAATTTGTGATTTTCCCACTTTTTCAGGTGTCCTGTGTCCCTAATTTTAGTGAATGTGGAGTGCCAACTGTACTTACACTTAACCTAACTGCAACGTTACATATTACTGGTAAGTAGCATTTCTGATTTTGATTCATCTGTCTGAATCTCTACAAGATGAGTTATCTCATATTTGGAAGTGATTGAAAAGCCTCTCAGGTGAGAGGTTTTGCTTTAAATGCGTGCCTTATCTAAAGATTTTGTATGCCTTCAGTCTGCACAATCACATCAAGGCCATTTCCACACTAGACTGTTATAGCGCTATTATTCCGCTTTCAACATCATATGGAACTCTAAGGTTTGCAGTTTTGGCAGGGGCCAACAGGCCCTTCCCTAAACTGCAAACCCCAAGATTCCATAGAATGTTGAAAGCGGAATAATAGCGCTATAACAGTCTAGTGCATACATGGCCCAAGTGTGTGTGTGTGTGTATAATGTTTTGCATCAGGATGCACAGAAGCATCCATAATCTTGTGCCAAATAAACTGAATTAGAGGAAAGTGCTGGGAAGCCATACAAGTGTTCAATATAACATTCAGAAAAGAATGCAACCATGAAGAATGGAAGGAAGACCAAGAAAAATAGTATGTGTGTGAAATCTCACATGAGCAGAAGTTCAAAAGCATCCCTGGCATGGTTGATGTGCTACATATTACTGCACATGCTCAAGTAGAAGTTGAAAAATTTATGCCAAAGAACCAACCTCCCAAAACTGGATCAACTTATGCGTGGGGCAATATGGTACTTATATATGGGTCAATGTATCTGCTGCAGGCACTGTTTCTGGCCTTTATAATGCCTGCTTGAAAAAAATAACAATGGCTTTTTGCTGCTTTCCCACCATGGAAGAGAGAGCGGAGAGGGTCAGTACTTCTTTAATGTTCTCCCTAGACAAACTAAGCTCTTGCCTTATCCATCCTGGGAGAACCTGAAAAAAAATTCCCTTTGCCTTCTCTGCCATAGCATTTGCTCTTTGGCACTTACCTGCCAGTGCAGGAAGAGTGGAAGACCTTGCGAGAAGTTGAAAAAAGCCTCAATTCCCTCTGCTCTTTCTGCCTTGGTGTTAGCTCTTTGGCCCTTTTCCACCACAGTGTACAGAATGGAGGGGGTCAGTGCTTTTTTTAGGTTCTCCTTGGGGGGACTAAGCTCTCACCTTGACAGCTTTATACATCCATGGAGAACACTGACCTCCCTCCCTCCCACCAATTGCCTTTTGCAATGCCTTGGTGGGAAAAGGTGGCAGCAGCAGCAATGGGAGCAGCTGCCCCCCAAGACAACACTGGTGCTTTCACATCTCTACAAATTGGACCCAAGAAACCCATGCTGAGCCCCAAAGTTTTGCCCTCAACTTAATCACAAGCCATAGCAAAATCCATAATTTTGGCCCTAAAACTTACCCTTAACTTACACGTGAGGTCAATTTACACAGAAGTATATACAGTACTTCTCTAAATATAAATACATGGCAGTAACCAGAGGTCCTTTCACATCACACAATTACAGTGCTGTGGTTCCATTCTAACTGCCATCACTGCCTCCTGTGGAATCCTTTTATTTGTAGTTTGGTGAAGCAGTAGAGTTCTTTGGCTTAGAATTCCTTATATCTCCCTCCCTGAACTCACAGAAGTCCATATGGTGGAACCATGACAGTTAAGGCAGAATGTATCACTATGTACCCTGAAAGGGCCACAGAGTTGTCACAAGACAGTTGAGTACCTAAGACAAATAACTAGGTAATACCACTCCCCAGTTCCATGTGTAAAAACCACTGACAACAGCACAGAATTCTCTAATACAGCTGAGGATTGCAGGCTATCTTAGGCCATTTCCGCACAAGGTATTTGAAACGGTGCAGTCCGTCCTCCAGGGAGGACATCTGCACCTGGGAGCAGACTGGGTATGGACTATTTAACATAGATCCGCACCTCAGCCTGCTCCAGAACGACCCCAAGTGATCATCCAGCATGCTTTTGAAAAACCTGTTTCTTTCGTTTTTTCAAAAGCACGGAGTGCGCCAGTGCGAGCCTGTTCCCTTGTGCAGATTTGCAGGCTCGCACCAATGCGAGCCTGCGATCTGTGGGGGGAGGGGTGGGCTTTAGGCTGGCAAGCTTCAGCAGTTGGTCAAGACCCTCAACCAACCGGAAGCCACCGTTTTCGATGCCGGAGCAGTGCGGAGCGATGAGCACGCACTGCTCCGGAGCAGCCTGGACTGGACTGGGGAGCCATAAGACCTGGTAAGTAGTGGCACGGGGCGATTCCCTCTCCCCACGAGGAAATGGCGTTAAAGACAGGATGTGGGGTGCATGCAGTTTTGTTCTCCAAGACAGGGGAATGATGAGTGAGCTTAAATATTGGGACTGGGGCATTACTGCTCATGCCACCACTCTCCAGCAGCCTAACGTAGTCCCATCACTATGGCCCTTTTTGCATGGCATTTGTCATGCGAAAGGACCTCCAGAGCATTGAGCAATTGCGAGGACTGTTCCACATGATATCCTCACAATTGCGCAATGTTGCTGGGGCCAGCAGGTGCCAATCACACAATATATCATTTTCAGCTTTTGGCCAAAAATGATGCAGGATCATACATCACTCTGGGGCCCCACACACACTTACCGTCTGTGCGGAGTCTCCAGAGCCATGGCTCTCGCACTTCCTCCCTCAGCACAGCCTGGAAAAATTCCTGGCTGTGCTGCTGAAGGAAGAGGCTGAGCCCTCACACTGCCTGCTGGCCAGCAGGCAACTGCTGCAGAGCAGGAGCAGCGGGGACTTGAGTGCCTCGCGGAAGAGGCTGCTCGCATGATCCCCACGCGACTGCACTGGAAGCAGGTAAGCTGCGGAAGGGCCTATGTCTAATGATAGGGCTGGTCCTTCCAGTAGTGTTTAATAATAGGCTATCACTAGTTTGAAAACAGCCACATGCCCGTTTCCTCATGGGGAGTTCCTGAAATGCTGATACATTCTTTTCAACTTATAGAGGTGATCTCAAGGGAGCAACTCCTCCTCAGTATTTTATGCTGGGGCAGGCCAATAAGAACTGCAGCAGATTCTCTCCTGAACATTTGAATTATCTCTGCATTATATATTTGTGTGCCTGCCTGATAAATATCCCCTTTTTATCCTTGCTGGAGGAATTACTGTCATTGGTAGTGACCTCCCATTTATAGCTACTATCCTAAGTACAGAGATTACAGCTGCCATCTTCCATACACAGATTTGGAAGAAATAAAGTTCCACTGAACACAGTGGGATCTTCCACTAAATGTGGATTGAACTGAGCTCCCCAGTGTATATATCTTGTAACAATATGGCCTTGCCGTTTTGTGAAGGCTGAACAAAGGAATAAGTACATAACTGAAGAGAAATTATTGCAAAGAAAATACTGAAAGGCACAAATAAAATTAATGGATGTCAGGAATAAACCATTGGTTTTTATTCAAATGTGCAATAATGCTGCAGGAAATATAAAGAAAACCACACCATACTCTATCATTAGAGGAACATTCTTTCTTGATTTTTTTTTTTTAAGGAAAGAGGTCTGAGTTAAAGGATTCTTTCTCTTAGTTAAAAAGCTACAAAGCTTTGGATAAGAACTATGGGAAAATAATAGTGGTGTGACTTGCAAAAAATTGTGAGGAGAACTTTTCACTCACGTTAGGGCAGATAAAGAGCTTTAAAAGGCTTAAAGTGCCACCAAATATTCACAATTACTGGTTGTTGTTTTTTGGGTTTTTTTTTAAGAAAGCATTTTAAAGCCATTAAAATTGCTTTACTCCTGGCCACCCTCCTAAGGCATTCTAAACTAAAGCACTTTAATGTATGAGCTTAAATGTCATGCCAGGCCAATAGCTAAAAGGGGGCTTATAAAATGTGCTTTTGAATTTTATGTTCCGATTTGTAATTTACATTTTCCTCAGATGACTGGAAACTTTCTGTTTCTTAAACTCTGTGTCATTATTTTGAATGGCCTCATGGATTTCTTATTCAAACTGCATCCCCCAAACCCAAACACACAGTTGAATCCAAAGTATGTTTTGTATTAGCTCAAGGGATCCAAAAAAGATTCCCTTTTGGAAGATCCAGAAAAGATTCCCTTTTGGGGATTTTTGCCTTTTCCCTCTCATTCATACTACTGCATCCTCATGCAAATTCACATGCTGGTGTGTGTGTGTGTGTGGGGAGGAGGGATTTCTACAACCCTTTGGAGCAGTTTTCAAGGGGACACAGGGGGAACATGGAGAAGAAGGCAAACATTTCTCATGCATTCCTTCTTCCAGTGGGAGCATCCTGTGAGTGGAGTTCTGCTTAAAGGAAGTCTAGATCTAAGCCATATTGCTGAAACACTATTTTTAAGTGATTCTAAGTCCCAGCCTCAGGTCTTATTGTCATGTGTGTGACGACTGCTTTCCTAACCCCCAGATACCAAGAGTCTTTGCAACCATGTTGTGTGCCAAGGAAGGATACAAAAGGTCTCCTTCCTTTCCAGATGCTAAAGTTATAGCTGATGGTCTCAGCATACTTGGAAGACCTCCCATTTGTACCAGGAGATTACAGGGAACTCTCTGAAGACACATTTTGTGGCCATTTATTCATTATATATTATGCATTAAAATATTGTTGTCTCACTCTATTTCATTAAATTCTAAGGTGGAGTACAGACCAAAAAAAACTTTCAAAAGCAGATTAGAAGAATATAAAACAGTCTAAAATATATAGGAGAGTTCCTAAAGGTTGAAATAATTTAAAACCAGATATTTATTCAGAACTAAAACTATTCCAAGCAAGTTCTGTAGACATACACTTCCTAAAAATTTCATTTATTATTATTGTTGTTGTTGCTATTCAAAACAAAAGAAAAAAACAAAAAAGACAAATTAAAAAGAATAGAATCATAGAATCATAGAGTTGGAAGAGATCACAGGGGCCATCCAGTCCAACTCCCTGCTATGCAGGAAAGCACATCAAAGCATTCCCAACAGATGGCCATCCAGCCTCTGCTTAAAAATTTCCAAAGAAGGAAACTCCACCACACTCCGAGGCAGCATATTCCACTGCTGAACAACTCTGACCATCAGGTATTTCTTCCTGAGGTTCAGGTGGAATCTCCTTTCCTGCAGCTTGAATCCATTGCTCCTAGTCTCTGGAGCAGTGGAAAACAAGCCCACTCCCTCCTCGACATGACATCCCTTCAAATATTTAAACATGGGTATAATGTCTTCTCTTAACCTTCTCTTCTGCAGACTAAACATATCCAGCTCCCTAAGCCGTTCCTCATAGGGAATGGCTTCCAGACCATTCACCATTTTGGTTGCCCTCCTCTGGACAAGTTCCAGCTTGTCGATATCCTCCCTCAATTTAGGTGCCCAGAACTGGACACAGTATTCCAAATGAGGTCTAACCAATGCAGAATAGAGTGGCACTATTACATCCTTCAGTGTAGACACTATACTCCTGTTGATACAACCAAGAATCACATTGGCTTTCTTGGCTGCCACATCACACTGTTGATTCATGTTTAGCTTGTGATCTACCAAGACTCCTAGATCCCTTTCACATGTATTGCTATCCCGCCACTCAACCCACATCCTATATTTGTGCATCCCATTTTTTCTGCCTAAGTGCAAGACCTTACATTTCTCTACATTGAAATTCATTGTGTTAGCTTTGGCCCAGCTCTCCAATTTGTCAAGGTCATTTTGAAATTTGATCCTGTCCTCTGGTGTATTAGCAACCCCTCCCAATTTGGTGTCATCTGCAAATTTGATGAGCATCCCTTCTACTCCTTCATCCAAGTCATTGATGAAGATGTTGAATAGTACTGGGTCCATGACAGAACCCTGTGGCACCCCACTAGTCACTTCTCTCCAGGATGAAAAGCAGCCATTGGTGAGTACCTTTTGGGTTTAGTCAGTCAACCAATTATAAATCCACCTAACAGTAGCCCTGTCCACCCACATTTTACTAGCTTCTTTGCAAGAATGTCATGGGGAACTTTGTCAAAGGCCTTACTGAAATCAAGATATGCTATGTCTACAATGTTCCTTTCATCTATCAAGCTTGTAACCCTATCATAAAAAGAGATAAGATTAGTCTGGCATGACTTATTTCTAAGAAATCAATGTTGACTTTAATAATTACAACATTGCTTTCTAAGTAATTATAAACTGACTGTTTAATGATCTGCTCTAGGATTCTTCCTGGTATTGATGTGAGGCTGACCATGGGTCTTCTTTTTTCCCTTCTTGAAGATGGGGATGACATTTGTCCTCCTCCAGTCTGCTAGGACTTCTCCTGTTCTCCAAGAGTTCTCAAAGATTATTGCCAGTGATTCTGAAATGACTTCTGCCAGTTGTTTTAATATCCTTGGATGTAATTCATCTGGCCTTGGGGGCCTGAATTCATCTAGTTTAGCCAGGTATTCCTGTACTACTTCTCTACCTATTCTGTTCTCCCCATTCCTCACCTGTTCCCCCCTCCCAGGTTGGGTCCTTCTATCCTTTTGGGAGAAAACTGAGGCAAAGAAGGTATCTTTAAAAAGCCCTTTTTATTGTTTTTAATGTCTCTAGAAAGCCTGAGTTCATTCTGCACTTTAGCTTTTCTGACCTTCCCCCTACATATCCTGGTTATTTGCTTGAATTCCGCTTTGGTTGTTTCACCATTTTTCCATTTCCTGTACATGTTTCTTTTAATACTTAGCTCAGCTGAGAGTTCTTTAGTCAACTATTCTGGTTTCTTTAGACAACTGCCATTTTTCTTCCTTATTGGCACAGTCTTCAATTGTGCCTTCAGTATCCTACTTTTAAGAAACTCCCATTGATTATGAACTCCACAAACCTATGTGACTATCTTTACATTACTAAATACAAAATCATTACTTTACTTAACATATTCAAGTTGTTTCTTCTTGATTCAAAATGATTATAAATGGATAATAGTCATTTTCATTTTAATTGAAATCTATACAAGCTTAAAGTAACCTTATGACATCTCAATGTACCATAAAATAGTTTGCTCTTCCATTGAACTTTACTAATATTTTACTCTTATTCCAATATAGATATAACCATTATAATCATGTACTATGTTTGTCGGGTAGCTCTCCATATTTTAGTAATGGGATACGTAGTAGGAGTCAAGTAGCAGCTTGCTTGTAACAAGGTATGAGAACCAGAGACCGTTAGATAAATAAAAGCTAGGAATGCACTGATAAGTAGCCAGGCTGCACCAACACTTCAAGGTCTCTTGCGGATGGAAAGATGTACTCTTTGTATTTTATGTTTGAATCTTGCTAATTGCCTCCATTTCACTCACTGAAGTCCTGTACGAAGTATCATACTGCTAATAAATAGTGTTTAAGCACTGTTCTATTTGTGTGTGTGAATTCAGTTCATGACAGAGTGAATGAACTCCTTGTAAAAATATTACAATATGTATCAAAAAATTGAAGAAGAGCCTGAAGAAGAAGGAACATCCAGCGGAGTCGTCAAAGCTCCAGGTGATGGAATCACTGGAAGAGACGAGACAGACCCCAGCCGGCCTCCTGATGTGAAACGCAAGACACGGCCCTCAATCCCTCCAACCACCCCAACCAGAAGTCAAACCTGGACCTGGGGGGAAAGACCAGAAGCTGCTCAGCGCCAACGTCGCCGGGCTACAAGATGGGACACATCAATTGTCAAGACCAGCTTGATGGAAGAACTTCTAGCCAGGGAAGAAGAAGTGGAAAAACAACGAGAAGAAATTTCTAAACTGAGAGCTCAGCTACATGATTGGAGACTTCTGGTGCCTCAGGTCAGGTGTGTGCCACCCCAGATTCCAGCAGCAGCAGCAGCTGCTCCGGCAGCTATGGCACCCGCACCTCCCAGGATACCGGCCCTACAAATGGGCCCAAGACCATTTTGGGAATTGAAGACCACTTACAATGGTGATGGAGCCACCCTAACATACTTCCTCAACATGGCCTCTAATTATATTAGATGGGGGACACATGGCTGGCTAACAGTACGTGTGAAAGGGATCTAGGAGTCTTCATAGACCACAAGCTGAACATGAGTCAGAAGTGTGATGCGGCAGCTAAGAAGGCCAATGCAATTCTTGGTTGCATCAATAGGAGTATGGTGTCTAGATCGAGGGAGGTATTGGTACCACTTTATTCTGCATTGGTTAGACCTCATCTTGAATACTGTGTCCAGTTCTGGGCACCCCAATTCAAGAAGGATATGGATAAGCTGGAGCAGGTCCAGAGGAGGGTGACCAAAATGGTGAGGGGCCTGGAAGCCATGCCCTATGAGGACAGACTTAGAGAGCTGGGTATGTTTAGTCTGCAGAAGAGAAGGTTGAGAGGGGACATGATAGCCATGTTTAAATATTTGAAGGGATGTCATGTCGAGGAGGGAGTGGGCTTGTTTTCTCCTGCTCTTGAGACCAGGACAAGGAGCAATGGATGCAAGCTGCAGGAGGGGAGATTCCGCCTGAACCTCAGGAGGAATTTCCTGACAGTCAGGGCTGTCCGACAGTGGAATGTGCTGCCACAGAGTGTGGTGGAGTCTCCTTCTTTGGAGGTTTTTAAGCGGAGGCTGGATGGCCACTTGTCGGGAGTGCTTTGAGGGTTTTCCTGCATGGCAGGGGGTTGGACTGGATGGCCCTTGTGGTCTCTTCCAACTCTACATTTCTATGATTCTATGATTCTATGATTCTATATGGTTGACTACAGGAACAGTTTCCCAGATGATGCCACCAGAGTCAGATACTTGAGCCAGCACCTCGAAGGAGAAGCAGTGGAGTGGGTTGCCAGCCTGTTCGACTCATGAGCTGAAGAGACAGCCGATCTGCAGCTGTTCATGTATCATCTCAGAGAAAGATTTGAAGATCCTTTCTTCCAAGAACAAGCCAGATACCAACTCAGGAAACTATGCCAAGGAAAAGGGACCATTGGGGAATACGCCCACGAATTCAGAAAGTTAGCCACTAAAGTACCAGAATGGAAAGATGACATCCTAAAGCAATTTTTCCAAGATGGATTAAACCTCACCATACTAGATCACTGCCTGACACAAGGAGATCCTGCCAGTCCCTTGGGCTGGATGAAACTAGCCAGAGAAGTGGAAAGCATCATGGAGAGTGTCCAACTCACCCAGCAGAGAAAAGCCCAAGAAAGCAGTCACAAAACCCTGGCACCGCAGAAAACTACTTTCCTAAGCAGTGAAGAAAAGAAAAAACGACTTCGAGAAAGTACCTGTTTCCAATGTGGGGGAAAAGGCCACATCGCCAGCGAATGCCAAGGACCTAAGAAACCCACTGAAGAAAAGTTGAGCACCCCCACCACCTGGCCTACATCCTGCAAAGCTGCTACCCCGAAACCACCACCGGCGGAACCACTGCTGGAGCTTGTGATGCTGAGGACAGCCTGCTGACCACCTCTGATTCTGACAGTGATGAGTGGGATTCCGACCAGTCCGTGAACATAAGTACAACTAAAACTAGTCATGTATATGTTACAGTAACTTTACAATGGAATGATGGGAAATTACAATTGGACAGGGCCTTAGTTGACTCAGGCTGCACCACTAGTTTATTGAATCTCACAGTGGCCACAGAACTTGCACTAAAGTTTGAACCCCTAAAAAAAGCTGTCAATTTATTTTAAATGGACGGCTCACCCATGGCAGGGGGCCCTGTATGGGAAAGGACAAAACCCATACCTGTTCAAGTGGGGAACTTACAAGGGTGATTACATTTCCTAGTGCCCACCAAAATTGGGTTCCAAGTAGTTGTTGGGTACAACTGGCTGAAAAAGCACAATCTCCAAATTGACTGGACCCAAGGATTACTCAAGCATACCCATGATATCAATCTATGCCCAAATAAAATCTCCCAAATCGGTACTTAATTTGAGTCCTGAAGAACTGCAGAAAATTCCACTAGAGTACTGGGATCTGCAGAAAGCTTTTGAAGACCACGAAGCAGACAAACTGCTCCCACACAGAGACTTTGATTGCAAACTGAGATTGATAGATGGAGCTAAAATTCCCAAACCCAAAATATACCCTATGAACAACCAAGAACTAGAGGCTCTAAAAAGATTCCTGCAGAAAACCTGCAACGCGGATTCATTAAGCCCTCATCAGCTCCCACAGCCAGTCCCATATTTTTCCATAAGCAAAAAGATGGAGAAGAGCCGAGGCCCATTGTGAACTATAATTTAATTAATCAGGCAGTATTGCCTAATGTGTATTCGATTGCTTTGACTACGGATATCCTAAACCAATTGGTCAAAGGCAAATATTTCACCAAATTGGACCTCAAAGAAGCTTTCCACAGAAAACCCATGGACCGTGAAAGTGAATGGTTGACCACCTTCTCAACCCTCCTAGGTAACTACCAATGGATTTTGGATTACAAGCTGGTCCCACCACATTCCAAATGTTCCTCAACTCTGTGTTACAAAACCTCCTCTATGAGGGTGTTGTTGTTTACCTAGATGACATCTTGATCTACTTGGAGGACCTTGAACAACACACCAAACTTGTACGCACTGTATTACAAAGACTCGTAGACAATGAACTTGTTGTTAAACTTTTGAAATGCGAATTCCATGCTCAAACTTTTGACTATTTAGGATATCGAGTTTGTAATAATACCCTAAACATGGACTCCTCCAAATTTCTACAATCTTGCACTGGCCTGCCCCAGAACTAGAAAGCAACTGCAACAATTCCTTGGTTTTGCAAACTTTTACGATAACTTCATAGAAGGCTTTGCCACAATAACACTCCCTCTCACCAACCCATTAAAGAAAGCATCTGGCAACCAAACTAACTGATGCAACCGCATCCTCTGGACTGAAAAATCCCAAACAGCCTTTGATGCCCTCAAGAAAAAAATTACCTCGGAACCGCTACTCTTATTCCCTGACACTAACAAGGAATTTATAATTCAAACTGATGCCTCCAACTTCGCCATGGAAGCTGTTCTTCTACAACATGACACAGATGGCCACCTCTAACCACGTGCCTTCATCTCCAAAAAAATCTTTGCTTCACAATGCAACCGGCCGATCTGGGAAAAAGAAGCCATGGCCATCCATTTCGCACTCTCCACATGGTGCCACTTCCTTGAAGGTACTAAAATTTCATTTCAAGTATGGACAGACTATCATAATCTTGAAACACTAAAAACCGCCAAGAAATTGACCCCTAAACAAGCCCGTTGGGCTGAATTTTTCTAATGCTTTAGATTCAAAATTATTTTAAAACCTGGGAAAACAAATACTCTGGTGGATCCACTCTCCAGACTGCCTTGCCATGAACTGCCATCGTTTTCAACTCCTACCAAAGAAAATACTCTTTTTTCTCCAGACACTTTTGGATTACAAGTTACTACATGAGTGCAACAATAAGCCCATGCATCAGCTTCAATGCTGCTTGACTCTGCTTTCCAGCACTCTCTAAAATCTGCCTACCCAACAGACACCTGGCTACAAACACGCAAAGACTCAGTTGCCTGGTTCAATGACTTCACTTTCATCGGAACTAAGATCTACATCCCCCTAGCTTGCCAAACTGAAATTTTGAAAAGATATCACAACTCCAAACCTGCTGGACATTTTGGTTTCCTTAAAACTCTACATTCAATCAGGAAGCTTTTCCACTGGCCAGGTCTCACCAAACACGTCCAAGAAAACATAAAAAACTGTCTTGTTTGCAACACCTCAAATCATTTACATCTAAAACACATGGACTTCTCCAATTGCTTCCTGCTCCCTCCTTACCTTGGGATACTATTTCATGGAACTTCATTATTGGTTTACCCAACTCCTGTGGTTTCCATACCATTTGGGTCATCACTGACCATTTCTCTAAACAATCTCACTTCATTTCCCTTAAAAAAGTACTCACCGCTGAGAAACTGGCCAACCTTTTCATCAATAACATTTGGAAACTACATGGACTCCCTTCCACTATCATCTAAGATAAAAAAACCCATATTGACCTCCAAATTCTGGACTTCACTCCTTAAATCCCTTGGCATTTCTCAAAAACTCAGCAGTTCCTATCATCCTCAAACTGATGGACAAACCGAATGCACAAATCAAACCCTTGAACAATACCTACCCTGCTTCATCAATTACAGCCAAAACAACTTGGCCTCCCTTCTGCCTTTTGCCAAATTTGCTTACAATTCAGCTCTACACTCCTCCACTGGCAAAACTCCATTTAAGATTGTCTTTGGCACTGACCCGAAGCCATTTCCAGCACTCCCCAACACCACCTCTACAACTCAACCTCCCTCTCTTGCCTCTTGGATTAAAAAAATATTATCTACTTGGACTTCTGTGCACTCTGCTCTTGAGTCTTGCAAAGCTTCTCACAAACACTTTGCAGACTGAAAATAACATCCCAGTCCTACTTACAAGTCTGGTGATCTCGTCTATCTCTCCTCCAAGAACATTGCCACTGATGGCCCCTCCAAAAAACTCTCCCCCAAATACCTTGGTCCTTTCCCAGTCGAACAGGCCACTAATGATGTCATTTTTGAACTTTCTTTACCTGACACTTACAAACTTGTTCACTCTGTTTTTCTTTCCAGCTTACTGAAACCAGCTCCTTCTAATTCTTCTTTGGAGAGTGACCCAACTACAAGCGCCACTATTCCTTCATCAACATTGTCACTGCTCCTTGTTTAGCTAATGCTTTTCATAAGTCCATTTGAGTTATTGCCTCACCCCTTTCCCTTTCTCTTCCAAAATACCCACCCTTCCCCATTTTCCCTATTCATTGTTTGCTATGCTGATTCATTTTCCTAAATCCTGTTCACTTGTTTCTTTTTTTTTCGGGACGGGCAGGATATCGGGTAGCCCTCGTTATTTTAGTAATGGGATATGTAGTAGGAGTCAAGCAACAGCTTGCTTGTAACCAGGTATGAGAACCAGAGACCATTAGATAAATAAAAGCTAGGAATGCACTGATAAGCTTAGCCAGGCTGCACCAAGACTTCAAGGTCTCTTGTGGGTGGAAAGATGTACTCTTTGTATTTTATGTTTTGAATCTTGCATTTTCACAATCCCAGGTTATCATTTGGTTTAAATGTGAAGTGAAAACAGAAGTTCTTATGTGGAAAGATGTATTTTTGAAATTTCGAGAGCATCAGAAAGATTTTTGAAAAAGCAAGCAAATTTTACAGGAAGGTTTCTTACAACCATAACTACAAGTGTTGTTAAGATCAGTTGAACGCATTTTGCTCATAGTTTCTGAAGCAATGAGTTCCATTAGGCAGGGTTCTCATGATGGTGAAATTACCTTCCATCAGAGGCCCAGTTATTCCCCATAGTTCCAAGCAGACAGTTTCAGGCACCCGTTCAAAAGAAAAACTTCTGTTTGTACAAGCTTTGGGAGAAAAACAATATGTTTAATTTGTCTTTGATGGCTGCTTGTTTGTATTTCATTTATTGTGCTTCAGTAGTTATTTGTATTTATGATTTAGATATGTGTAATTTGTATTTTTAGACAGGTTGTTCTAGGTATTTGTAATTTGTTATGTTTAACCATGTCTGTTTTATATAATTTTGTTAGCTGCCCTCAACTCTTATAATTAAGAGTGGGATATAATTAGAACACACTTGTAAATAAATAAAATAAAGGGATTTCTCAGGCCATTTCTGCACTAGACTGTTATAGCACTATGATTCCACTTTCAACATCCTATGGAATCCTGGGGTTTGCAGTTCAGGGAGGGGCTGGCTGGCCCCTCCTGAAACTGCAAACTCCAGGATTCCATAGGATATTGAAAGTGGAATCATAGCGCTATAACAGTCTAGTGCGGAAATGGCCTCAGTCACTACTCTAGAGCTCTGAAATTCCTTTCTTAGAGAAATTAGACTAACCCTCTCTTTCTTGTTCTTCCTCCAGAAGACTGTGGCTGGAATTCATAACTGCAGTTACAAATGTGTAACCTAGAATGACGCATCAATAATTGATTCATATTCACAATCCATATGTAATCACAATTATGGCACAAATGTAGGGATTATGTAGGGATCATAAAAGTCCCTCAATTCAGACGTACCAGGTATCAGCTGCTGCAAGCGACAGAGGTCCATTCTCCTATTGATAAGGATGCAGCAGACTGACATTTCCATCCCCTCGAGAATTGTGAGAAATTGCCATGGGGCATGCAACAGAGAAAAAGTGGGTTTTGTGGGAATTTGGACTGGAAATGTACTTATGCATGTTTCCCAGTCCAAGATCTGGAATAGGAATGAAAACAAATAGGGTTGCACTACTTAAATGGCCCTGTGAAGCAGAGAAAGAGTGATGGACAGTGACAGGTGTGAACAAGAAAAGGGCAGGAAGAGAAAGAAAGCTGGCGAAGAAAAGAGGCAGAAGACATGAGAGCAATAGAGACAGGGTGAGAAGATGAGGTCAAGACCACCAAACTCAGAAGGATAGAAACCCAGGAAAGCTAGGGGATAGCTACTGCCAGAGGAGAGTGAACTAGGAAGGATGGGGGCAGGAGGGAGAGAAGAAGAGGGGGAGGAGGAGGAGGAAGCCATGAAGACCTGCAAGAATTGAGGTAATTGCCAAACTTTTCTCCATCTACTGAAGGATAAATAGAGCTCAACCAGGTGGCAGAATCAGGTTGGGTGGCTGTGACAAACCTGGTGTAACAATCAAACTTCACTCAAGGGCATAAGTTTTGGAGACAATCCTGGACAAAAGGTTGTCCATGGGGCAGCAGGTATAAAACTGAAGCAGGAATTCATTGCCTTGAGGAACATGAGGGGGGGGGAACCAAAAACTCTTACCCATTCTGGTCTCCAAAGTAGAGACAACTGGAGCCTTCCACTTGGGCCTGCTAATCCTTTGTTATTGGTCCCACAAGGAAAAAAAAACCCACCTATTTTTATATCCTAAAATGTAATCTCACAGACTCCCTGAAGTTTTATCCATGTACTTTCCCTTTCAACTCAAAACTTACTTTACATTTGTGACTGCATCAACATAATATAACATAACAATACATAATATATCATTGCTATGAAGCATGTTGAAGCTGTTTTAGATGCTCAGTGCCTTGGACAACTGGTGTTTCATTGCCCCTAGACTCCTTTGAACTTTTTCTGCAGCTGTAGATGCAATTTTTCAGATATCTTCCAGCATATGAGAACATTCAGAACTTGTACAACAGGCATATATTCCCACCTCTTTCTCCATGTATTCAGCCTGAGCAAGGAAGGAATATGTGAAAGAGACCTGAATGTTTTATATCTCCCCAAGGATAGCTTCAGACATAAAACACAATGCTGTTGGTGCTCCCTAATTCTGTGTTTGGAACCAAACCATGCACGAGAAGGCTTGCAGATATAATGTTTGTCATTCCAGGAAATATTCTTAACTCACAGAATGCACTTCATATGCAAAGGGGGGATGATAAAGGGAAAATGGAAAGAACAGATAGGATTCTAAATGGATATGTGCTGGTTGTAGGGTATGAAAGAAAGGGAAACATAGGCCTTTTCCGCACTTTGTTTTTAAAACGGGGCAGCGCGTCCTCCAGCGAGGACGTTTGCACTTGGGGGCGAACTGGATCCGGACTACTTTCTGTAGTTTCAGATTTCAGCCCGCTCCGGAACGATCAGAACTGGTGGTTCGCCATGCTATTGAAAGACCGCTTAAAACAGGTCTTTCAATAGCCCGGTGCACCCCAGTCCATTGCTGCGCTCCTGTGTAGATCCGCAGGCTTGCACCAGCCCAAGGCTGCAGATCTTCTGGGGCGGGCTTCCGACTGGCAAGCTTCTCCGGTTGGTGGAGAGCCTCCACCAACTGGAAGCCTCCATTTTCATCTCTGGAGCAGTATGTAGCACGGCCACACACTGCTCTGGATCAGCGTGGATTGTCGGAGGGAGCGCCCCAGTCCGGTGAGTAACAGACTGCCCCATTTTATTCCCAAAGTGTGAAAAAGCCCATACTGTGCCCACTTTTATCTCTAGTTCCACCTGTCAGTATTATGAAGGTTATGGCAACTTTTTCCTGGAAAGAACGAAGGCTGTCCCAATGATTCAGACAGGATACTCATTCAGTTTTGACTAAACCAGACTCAATGCAGTCTGATTCAGAAACTCCTATCTTCCAGTCTCTCATTGACTTCTATTGTGAAATCAAAATGGCTATAATTTTTCTGTGATCCAGCCCCAAATAAACATTAAATTTGGAGATGTGACAGTCCCTTCGGAACCAATAGACTTGACAAACTTCAGGCAGATGACTCTATTTTTGTGTTAGTCAACGTTTGTAGTTTGCTTCTTTATCTTCACAAGAAAGAAATAACACATTTATTCTGGTATGCATGCTGCATGTGCGGTAAGAGACTATGATTCACAAACTGATACACAAGTGATACACAAACAAAGCTGATACACAAACAAAATACATACACAAATACACAAAAGAGAAAAAGTAAAAGAAAGAGGAGGAGAATTAAGACATAATGCTCCCTCCCCCAGTATTAGAGGCACGAGGCCAGAATTCCTTGATATTATCAGGTTTAACATTTGACATACTGCTGTGCTGAAGGGCATAGCTGAAGACCAGAAGTTATGATCAAAAAAGTTTACAAAGCTCCACAGTGTGGTGGGCATTGGGTGAGCAGGCAGCAGTTGCAATTGGCAGACATGAGTGGATGAGGCAGGCTGAAATCAACTACAACCAGTTAATCTAGCAAAAAAAGCACAAACCAATAGAAGAGAAGTCAATGTTTCTTTGCTTGTTTATTAAAATGCACCCTGCTGAATATCCAGATGTCTAAGGTTGGGGATAAGGGTAATGAAATCATATCAGGCAATTGAATATTAGTCATTTTATATGAAACCCTCCCTCCCCCAATTTCTTACACAACACACAGTATTTTCAACAACAACAACAAAAATAACAACAAATAATGTAGAGAAACAACAATTTCCTGCACAAAAACCTTGGACATTTATTTTATTTGCTCAGAAAATGCAGTTTTCTATGCAGGAAACCTGTGTTCTGTTCAGAAAATGCTTTTATTTTTATTTTATTTTATTTGTCAAAAAAATCCAACCCATGCACTTTCCTCCACAGGATATATACCAAACTTCTAGAACTGCAGTTTTCACCAGCTTGCTCATAGCAAGTCTTAATACGGTAAAATTATACATTCTGGCCTGTGCAATGAAATTTACTAAGATTTATATCCCTAAGAAGAGTGCAAATATGCTTAAGTATTCTTCACATCCTTGAATCCAGTTTCATCTCCAGAGACAGACTTTTTCCCAGAGCATGAGGAAGTTACTCTAGGATGACATCTCCAGAATCCCCAAACTAGCATTGTACAAGTTGCAATCCAAAAAGTACCTTCCAAGTTCTGCTTTCTCCTGACTCCCAGCCTAGACTTGGTTGTGGATAAATATATCCCACTGGGAGGCTTCCAGAAGCAGACAAAAGGCAACTATTTCTTTCAAATGCTTGTCAGTGCTTCAAAAGGGGACTTTTAAATGTCACTAACTGGTGTATTAACAGGGCAAACCATTTTGTCATGAACAACCTTTACCTTGTTAAAATTAATGTAAGTAATGTCCTTCACACCTACTAAAGATTAATATCCACCACACCCTCCTACATTTCAGAAATGAAAATGAGAACACATGTGGTCAAGCAACGTCAACCTGTGGTCAAGATGACAAACATGGTTAACGAGGAAGAACACAACAAGTTAGGAGAGGCTGCTATTGTTTGCTCTCACTGAGCCTACAAAGAAAACTAAGATTTTATTTCTTCCTCTCTAATCCTTCCTATTGAGTGCAAACTACTTTTGCACTTTGAACTCAATTTGCACCAAAAGAAGTAAGCCAAGAACAAAGGGGAAAGTGAGAGGAAGAGAGAGAAAAATGGGACATTTGGAAAGCAGTTTAAAAAGTAGGATGACAGGAGATTAATTAAGAATGCCAAATCTGAACAGTTGGAGAGTGTGATCTATTTACAATTAAGTGATACTGTGTTAACACTGAGAAATAATCACAACCCGACTCTGATTGCAGTAGCAAGTATTCTTCTTGCTCTCCTGTACAGCACCATTGTCCTTCCTTGCCATTGGCTATTTACACAAGCTTGTTGAGTCACACCTTGGATCACATTAGCAGACCCATTAAAGCTGTGTTTTGTTACAAACTATAGCATGTTGGACTCTTTGCAAAAGTAATGTATTTTCCATAATAAGTTTTAATTGGATTTCAGAACCTGCTTTTTAGACTTCAGCATCAGCTTTATTAAGTTTAATTACAAATCCATAGCAATTTGTTATGTGGCTACATTTTGATTTTTTTTGGTAATGACAGTTATGATTTTATTCAAAGGAAAAAACATACTTGGGAAAAAAATAACAAGAGAAAGACTCGTTGTAGAGTTTGATTAATTGAACTTCATTTTCTTGTGGGTTTATGATAAATGATTGCATGCTGGAAAATAACTAGACTGAACATCAGAATGTGCTCATTCATTTTCATAGGTGTACAGAGAGTGCAAAGCATAGCTACAAGAGTTCAGCTTGGAATAACACAATCAGAGCTGGCAATCTAACACTCTGGTCTTTATCTCAGCAGAGAACTATTTGCTACATTTTACATCCCATTAGAATGGCCCCATCCAAAACTAAACTGAGCCAAGACAAATAGTCGGTCTCTTTCTGAATTGCACTCAACACATAGATCCATAATGAATTAATAAGTACTGCAAACAAGTGAATGCTGTAATAAAAATAAAGAAAGAAGAAGCAAATGTATGCATTACTATATGCTCTTTGTTATTTTGCTTTCACTGCTGCAGTTTGTTTTAATTATGTATGATCATTTCCTAATAGATTATCAAATAGGCTACAGTGTGTTTTGCAAAAATTATGAAGGCTCAGCAACTGGGGAAGGTCGGCACTTTCTCCATCCATTAAAGTCAACATGAGTTCTTCCATCGACTTCAGAGAGTTCCACACTTTCCCCAGTTTCTCCCTGTAATGGTGAAGACAAAGCACCTTTTTTAAATATATATATATATATATATGTATGTATGTATGTATGTATGAAAAAGCTTTTAATAAAAGCTTTAATAACATCTGAGCCTTTTTTTCCATGATTCATTATAAAATGAATCCATACAACAAAAAGGAATGGAAGAGAAAGAGAGAGAGGAAGAAGGAGAAGAGAGGATTCAGAACCAGCACAATACAATCATACAAATCTCAGTTTTCACTATGCTAAAATATCTCTCTTCCCCCTGCTTTCTATTTGCACAGACACAGACAGACACACAATTATTATTAAAAGAATTCAATATATTTCTTTAAGTCAGATCCATACACTAGCTAGGCTGAATTACAAATCTCGACTAAAATAGATCCCCTACATCAAAATGGTTTGTGTAACTGTGAAGGGGTTAAATCCAATGCCACTTGAATAGGAAAAATAAGCGAATTGAATTGTGTCTCTGAGTGAAACAGCAGATGTCTTTGTCTTATCTCAAATTTTAGGAATGGCCTTGCAACACTCACTCAGGCATCTGGGAACTAAGAGGGAGTCAACATACTCCCTGCTATCTCATTTTGGCCACATGAATCATTTTGTATCAGTTTCTAACTAACTCTTTGTTCTCTTCTGTGCAAGTTAATGATGTAATGGGAAAGTTAACCGAAAATCTTCTCTTCTGTGATAGGCTGGCTAAAATAAATGATTGATTGCTGACATAGAAAACCAAAGGTATATAGTGATGCTACCTCAATTAATTGGCACGACAATCCTGAAATATTTGTCGTCCTTGCACAAGTAATTGTTAACAATAAAAATGGCTTTTTTGATTTTTCCCTGGAAACCTGGTCTTCGTCTCTTTTCTGGCCACAACAACTGTTCCCTTATCATTCACGAGCTCATTCAAGAAATCTACTCTAGTTGGGATTTAGGCCACAGGGTGCAGTCTTTGCTTTCATGGTCAAAGGGGGCTAGCAGGGACATAATAAATTCTCCAGCTTTTCTGCCATGGCTGCCATGAGCTGGCAAAATAAGGGATGTGGTGGTAAATCTATCCTTGACAGGGCCCTGCTCAGGGTTGGTCTGACTGTCATTTTCAAAGGAGGTCTGTTGAGGGGAAAAAGAGCTACCCTTTCAGTTAGAACATCCTGAGATCCTATGCAACAGGTTAGACCCATGCTAACCTAATCACGGACTTTGCCTCTGTGCTATTTTCTCCTCAGAATCAGTTATGTTTTCTGGAATTGCCATCTCTGGGACATTCTTTTATCCTATACACAGCATTTCCTGGTGGGCCTTGTGCATGTAAGTACTCGAGGGGGCTGTAGCATGATAAAAATAATAATAAAACCCTCACTCAACTAGAAATTCCCTTTTTCCAATCTGAGCTCAAAAAGTCTTGAGATGTCTATTTCCTAGAGGCGACAGGGTCACAAAGGCTAGATTATGAGCCTTGGCTCCATCCTGTGTTTTAATATGTAGGTGAGAAAGAGCTTCCTCCTTGATTTGTGACTGTTACTTACATACTTCATTTGAAGAAATCAAAAAATCTAAGTTCCTGTTGAATTATCACATCCTATCTGAAAATGATAATGACAGCTTAATTTTGATTGGGATAGTTTAATGTTGACTGGTAGTAGACAGAGAGGATGTGCTTTGAACTAAGTGTTAATTGTTCTCTGAATGTTTACATGAGCAAACTCATTATTTAGTGTATATAAGGTGGCCGGTAGGAAATGTGTTTTGTCTCACCTTTGGACCTTCACAAGGTATCAACCTATTTGTGCTGCAGAAATAAAACTTGCCTTTTTTTTAACTCCTTGATCATGTTGCTTTGCTAATCTGGTCCCTCTGCCAAGAAAAGAATCTCACTCTTGTGACAAGATCCTATTTTTTAGCTGGTAGAGCATAACTGCCAGTGTGCTTGCACAGAGGTAAGCACATTGGCCTTGGAGATATATGGAAGTAAGCACATTGGAGCCAGAGCAGGAATATAAAAGTGGCCAGCTCAGTGGCAACATGAGGGAACCTTCCTGGCTGTTAGGGTCAGAAAAGGTGGAGCTGCACCCAGTTAGCTATACTGTCAAGCAGTTGCTGCACTGCTAAGCAAAATGGTTGTATAAGGAGATACTAGCTGCCTCCTTAAGCAACATGAGAGAAAGATAGATCTGCTCAGTCACCTCTCCACTAAATATTGGAATAATTCATTCATTCATTCATTCATTTTATACCCCATCTTTCTTCCACCAAGGGACCCAAGGAAGCTTACAGTGCATTGGATTCAGACTCAGTTATATGCACAGAGTAGACTCTTTACATCAACAGGACATAAATGAATTATGACTGTTGGGAAAAAGAGCAACAGTAACAGATCTTTCTAAATTGGGAAGACTGACAACCACCATTCTACACACCAACTGACCCACAGGAGAGTCTTCTGGTCTTCTTTGTAAAGGCACATAATGTAGTTTTACTTACAAATTACTTGTACCTTGTCAAACTCAGAGTCTTATGGGGGAGAGAGAATTAAAAGGCTGAAGGCTAGAGTCATGCAAGAAGAGAGTAGGTATTGTAAAATAAACAACCAGGAAGTTTGTAAGTATTTGAAGTTGGAGTCAGTGTGTACAGACATGAAGAGGTAGCTGACTATAACAGTAACAACATCTGTATCCAACCAAAGTTAGGAAGGTTGAGTGGGGGATGGATTGTGGCCTGAAGGTTGCCTCTTGGCCTTTTGTCCTTTACTGTAGATTACTGAGTCTGAGCCTTCTCCCACCTAGTCCTGTGGGCTGGATCATGTCAAGGGAGCTGAAGCTGCCTCTGATGTGAGAGACATGGTTGTGCCCCTGGCATCATTGACTCCCCAGCTGACACACAATCGAGCAATTTGGTCCCAGGCCAGATTTAGTACCTCTTGCGTTCTCTGGAACTGGAGAGCTAGGCCATTTCCACACCAAACTTCATTGATGCAATGATGTGTGGCAATCCCGGTCACCAGTTTTCCATCAGTGCCTTCTGCATGCATCCCTCGGTGACGAGGGAGTAGTAGGATTAATACCACTGCCCCTTCTGCATTATGGCGTCCATAGTGATGCCATTGCCCCACCCTTTCCCCACCCCACGACACCTGATCGGTTGCCTTTTTCTGGTGCCTTTTTCCCTATTGGGTGGCATCAGATGCATCCGTGTGTCCGGGCTCCCAGATTGATGACGGGAGCTGGCACGATGAGGAATCACACACCACCAGGTGATGGGATGGTCGCGCAAGCAGGGATCAATAATGAACTTTTTCTGTTATTGGCATAGGGCATGATAAGGGCAGGTTAAGGGCAGTTGGAGGAGGGATGGCAACAGGTTGCCCATGATGTCATGGGAAAGCACAGCTCTTGGAACCGCAATTACCTGTTGCTGTGGCAGGTGGACACCACCATGAGGAAATGGTCCTAGTTGAAGTTTAAGAACAAGAAGTTGCTATCTCCCCATGTGCTGACTGCTTTACTCCTTGATCCCTTTCCAGAGATGGAAAGCTAAATGTAGAACAAAGCTGGATTCTTTCAGTGGTTCTTTCAAGAGCTCTTGAAAGCATGGCCTAAAAAGTAGCTGGCTTCACTTTCTTCTTCACCTTAGAGGGACTCTCAGGAACCAATCCCAGGAGTCCCAGAGATGAACTCAGCTGGCTCCCAGAGGCATCACCTGACACTTGGCGGTAGCATTTCATTTCTCTTAAATCATAAGACACTGATGGTAGAAGATAGGAAAGACTCTTCTCAATCTTCAAATTTTGGACGTTAGGGTTGGTGCAGATGGAGGATGGAGTATAGGTCAGATTCAGACTGTCCTCAGGCCAGATCAGACTGAGGGCTGCCCTCCTTTTCTTCCTTCCCCAAATTACCAACTACCAGATGTATTGCACTACAGCTTCCATCATCCCCAGCCAGTATGCTCCAAGGAAAATATGTTGAGAATCTTCAACTAGGGATTCTCTACCTAGGGATGGCAAAATGTTAAGCTTGATTTTGATCAGGAAGTTCTTGATCAGGAAGATCAGGAAGTATATGTTTTCAAAATATACCCATTTTTGTATATATTTGAGAATATGTATGCATACCACCCAATATTTTACAGATGAAAGCCAGGACACATGTGACCAAGCAACATCAGCGTGTGGTCAAGATGACAAAAGTTATTAATGAAGAAGAACACACAAGCTAGGAGAGGCTGCAGGAGTTTGCTTTTACTTGAGCCTACTAGGAGGGGCAAAACTCCATCCTCTCCTGTCCTCTCCGCCTTACTGAATTAACTGAGTGCAAACTACTTTTCCACTTTGAATTCAGTTTTCAGCAGCTAAAGTAAGGTGAGGAGAAAGAGGGAAAGTGGGAGGAGAAACCAGAACATTTTAAAAGCAGCTGAAGAAATGTGACAATAGAGGATGAATAAGGAATGTTACTGGCAAATTGGGACAGCTGGAGGTGTGTGTGTGCATTTTACATGTATGTTAACAAAACTTTTAGGGCTTGAGACTATATCCTGTTCAATCTAAAACATTTTCATCCCAACAGCCATCTGCACAAGAAGCATGGGGGAATTTTTAGACTGCCTGGTTTGAGAACCATGTTTTGAGTGGCTGAATTGAAATGTTTTAACTGACAGTCATTTCAACTGATTATTTAATGGTCTTTATTTCAGTGTTTGTATTTTAATGTATTTTTAAATGCCTTTTATCTTTTTGTACACCACTTCAAGTTATCATGGGATGTAGCAATCAATACAGAAATGGATTAAAGATAACCACGGCTATCTGATTGCATTGTATCCCAAATATTAGAATAAGAAGCTTTTCCTATACCTGTTCTGTGTATAAATAATGACAAACATTTTTGTCTCTCCATAGTAGCCATTATTAAAATAATAATCATCTGCCTTCCCTGAGTGTAATTATTTTGTGATTGAGAGCAGTGTAAATGTAGGGAATGTTTATTCTCACTGTGTCAAGCACAAGATTTCAGGAACTGGGCAAACTCGTCAACACTAATTAATTTTTTAGGACCTGTGTTCAGTATTGCAGAAGAAAACAAACCTCTGAGATCTTCTGCCCTACTTCACAATGGCATGTTTTGTATTTAAAGATCCTGTGTGCCTGTGCAACAAAGAAAGGTGCATCACATACCTAAATACTTTCAGGGTAATCTAACTGGAAGAAGACAGCTAGGTATAACCAAATGTGACTTCCAGCAAGCAGGCTTTGTTTTAATTCTTGTAAGTCCAAATATGGAGGAAAGGTAGGATATAAATGAACAAATAAAGTGATGGTGGTGGTGGTGATGATGTCATCTTTCTTGTCTAGATCAGTCAGAATTCAAATCCAGGAGACTCCTGGACTGTGCAATGGTGTCTACCTGGTGCAGAGAAATAAGATTAAACCAGTTGCATAGGAACAGGGGGGCAAGGGGAATGGTTTGCCCCTGGTGGCAATGTTTTGGGGGCATCCTAGCTCATAGCTATGCCCTGGTGTGCCCTGGCCACACCCCCATGCACCGCAGCCATGTCTCCACACATAGTAGCCACATCTCTCATGCTATAGCTCTGCCCCCTTCTGCCCTCCCTCCACAAACTCCAAGCTCTGCCACTGGATTAATCCTTGTTATCTCAGATTTGAGCATGGCTTTAACCATTCAGTGCTACAGATGAAAACTGAAACGTGTGGCCAAGCAATATCAGCATGTGGTCAAAACAGTGAGGGTTATTAATGAGGAAGATCAAATAAGCTAAGAGAGGCTGTAGCCATTTGCTTTTGCCTAAGCTTACTGGGAGGGGCAAGATTTTGCCCCCTCCTCTCCTCTGACCACTGCTCAGTTGAGCACAAGCTGTTTTTGCAATTTGAACTCAGTTTGCAGCAACTGAAGTAAGTTGAGGACAAAGGGGGAAAGCTGGATGAGGCAAGAGAAACTGGAACATTTGAAAAGCAGCTGAAAAAGTAGGATGAGAGAAGATTAATCAGGACTATCCCTGCTGAAAGGAGATAGCTGGAGGATGTGATCTACTTTCAGTCAAGTAATACTGTATGTACACTGAGAAATGATAACCTGGTTGGGACTGTAATTGGAGAGAATTTTTCTTCTCCTTGGCCTTCTGTACCCTTCCAGTTGTCCTTTCTTGCCACTAGCGATTTGAACAGGCTTGCTGAGTCATATCTTGGGTTAGCAGATCCATTAAAACTGTTTCATCATATGCTGTGGTCTCCTTGCAAAATAACTGTATTTTTCATAGTAAATTTTAATTGGTTTTCAACAACCTGCTTTTTTAGACTCCATAAAAATATTCACTTATTTATTCATTTATAAAGATGGCTATGATTTTATTCAAAGGGAAAAACACGTTTGAGACAGTTATGGAGAGTAAGCTACAGCTAGGGCTGGTTCTCAGGCCAGTGGCTGCAGCCTTTTTCTTTCTTTCTACTTGTTTTGAAAATGTTTTGTAATCCAAGGGCAACTGGCCAGGCACATAAATGGTTACAGGTCCACTTTTTTATGATTTTCACTTTGAACATAAGTTATCTCATGGTTTTCTTACAACAAAACAGTGCTGATTATGGCCCTTTCCACACGGGCATATTGCTCGCGCTAGGGCGACCTCCCCAAGAGGTCTTCTACACTGCAAGGCGCGTGAGGGCGGTTCACAAATGGGAGGTTCTAAACCTCAAACTGCCCTCGTGCGGCCACGGGAGTGGCACTGCGAGTCTTATAAAAACCACTTCTCAAGTGGTTTTTATGTGACTTGCGCGCACTACCCCGTCGCCGCGCCCCGTTTAGAACAGCAGGGACGCATTAGCACGTCTCTGCAGAGCTGCCCAGGGGCGGGCTTCCGGCTGGCATGCTGCCCTGATTGGCAGAGCGCCACTGGAAGCCGGTGGCCTCCATTTTGGGCGCCGCCAGACACTGCCGAAATTCGCTGCTGTTTAGAGCAGCGAATGCGCGCTCCCCGCGGGGACAGAGCAACCTGTTTTCAGGTAAGATCCGTCCCTGCGTGCACCCCCCCCCCGTTTACCTGCCCCGCATGTGGAAAGGGCCTATGTGTAACATCAGGACAGCAGAACCAAACTCCATTGCAAGAAGCCCCCGCGTTTTGATGCTCAGTTATCTGATGACTCACTCTTTTGAGAGTTCTGAATTAAGGACAAGTTCCATTATGGAGGCTCATTTGGAACTACTCACATATATGTGCTGCTTGCAAAGTGAGCTGAGAGAAGAAGAAAAAGTCCTAAGCCAGCTGAGAGACTGAGGCAATGGAAGTAATAGAGAGTAAAGGGTAGCTTTGCTGAAATAGTTAATAGTAGTTTTGCTGAAACAGTGGCTAGTGAAGCTGCAAAAATGGGTTCACAGAAGGGGCATTGTTATCCTGCGAGCAGACCCCCATCCCAGAGAGTATAATTTTGATATTAAAATGCATCTGAGCCAGAGGTGACTGGGTTGGTAGGTAGGCAGTCAGGCTAGTGATCGGATAAAAGATCAAAGACTCAAAACTTCCCCTGTCACATCTCCATAGGAAACCTCAGAAGGGTATGTAGGTGGTCTGCCCCCAAGGCATGTTTAGCCCTATAACTAGACCTCCTTTTCTGGCTCCATTTCGGAGTCCTCCCAGACTTGACTGGCAGGCTGTCATTCTGTCGGTTGAGGCTCCCCTCAGCCCCATCCCCATGCTGAGTGTTTCTCTCCGCTTGTCTTTTTCCCAGCCAAAGACTTCTGGACAGGTACAGTGTTACCTGTCTTAAGTTCCCTCCACTTTTCCCCTATCAATTTTCACTGCTTTCCATTTCAATAGTCCTTGTGTGCTTGCGTGAGTGTTTGATTCTGAGTGAGTGTGATTGAATATATTTTATAATAAAACATCCCAAGTGAACTTTGAGCCTGGTTCTTTCGTGATCTGACTCCATAGATATTGGATTAAAAGATCTAACTAGGTGCTGCCCTGCCCTCCACATCCTTAAAAGCCAGTGCTCAGCTAATTTCCCCAATTTTGGCATTTTAGAGCAAATCAGGGTGTCCCTCAAGGACCACCCCCAGCAGTCAGGGTAACAGCATGTAAAAAGGAAAAAGAGCAGACAGACACCTGGAAAGTTAATGAGCTAAAGGGTAAATCTTGCCATAATAAGCTAAGGAATAAGTTATGCCTTAACAAGGAAGATCAAAGCATCCTTGGTAGATAAAAGCCAGGAAGAAGTCAAATTGAGATAGGCTATGAAGAGAAGCCAAGTTGTCGATATGAGTTGAGACATGTTACAGCTATGAGGTAATGGAAGAAAGGTGTGCCAATGACAATGAGGTAATACATTTATGAATTAACCAATCAGGTGCAGCTTTGGAGAATGAATCAGGTCAGTCAGATTTCATTTTGGGGAACCAACCAAGGAATGGAGTATGAACTAGTAAACAATTAAATAATGTTGGCAAAAGTGAATTTAAAAGACTATAAACCCTTTGTCTGGGTTCTGGATTTGCCTAAGGGACCAGGACCTTTACTGTACATGAATAAAAGCTTCTGTTGGAAGAAACTCAACTGGGAGTTAGTCTTTTGAGTGTGCCAGACATGAACTTTGGAGAGTCTTTCCTTGTTTGGTGTGACAAGATTTTGCAAACAGGACAGTGTGGTCACTAACAAGTGATCCTCTGTAAGTCCTTCATGCTCCTTACAGCACAGTACATGAGTTCTGCTTCAACCAATTCCATTTTCTGCCAGGGCTCTGCTTCCTAATCTGTCAGATAAGTGGGAGAAGCCTGTAGTCTTGATGGTGCTAGTGTACATGTTAAGCTTGAAAATTCTACATGCTCAGAGTACTTATTCTCTTCTATCAGGACTGATAGATTTTTTAGGAATTTTTTTTGTTGTTCATTTTTATTTTATTTTTTACTTTGCTTTCTGATGTTTAACATAATATGGAATTCCAATGTGGAGGGATGGAGAATGAAATTAAAAATCAGTATAGCTATCTAAAAGGGAGGATAACCTCATAAATTACCTGCTGCCTCACTGCAACTCAGTCCACTTCCTGACCTACATCTAGGGTTCTCAAGTCAGGACTGTCTCAAGCCCTGAGATTTCTGAGCAAAAACCTGAGACCTAAGGATGGCCTATGGTAATGTCACAGAGGAAAAAGGAAGAAGCTTTGCTGAGTATACAAACTTACTGAAGTTTTTGCAAATTGCAGCAACTTGATTCGTATCCAGTGAGCGTCACAAACTGAAGCAGACTGCATGGCCAGTGGGAAAAGCAGTAAAACAAAGTAAAGATAAACAAAGTAAAGATAAACAAAGAGATGTGAGTATCAGATTGCTCTTGACTGTATGCAGCCTTGCTCTTGCCTGAAACTGACCACACAAAAGCTGGACAATTTGCATCCATGTCTCCTACCTGGAGCTGACAGATGAAATCTAGATACTTAAGCTGATCTGGCAACCCCAACCAGCGCTCTTTGATTCCTTCTGAACTGGTCTGTACTTAAATCAGGGATAGGAATCATACAGTACTTCAAATGCTCTTGGACTGAAAGTCCTAACAGCCCTGACCAGCATAGCTAATTGGGAAGAATGCTGGGAGCTGTAGTTTGGCAACAACAGGAAGTGCCAATGATCCCCCTTCCCAGGCCTAGCACTTCCAGTTTTGATGATGTCATGCTTTCACGTGAGATTTTACCTCTATTGTTGATACTCCAGTATTTTCCAAGGTGATCCCACCTTTTCTCTTCCCTTTTTGCTTCTTAGTCTCTCTGCTACTTCTGCATCCTCATTCACCACATTTTAAGACAGATTCTAAGTTTGGTCTCTGGTCTGCACCACTCTGTGCCCTTCAGATTGCTACACTTCTGGGTCTGTTCCAATTGTCCATACAGCCTCTGTCCCAGTTCTTGCTGGGATTCACATTTGGACTCCTCATGTCATGGTTAGCTGATATGGCTCATTGTTGGCAAGTTTTTAATGGTCAGTAGAAATAAATAAATACTTATTGTTCCTATTTCATCTTGTGCTGCTGGCAGTGATGATGTTGATGATAACAGGAATAACTTTTAGAACATGGTGCATTACGAAGTGGAAGAGGGAAATTAATAACTAATAAAACAGAGGCCATTTCCGCACGGCACTCTTATAGCGCGATGATTCCACTTTCAACCTCCTATGGAATCCTGGGGTTTGCAGTTCCAGGAGGGGCCAGCCAGCCCCTCCTGGAGCTGCAAACCCCAGGATTCCATAGGAGGTTGAAAGTGGAATCATCGCGTTATGAGAGTGTCGTGCAGAAATGTTCAGAAATCAAAAGACACTACAAAATTCGAAGCCTGCCACACTTTAAAAACAGGTACAGAAATGAAAATAAATCTGATTTTAATGCCATCACCCAGTAGAACAGCTTTTGATAGTTCAGCTAAAGCATATGGTGGTGAGTCAGTATCCTGGAGAAAGGGAAAAGTATGTCCAGGAATGTACCGATATAAGGGCAATGGCATTTTCCCATTTGCACTGCAGATACTGCACTATTCCCAGAATCATTTCATAGTTCATCTAGAAAAAAATGCAAGTACATCTCACTAGTTGTTAAACCTTTTCAGTGTCCATATTTTGTAAATTAAAGGAAAGATGGCCTACTTTTTCACATAATCATGGAATATGATTGTGTAAAAGCAATAACTGACGCTGTGAAGCATAACAACAGCAGCAGTGTCAAAAACAATAACAACAACCTTCTTCCACTGAAGCCAAATTCCTAAATGATGTGTGTTAAAATTCAGGTCTTGGAAAGGCTGCATTTTGGATTACATCTTCTAGAATTCCTCAACTAGTGTGGCCCATGGCCCTGTTGTCATAGTCCAAAAGGTAACCTTTCTGCAGGGTCTGGATTTTGAAAAGTACCATGCTGAAGCTACTGGAAGTTGCAGTCCTTAAAAGAGACAACTGATTGATTTACAGATATGGCCAGGTATAACATTATTATCTATATTTGATAAGGTTAATTGTACCCAGGCAATGAAGGATTTAACTACAAACTTATTAACTGCAGCAAGGTTAATTATATCAAGAAAATGGAAAATTCATGGAGATTTTCAAACAAAGGATTGAAGTGTGGAAAATTGCGATTAATGATAAGTTAATATGTCGAATTAAAGCCAAAAAAGGAATAATGAAGGGGAATGATTTTGAAGTAATATGGAAGATATTTGTGGAAAGGGTTTTAATAAAAGAAGAAAGTGTCATACCTCCACAAAAAGAATTACAATTCTGGAAGGTGGAGTAAGTTGAAACATAATTGGCTCTGGGGGATAGATTTACTTTTAGGAATAGTTTGACATGTTTAGTAAAAAGATCATATTTAGTAATAGTAATAGATTAAATGTAATTGAAAAGTATAGAGTTAAGAATGAAATTATTATAATAATAATGAGTATAATGAGAATAAGATCTAGATATAGGTGACAAAAGTATACAAGTAGTATGATATAGAATATGTTGAATAAGTATATGATTGTAATGGAATTGGAGCGAAATACCAATGTAAGCTTGTTTTTGTTGAAATTCCTTTTTTTCACTATTATGTATATCATGTGGAGTTTTTCTTTTTTTGTTCTGTTCTGTTCTTTATGATTAATAACAACAACAACAACAACCACAACAACAACAACAATAATAATAAAAGGAAGTTGGAGTCCAGCAAGATCAGGAGGGCTTTGTGATTCTCTTTGTCAACATTTACAGCCCTATAGCAATAGCATGTGTATTTCTATATCGCTTACCAGCTAAGTGCTTTCTAAGCAGTTTACAATGTATTTTTGTTAATTGCCCCCAACAAACTGGGTACTCATTTTACCTACCTGCAGAAGGATGGAAGGCTGAGTCAACCTGGAGCCCGGCAGGATCGAACTTACAACCTTGTGGCTGCAGTACCGGCATTTAACCATGGTACCACCATTGCTCCCAGCCCTATCTTACACATTATTCTGCATGAGGTTTGGGGAATGTGGAGACTTCCAAAGTTTGAATGGGCTGCCAATCCCATGAATCCAAGCCAGCAGAGCTAATGGTGAAGAATTATTTCATTTTATATCTATTCCATGTTTTTCCCAAAATCGGATCCAAGGAAGCTTGAATTATAAGTTTAAAGGAGAATAGTGCCTAAAAGGCATAATACAAAGTTAATAAAAAATAAGCAAACATTTATATTCAAAAACACTGATTTACAAAAATTTTAAAAATATTGAAAACATAATAATGACAACACACATACAGCACATCCCAATGAAGAGGGTTTCTGCAATGACAATGTAACAAAGGCCAGGGTAACCAAAAGGTTCTTTGCCTCACAGTGGAAAGAGAACAGAGTGGGAGCCAGCCTCATCTCACGTAGATTTGTCTCTTCTGTTTCCTCACCACAAGTGTGCCTGTAATTATGGAGAGACAAAGAGAGACATCTCCCCTGAGGATCTTAAAACTCAGACAGGTTCCTATTAGAAGATACAATCTTTTAGACAGTCTTAACCCCAGCCATATAGGGCTTCATAGACCAACAACTAAAGCAATTTCCACACTAGACTGTTATAGCGCTATTATTCCACTTTCAACATCCTATGGAATCCTGGGGTTTGCAGTTTAGGGAAGGGCCTTTGAGTCTAGTGTGGAAGTGGCCTAATTCTTTGAATTGTGTCTGGAAATAAATCTGTAGCCAGTGAAGCTGGTCCAGTGCTGGAGCTATAGATTTCCTATATCCATTTGTTACCCTGATTTCTGGGGTCCCTTGGGGGACACCTCAATGTGCTCCATGTGATGGGGAATGGAAACTAGCCAGAGCACAAGTAATAGCAATGTGAGAGACAGGGTAACCTAGTGGGGTCTTTTTACCCAGTTTTTACAGGGTCAGGCCAAGCCAAAAACCAAACAAAAATGTCCAATAAATGATTTTATTGAAGGAAAGTCTCACGCAGCAATGCAATCACTCACACACTCACTCAAGACCTATGAAGAAGCAAAAGAGAGGAAACTGCATAGGGGAATATTGAAGGGGTGTAGCTGGGGTGATACTGCACCTTTGTCTTGAAGTCCTTGGTGCGGGAAAAACAGCAGAGAAGTGGGGCTCTGCACGGAGAGGGCTGAGGGGATCACTCAATGGATGGAGCAACAGTCTGCTGGGGTGACTGGGGGTGATCCAAAGAACTGCTCAAAAACTGGGATTAATTGTAGGGGAAAAAGTACCTGGAAGATTAATCCTTTCCCGGGGAGAACAAGGATTGTTGGAGCAATAACGAAGCTCCACCATGGCAATTTCCTTTGTGTGATGAGATTGCAAAGTGTTGCCAAAGTCTCAGGATCTTCGGCTGTGTTAGTTTGTGGTGTGACTTCATGTAAATGTCCTCACCTGATGGAATATTTGCTCAGTTTAGGGCAGACATGCTAATCCCCTCAAGTCACCTTCTCGGGGCTGAGGGCCCTTTGTTTGTTGTGGGTTTACACATCTTGAGATCTCCTGGGGCTACGTGACTGGGGATTTAACTGGCCTGACCTGGTTTTTGGTCTTTGACCATTGCTGCCTACGTGCCCATCTGGGTGACCTCTCAGGCACATTCAATCATATTTTAATATCAAAATTGTAGACCCCGAGACATGGTTTTTCCAGTGGAGTAACACATCTCCTGTCAGTAGGCTTTTGGACCTGGTGAAGTTTCTGAATAGTTTCAAGTGATGAGAATTGCAGGCCAGTAATATCAGATGGGCCTAACACATTGCCCAGTGCTGTTCTGCATTGAGGAATTTTATGTCATTCGAGTGTTTCTGGGCCATGCTCTTGACTCCATCTCTCATCAAGCTATCTGCCTGCCCTTGAACTCTTTGTGTTGGTTGAGAGGAGACCTGAAAGAGGTACTCGCTGTACCTGTGAACACTCCACTGCATACTTGAGAGCAGTGCCTACTTGATGCCTATTTCTATCTTCCTTCCAGTTCACCTCAGCCAAAGTTTTGCCTTAGCTATGCTGAATTCCAGTCACAGGTGTCATGTGCTATACAGTGAACATTGCCACCATGAGGAAAATTCTGTTTTATACAAGCTTCTGCAAATATTGTAAAGCTGATCTTGTGCACTGGTCAGAGAGATTATTCATTCTTCATTTCCCATCTCAGCCCTGTTATTTTCCTCCACTTTTTATCTTTTATTATAAATCACATTCTTAATGTACATTAGTATATATTATATTACAATGTTATTACAAGGGGGAAAAATTAACAATTGCTTTTTTAACCTATCCAACCTCATTCCCCAAATGGCTGACAGAGGATCTAGACCCCATTAGTATCAAGAAGTCTTTTCAGAGATACGAGATGTAAAATTCATCAAATTTATCACATCTTCATACCCTGAATTTCCTTTTACTTTCTTAATCAGCATTTCCTAATTATCACTCCATAATTCTTTACTATATTGTCCACTATACTTTAACCTTCTTTCAATAAGAAAATCAAACCCCTTCCAGTCGAATGGAGGACGTGAGTGGTAGCTTGGATTGAAGTTGCACAATGGCGCAGCTCCAGGCTGCCTCCCACTTGAATCCAGCCACCTCTTTTGTCACCCCGAGGTGGCTAAACACCCCCCTGGTACAGGGGGTTCGGAAGTGGTCCGAAGGGGACCCCACAACTGGTGCACAGCTCTGCTCTGCCCGGCTGGGAGAGCAGCATGCATCAGGGGGTCGAAGGACCTCGACGGATCCAGCGAGACACCACAGGAGCGGCACAAGCGCCTCTGAACGACTTTTTAAAAAGAAGCTTCATGAAGAAACAACCAAAGAAATATAACTTGTTACCTGTCTTGATTCCGTGCTTCTGAGACACCACAGCGGTTATGGCTTGCTACAGAGTGCAGGAGCGATGGTGGAAGGACCCGGAGAAATAATATGAGCTGCATGAGTTTTGGCTGCCTGCCTGTTTGGACTGTGAGTTTTCTTAAAGGGGCGGTTGACATTAAGGAAAAGAGAGCTTCTGAAAGGTTTGGGGACTGAGCTGTTTAATCTCTTTAATTTTTGAATTTTTTAAATTTTAAAAATGGGTTTACAAGAGTAAATTTTAAATTGGACATCCTTATCAAATTAATGAATAATCCAGCTGCGGAAGGAGACTGGACTTGATTAGATTTAATAATTTTTGTGTGTGAAGTGAGTTTGGTTTGGGTGGACTTAAAATGCAGGAGCAGGAATGCTGAATTTTGGAATTTTGAAGATATAAGACTTTCTCTTCGATTCTTTTTTTTGGGGACTTTGGACTGTTGGATACGTTTATGATGATGTTTGACTGTGAGCCAGTGTTGGAAGGCTTGTAAGCAGCTTTTTTCCCTTGGATCCCTTGGATTTTGCCAAATTGGAAAGTCATCATGTGAAACGGAAGAAGTTATGGAAGAAATCTTAGAAGAATTAACTCTAGTTAACTTGGGCAGTAAATTTGGGGAGTAAATCAGTGCAGAATAGGGAGTTTGTGTTGAATGGCAGTAGCAACCCCACCCCTGGTGGTGAGACGGCTCAGAGCTCTAAAGAGACAATAAGCTACATTGAAACATTTGAAATATTTGATATGAGTTCTGGGTTGTAATATTACAGATGGTGTGGGGAAAATGTGATGCATTGTGTATTTTCAATTAAGCTCGTAATAATACCTGATTGATATTTGTTGGTTTGAAAGAGCAACTGGTTTTCTTCTATTTATTTTTTTCCATTCGTGTCTGAGTTCTCTGGGGTGTTATGGCTACAGATCTGCGACAGAAGGTCAACTAAACAAAACAATCTCTCTCCTTGTTTCGCTATCCGGATGCAAAGCGAAAACAAGAAGACAAAGAAATTTTGTAATGAACTCTGGGTAGCCGGGCAGGGGAGGGAGGGGTATAAAGAAAGAGAATTGGAAAATTGAGCTGAAGATATAATGTATTCTGGCACTGACAAAGAAGCTGAATGTAAAATTGGAATTAATATGTCATTGAGGGGGTTTAAGGGAAAGAAGGGTTGAGTGTGAATGGGAAGGCGGGTTGGATGACACTTTTGCTCCCTCCCCACCCTCTGGGGTGGAACGGCCTATACTCTTTAAGCGACGATAGGCAACAAAGAATTTTCAGATATGAGTTTGGCCGTGGGATCCCATATGGGTGGGAAAGGGAGTGATGTGATAAGACGTGAGCTCCTGATTGAAACGAAGCAGTAGATATTTCAAATAAACAAACTTGTATAAATATAAGTTAATAATAGTGCAATGATAATAATAGAGATAGTGAGAAAGAGGTTAAACAGTATAACAGTTCAGAATATTGGAATTATAACATTATATTGTAAGGCCAAAAGCGGGTACTAGCTGGGGACTATCATTGGATAGGACTGTTTTAGGAGTGATGAATGTCAATTGGATAACATTAATATAACAGGGAAAGGTGTGTGAGAAGCTAGTTCTAGCAGGGAAATAACAATGTTTTGTGGTTCAAGATTGTTACTGTGTGTGCTTCGGAGGGTGGGGATTAAGACGGGGTGGAAGATCAGAAATAATACACGTTAAAATTCAAATTCAAATTCAAAGTTGTTTTTATATTGTGAAACTTAATAAAATTACTATTAAACAAAAAAAAAATCAAATAATATAGCTTCTTTTATACATTTCAACAGATAAACCTCATTCCACTTTGATTTCTTTTTCCATCCTAAAGCAATAACAGCATGAGCAGCTTTTAAAATTTGTTTTATTACACAACTTTTATTCCTGTTTATGCCTATTATCCCTAAGTTGGGGGTTAAACCATTTTCTTTACTTAGTTGAACATCTCTCTCTATTATTGTATTTATTTGTTTCTTAACTTCTTTCCAAAATTCCTGAATAAATGAACATTCCCACCACATATGTATATTTTTACAGGGATATCTCATAGTTTATAACATATGCCAAGAGAGAAGACACTGGAAAGTTCTTGTGTTCCTTCCACTCCAGAAAACAGGTTAAAAGCTTGTTGAAAAGTTTAAGTAAAATAGTTTCTTCTCCATAGGTGAACCTTGAAATTAACAGTGGAAAAAGAGGAAAAAAATATATATCAGTTGAATACCTGATGTAGTTGTATTGTTCCAGTTTTGTGATAATAACAGACAAGGAGCAATTGCAATTATAGGCTTATTTCTCAGCTTTCCAAACTGACCCAACCCACATGAGAAATTGCTGTCAGTGACAAAACATCACAAAAGAACCTTCTGTATTTGCGATGGCGGCTTCTAAAATACACCAGAAATTTGTATCTAATACCAGTCTGTTATTGTGATACTTAATTGTCCTTCCTTTACTCTGGATATGTGTATATTGATTGAAAACATGTGGGTAAAAAGATATGGATTTTGTAAAATTGATAACAGAGGTAGAGAAATTGCTATGGATTTAGGAAATTGCTATGACCTCTCACCTATGGTTGTATAACAATCAAACTTCTTCTTCTTCCTTGTAAATGCTCGAACATCATTTGAACAATATTAACAAATCCCTTCCATTCCATTCAGTGGCATTACAATCTAGTTCTAGAACTGTTAATCAGATCCTTAGATGTAAATCTGACATTAGCCCTTCTTAGGCCCTTCTTGCATGGTCTTTCTTTTGTGCAAGAGCCCCTTGAGCCTCGCGGGAGTGGGAGCGTCGCTCCGTATGACGCACTCCTACTTGCGTGGCACTCATGAGGCTCAAGCGGGGCAAGCGCGCATTTTTTTATTTTCGGCTTTAAGCTGAAAATAAACCACGCTCGTGCAATGCTCGCGGTGGCCTCGCACACTTACCTGAGTGCAGTGCGTTGTCCCAGGCGAGCCGGTCGCACTTCCTCCCCCAGCGCAGCCTACAGCTCCCAGACTGCGCTGCGGAAGCTGAGGGCGGGGCTGAAGAGCAATGGACGCAACAGCAGAAGCCACGATGTGGTAAGAAGGCATGGGGAAGTGGTGGCATTTCGGGTGAGGCTTCTCGTGCGAGCCGCCCTCCCCTGTCGCGCGAAAAGCGGCGCTGTGAGAATGGGCCCAGTGAATGGGACTTCTTAGTCATTACTAACTTATTTCTCCTTGATTTCAGTTGGTCTACTCCAATGTTGAATTTCACTCTTTGAGTACATCTGCACTGCACAGTTATAACAGTTTGAAGCCACTTTAACTGCCATGCCCCCATCCTACAGAATGCTAGGATTTGTTTTGTGGTGAGGTACTTAAATTCTCCACTTGAGAGCTCTATTCTGTCCTCCTAAACTGTGATACTTGCGTTCCCAATTAGATTTCCAAATACCTCACCAAACTATAGATACCAGGATTCCATAGGGTGGACACATGGCAGTTAAAGAGGCTTCAAACTGTTATAAATCACATAGTATAGACACTGTCTTCATGGACTGTGCTTTAGGAGCTGTGACTGGATTGTGGAACACCTTGCAGATTGAATTGTGGTCAGTTTCTTTCTTCATCATATTTCCTCAACTGCTAAAACTGATTTTATTCCAGCAGACTTTTGTGGATTATGGAAGATACTGTTAATACCTTTTGATTTTAACCACTGCCCCTTTTTTCTTTGTTGATTAGTTTATATTATTAAGGGTTTTTTTTTAAAAAAAATTGAAATTATAATTTCATCTGTTGTAAAACACTCTGAGTACCATATGATACTACTATCATATGGGATATTTTTGAAGTGGCGTGCAGTGAATAAATCATACTATAAAAATGTATTATAGCTAAAACAAATCATATTGATATCATCAATGGCTTTAAGTGGAAGATAAAAATTACAGGTGTCATAAATTTCAAGAGGCACAAATTGTGACCAGCAAATTGTTTTACTTTTTGAGGGCAGACCTTTTTTTACATTAAAAGATTGGGGTAGAAATGCATAAACAAGCAAGCAAACAAATTCTGCTGGGGAAGGCTTTGATTTTTCTTTCTTTCTGTACAGAGATCTGCTGGTTTTATACAGTTGATGTTTAAAGAAAAAGGTTACGATGCACAGTTCAGCACAGTAACAGTGAAGGCTATCTTTTTTTCTTTTTCCTAATTTGAATTTTCCCTGTTGGTACTCTGAATTTCTCTAGACTTGAGTCTCCTATCAGCCTTTCCCAAGAAGTAGAGAGAGAAATAAACAAGTTTAGATACAGACTGAGATTTTGCCATGAAATCAGGTAGACAGTCTGAGTTTATCAAGTTTCATCATTCTGCATAAGTGACAGGAGAAGCAGCAGTGAAACTGAGTTTTCCTATGTTTTTTTTCAGCTCACATGGTAGGAGGCTGTTTGTAACACTTTATCATCCTGGAGTATATCGCCTAGTCTTAATCAATTTGTTACAGACACTGATTACAGTCTATTCTCCTTCCAGGCTAAAAATCTGAGGAACAATTCTTATATTTATTTCTTACATTTTTTTTCAGTAAAAAAAAATTGCACTTAAACAACTAAGGTGCAACTCCATGGTTCTCTGTGTTTGTATACCTGTTACATCTGAATGGCTCCAGTTACTAGTCTGTAATTTTTATAGGTGGAGGTTCTGTCGTTTAAGATATAGCAGGTGCTTTGTTATAGGCTGAATGCTATATTGTGTTGTATTTTGAAAAAAAAAATTAAATCCCTGAAGCCTGTATGTTGGAAGACAAAAGGGATATAACAATGACTGGTTTTTTCATAGCATAAAAGGCTAAATGTCTGTGTGCCCGACAGTGAAAAAGTACTCTCTGGTTCCAGGTGCTCGGACACTTAACTCAACAGAAAAGTCCAATGGAGAAAATAGCAAACAGGTGACATAGTTAAGTGATGAGTGGCCTTCATAGAAACCTAGAACCAGAGTATAGAAAAAAAAAAAAAGGCAGCATTGGTACAACAGTCCTTAATATGCTTACTCAAACATGATGAAATCATCTGATGGAAGTTGGCCAGAATAACAGGGGTCAGTTACACTCTTGTACAGATAGCCAGTTACATTCCTGCATGATTAGATGCATACTGGCCATGTAAAAGAGGCCAGTGAAATCATTTTCCATTGGCTGAAAACAGAATACCAGTTAATAATCATTTTTGGTATGTGGAGATAAGACGAAGGAGGGGCTAGAGGTAGTATAAAAGCCAGCTGCAGAGACAAAAGTAGGCTGTTTATGACAGGCTCCGATGAAGTCACATCTAGCTGACAACATTTTTCTCTTTTGCTGATGTTGTTCCTGGCTGGTGAATATCCTTAAAATGTTAGTATGAGAGAGGGAGAGAGAACCTCCTGGTTAGATATTAAATCGGCTATAGTAAGTATGTACTTTTTATTTGGTTAGATAAATGTGTTACTGCAGTTTTCTAGCCCGGACTTGTGGGATATTAGATATCATTTGATATCAATAATTTGGCCTTCTTTACCCATTCCTCTCCATGTGCTTGTGAGGCCCCCGGACAAGCATACATACAGGCACGGCCAACAATAGCCGAAACATTCCAAACAAATCCAGGCAGGCCAGAAATAGCCAGACTGCCGCTTTAGGAGACCTCAAGGTAAGTACCACATTATGTATGCACGCTACTTACAAAGAACTCCCTGCCCTGAGCAGGCAGCTTGACGAGCCGAATACTCAGTTGCCAAGCACTCTGCGTTTGCATACTGGCTACTCTGTTGACAACTCTGTCATAACTCAATCATGCAAATACTGACCTTTCAGAGGCTTTGTCTCCAGCCTGAAACTCATTGTTATCCTCGAGAACAGATTAGCCTGTGGCCACATTTTCCCCTAGAAGACCCCTTGATTTTGAGCGCTTCTTCAGATCGCTCGGATCGCTCTTGGCTTCCATCCCGCCTCGCTGTCACTTCATTCGACGAGCTTTCCTCTCAGCTCCCCTTGCTGAGAACTCTACTTCAGCAGACCTTTTCCTTCAGATTTTCCGGGCTTCAGGACAGTTGCAGTATTTCCCATACCAAACCTACTCTCAAAATCTCTCTATCCAACTCCTTCCTTTATTTCTATAGTTCTCTGTGTGAGTGTGTTACATACACATGTTTGACTGTCTCTCAATAAAACAACAATTATTATTTACTTCTGTTTGCTCCTTGACTCAGCCTGACCCTGTAGACATTAGGTAAAATATCTCACTACGTTGCCCTGCCTCTCGTAGTGCTAGCTTGTGCTCTTTGCTAATTCCCAACTTTGTAATATTTGGAGCGCACTTAGGTGTCCCTCACGGGACCCCCCAGAAATCAGGGTAACAAATGCCTGTTATAGAATTATGTAACACATATTAAAACATAAACCAATACCAGTGTGAAAGTATGGTTTTCTCCATGGATGCCTGTTAGCAGTATAAGAAATGATATATAAAATTCCTTAACAGATTATTATGTCAGAGTTGTGTGTTGTTTCATTCCTTATGCATGTAGGTCTGTATAACTGCCTTTTAGCAATGTTTCCTATGATAAATATGATGCAAGAAGCTTGATGCCTCACCTGAAATGTTAGTGACAAGTTATGTACCTAGACAATGAGAAGTCCACATCCCTCCCCATGTATTTGTGTGTGTGTATATCTCTGTACTGTTGTTGTTGTGCACCTTCAAGTTGTTTCACACCTATGGTGACTCTAAGGCAAACCTATAATGGGCTTTCCATGGCTGACTGGGAATTGAACCCTACTCTGCAAGATTGTCCGATGCTCAAACTACTACACCATGCTGGTTCTCATCAATGTATTACACTTCATAATTAAAGTAGTTTACTAAAGCTATTTCTGCACTAGAGTGTTACAGAGCTATTATTCCATTTTCAGCATCCTATGGAATCCTGGGGTTTGCAGCTTTGGGAGGGGCCATCCGGCTCCTCCTGAAACTGCAAACCCCAGGATACCATAGGATGTTGAAAGTAGAATAATAGCTCTATAACACTATAGTGCAGAAATGGCCTAAGATTACTAAGCTGTGTACTCATTCTCCCATGTTAAATATCCTGAAATTCCAGTACCTAAGAGTGGTTAACTGGGCTACTGAAGCTAAATCTCTATGTACTACTGATCATGAGATGGTTGATCATGAGCCCAAGCAACTAGAAGGATGGCAAGAAGGATCTCCAGATACAGGTTAGCCGACAAATCACAAAGAACTTTTAATTCCTTATATGTATAAGATGGGACAAAGGGAACCATGTTTATTTTCAGTCTGAGAATAAAGTCACAATTGTGAGTTGAATCAAAATGGTTTTATTTTCAAAGCATTTTATTAAGTACAATTATGCTTATGCGTAAGTGAAGTCCATCGAATTCAGTGGGGCTTACTCTCAAATAACTGGGTGTTGTTTTGCAACCTTTGCCACTTAATAAGAGTTCGTTAACACTGATATACAGCTGATGTTTAATATGAAGTAAAGCATTAAGAAAAGGAAATTTTAAAATGTTAGTTATTCTGGCTTCTTTGCATTTATATATCAGAGCCTGGAAAATTTAATTAAAACTTCAAGTGAAAATTTAGAAATACAATTTAGAGACCAGCAAATATAAGTTGCTTTCATGGGAATGACACTCAGTGTACCATTCTCTGCAATGCTAGAAATTTGGTGAATGAAAGAAATTTGTATCTGGGGACCAGAAGACTTATTTGTGGGCACTGTGCTCATTTAGATTTCCTCCCACTGTAGCTATGCCAGGTAGTGTGGCATCAGTGGAAAATAGGATGCAAGAGGGCTGATGAAAATGGAAAGCAACTGGAATGGAACAAATTAAGAAAAAAAATTGAGCAAGGTGTAATTGATCTCAGGAAGAAAGCTGAATGTAGATGATGAACGACTGAAAAGATTTAGCTAGGTCTTGGAAAAGATATGAAGCTGAGTGAGCTAGGTAGACTGAGTAAGTATAATAAGAAAAGATAAGGGAAAGATATTTTTATTCAAGCAGGCTTTTAATGACTCATCGCTTTTTTTAAAAAAAAATGTTTGTTCACTTTTGAAGGATTTTATACTGTTTATAGTTATGACTTTAATGTGCTGATAAGTTAATTATGTTTTAAATGTTATTGTAGGGTTTTTAGATGATTATTTTTGTGAGCTGCCTTGGGTTCCACTTCAGGCGAAAGGTGGCATAGAAATAAATAGATAGATAGATAGTGAATGTAGTGCAGGTGAAGTAAAATGTTTCGTGGTAAGTGCTCTATTTCAGTTTTGATTTTTAATTATATACCACTTTTATTGCATTTTCACATCAACACCAAACCAGTTTGAAATGTAGCACAAGGGACAGCAAAATGGTAATATCCATTCTACAGTATGAATCGAGTGGTCCTTAACCAAGAGGAAAAATCTGCCTTTGTCTTATTGGGTCAGTTTTAGTTATGAATATTTGAGGGGAAAAAGCAATAATACTGAAACATATTGTCTAAGACAGTGGTTCTCAACCTGTGGGTCCCCAGATGTTCGTGGACTTCAGCTCCCAGAAGCCCCAGCCACTATGATCAATGCACAGGGCTTCTGGGAGCTGAAGTCCACGAACATCTGGGGACCCACAGGTTGAGAACCACTGGTCTAAGATGTTCACTGACTAATAATACATAATCTGGAACACAAGTTGCTAGCATGCTGTTTTACAGTGATACCAACCAGACTTCCGACCTCATAAATTTTGCAATACACATTGGTGATTGTTGCACCATTGCAACAATCACAAGGAGTTCTGAGATGTGTTCAGTCCCCACTCACCAGAGAAATGGTGTGTGATTGTGACAGGACCTCATGAAGATCCATGCAGCTGCTTGTTGCACCACAATTCACTGGCAGGAGGAGGCTGGATGCATCATCCTTCAGCACGCTACTCACAAACACCCAAGAACTCCTTCAGTCAATGTGACTGCCTGGCTTCTAAGGTGGGTTTTTAGGTGTGGGACTAAGATTGGGAGGTGGAGCCCATGCAGGAGATTGGCCAATCATCTTTTGGTTTTTGAGTTTCTCCAAATGCTACAGTACAGTTGTCTAATCAAAAGATGGATACCAAACTGTGTGAAAAAGTATAAATGATGTGGTTATCAGTAGGTTGGTCAAATGCAGGGAAAATCATTTTTTTTTCCCCATTGGAAGGACATTAGATTTCTAATTGGGGTCACAAAATTCCCCACAGTACAAGAAGTGTACATTTTGACCTAATACTAACCCTGACTGTAATCCAGACCTAACCTGCAATACACTGAAATTCTTTTTTGACCAAGGAAATACTCCAAAAATTGTGTAGTTCAAGTTTAAACACACATGCACAAAACGATATACATGAGAGTTAGTAGAAATTGTATACAGAAATGTGTGGATTTTTGAGGACTATGTGGGTTTTTTGTCCATTCTTCCCTTCTAAAAGCAAATTGATGTAGAAATGAGACACAATGAACATGTGCTTTTTTAAAAAAGTGAAAATTGTACACAGTAAAATAGATTGGTCCATTCCTATGTAAGCTACACACACACACACACACACACACACACACACACACACACAATCCATAATAAAACATGAAATGCAACCATGAATTGTGGGACAAAAATGTAAATAAGAAATAGTAGCTATGCCGGTGAGCTTTTGAGCAAAAAATATGGATTTTTTTTATTGTATTTGGTTGGTTATGTGTGGCAGCCGAGCAATTTTACTGCTATTGTTACTCCTTTCAAACAGTGGGAAGGCAACTGGTAGAAAGTGATGAGTTGAAATTCTATTCATATCTCAATAAAGCAGACTTTAGAGTTCATTATTTCCTTCCAAAAATTATGAAAAGCAAGTTGAAAAAATAGGAGGAAAAATGAAGACCTGAACACAGGCTGGTAAAAATAATACCCGGTCAACATGGACTGGAAGCCAATGATTATCTGCTGCCACCATTTTCTTTAAAGATAACAAAAAAATGCATCTAACGGCTTGATCTGATTTCATGAACTTTATCCACAACAATTCTTTTCAGCAGCTTTGACATATTTACACCCTCCTGCCAACTGTGTTTTCCTCCTCTCAGAAGTGCTCATTTCTGAGCAACATAGGCTGGGTAAAGTTTATTATGCTAGCCCCCGTCTTCAACTTGGTTTCTGTAAAGGGGGAGGGGAAGACCCATAGACAGCAAAATCACCTATTAAACACTTACTATTGCAATCAAATAGGGTTATACTGTGAACTGTTGGAGCCCTATCGGATTTTTGATGAAACTGACATTCCAGCCCTGTAGTACAGATGCTAAGTCCCAGCTTGAGGGAGCAGGCAAGTGGACATCCACCCATGGAGTCTGTCAAACATAACGTACTACAAAACAGTGGGAGAGGCATAAACAGGAAAATTGCACAGTTCTCGGGTGAGAAACAGAAATTGTCAACAAGTTCATTTTGTAGCAGATTCTAAAGCTGCTGTACTTGAGCTCAACAGTCTCTCTGATAAGTCTGGTTTTACATTTTACAAGAAAAGATACGTAACAGTTTGCAAATTCTATATCCGTGTTTACTCTATATTCATGTTTATACTAAATCCATGTTTAATCCTATAGCTCATGCAAATTCCTGAGTGCCACACATGTAAAAGCCTTGCAGTATTGTGTAACCAGCACATTCACAGTACATTATGATCTGTGGTGAAGTCCGTCATATGTTTATACAAAATAAGCCCCATTGAGTTGAATATCCAAAAGAAGGGATTTCTAGATTCATTGGAAAGGGTCAGGAAAGAGAAGGGACTTTATGGCTCTAGGAAAGCTACAATGGAGAAGTGAAATTTTATGGCCTTCTTTGCAACCATCAGAACATATTCAGGGATAGCTATGTTGGCTATAAAGCAAAATACAACAAAATCCAGGAAACTGTGCTTTTTAGTTGGCCTAAAAAATTTATCACTGTTTGTGGATTTTGGATCTTGTATTTTACGACTATTCACCCTGTTATTCTTTGACCTCTTATGGGTCATGGAGGACTCAGCTTTCTGCCAGCATAAAAGCACTCACTGTAACAGACAGAACTTAAAATGAGACATACAAGTTTTTGTGGCTACAGCAAAAAAATTTTCTCCTCTGCTTAACGTTTTTAACAATCTTTAATTGATGAAGAAGCCAGTGAGCTTCAAAACCTATCAAAATGTTTTTTTGATTCCTAGCTAGACTAATAAAGGTATCAGTGATGTACAATTTGGATTCTGAATCAATGCAGATAATCCTGCAATAGTTAGTTCAATAGGATGTTTACATTTTACACTTCTATGCTCTAAAGGTACCAGATCCTGTCCTTGGAAGCTGAGCAGGTTCAGCCTGGTTGGTACTTGGATGGGAGGCTACCAATGATTATCAAATGTTGTATGCTATATTTCAGAAGAAGAAACTGTCAAAACTACCTCTGAGTATTCCTTTCTCTATGAAATTCATGGGATCACCATAAGTCAACAAGTGACTTGAAGGCACATATATTACAGTGCTGTGTGTGTGAAAAATGAGGATCACATGAATACAAATACTGTGGACCTTTCTGCCCTGCACTGTTGTAGTCCTATTATTCCACTTTCAACCTCCTGTGGAATTCTGGGATTTGTAGTTTACTGAGGTCAAAGAGCTCTCTGGCTGAGAATTCTAGATGCCCCTTCCTAAACTGCAAACCCCAGGATTACACAGGCTGTTGGAGGTGGAAAAATAGGACTGTAACAGTGTAGGGTGGAAATCTGCGTTTCTCAGAGCCTGGGCCTTTTTTACATCGTTGGGAGATTCTGGGATGTAGTGGTGGTGATGATGATGATGGGAGCAGGGGCAGCAGTAGCAGTACTACTTCTCTTTCCAATTCAGATGATAGGAAAACTCAATATGAAACTCAGTAGGCCTTTAGTCTGTCCCAGAAAGTTTCATTTTGGATTCTTAGGTGCCCAACCCAGCCATAAGCATTTCGTCTCTTTCATCCTTGCATTGAACCAGGATATCTGAAAAGTCTGGCTCTTCTCATATGGATCTCCCTGAACTCTGACACCTGGAACAGAGGCTCTGTTGATCACCTCACATGGCTAGATTGATGAATAGACATGACAAAGTTTTCTTTGCACCAGAACCCTGTGGAATTCCCTTCCAAGGCAAGTCAGGCTGAATCCATCCCTTTTTAGTTCCAGCAGGCAGTTAAAGCTATGTTGTTTCAAACTATATAATCCTTAAAATTGGAGCTGGGTAGCTGCTGCCCTTTGAATCAGAGTCATATAGTTAGAAGGAACTTCAAGGGCCATCAAGTCCAACCCCCTCCCCCACTATACAGAAATATACAAAATAAAGCATTCCTGAAAGATATCTATTCTATCTCTGTTTAAAGAACTCCAAAGGGAAGTCTGTCACTCTCCAAGGCAGCCTATTCTGCCCTTGAACAGCTCTTATGGTCAAGATGTTCTTCCTAATGTTTGCATGGAACCTCTTTTCCTGTAATTTGAATCTATTGATTAATGTTTTGTTCTCTGTAGCATCAGAAAACAGGCTTACTCCTTCTTCCATATGACACCCATTAATGTCACCTATCAAGTTGTCACATCACCTACCAAGTTTATCTTCTTCAAGGCAGAAATACCCAGCTTTCTAAGCCATTCCTGATAAGGTTTGGTTACCAGATCTTTTACCATCTTGGTTACCCTCTTCTTGGCAGTTTCCAACTTGTCAATATCCTTCTTGATGTGTGTTGCCCAGAAATGGACACAACATTCCTGGTGAGGTCTGACCAAAGCAGAACAGAGTGGAACAATTACTCCAATCATTTGGGACACAATGCTCCTATTAATGCAGCCTAGAATCTGTTCCATCTGAGTCCTTGGGGTAGCAATAGATAAATGCTCCAAGAAGCTACAGATAAATGAATTAAAATAAATCCTTAAAACAAATAAGATGTAGAGCTAAATCTCCAAAAGATGTTAAAAAGTACAGTCCTCCCTCCACATTCGCAGGTTTGACCTTTGTGAATTTCATTATTTGTGAGGCATGCACATGCCTTCCCCCCACCAATTTGACTCCAGAAATTCCCTTTGCCAGGTTCAAAGGAAGGCAACCACCCAGATAAAAGGCAAGAAAATGGGGAGAGCACACATGTGCTCTTTCCTTCTCCCCACCAGAGCTCCCTCTCCCAATCTCTTGCCTCTAGAGTAAGCACTGGGAAGTTGCCCCAAGGCAAAAGGCAAGGGAACTGGGGGAAGCTTGCATGAGTCTTCTTTCTTCACTTCTGAGTTCCCCCCTGCCATTCCTTTGCCTCTGGCTTCAGTACACAAAAGGCAAGGAAATGGAAGTGGGCAGCTCTGGAAGGAAATAGGAGGGGGATTGTGGGTGGGGGGAATTATTTGTAGTTTTTCCACTTTTTAAGGGTTCTGCGCCCTCACAAAAGTGAAGAGACCACTGTAATAGAAATGTTAGAAGGCAACATTCATAGCTGGAAATGCAGAGGGAAAGTACCAGAAAACAAACAAGTCAGCCAGAGGATGATTTCAACTTTATATGCACCAAGAAGGCATAGTAAAGGAAAACTGTCATCCTTTCCAAATTTAATATGGGAAATTAAACTCAGAAACTAAAGCTGGGCCTCTGCAATCCAATCTTATATAAAAAATAGTCAGGCATTTGATTCAGATTAGGAACCAGGTGAGTGGGAGAGGAATGGATTAAAAGCAACATGCTGAACCCCAGAGGTACTGCTTATAATCAATACTGGAGCATTATAATCCCATCATTTTAGGGGCCTGTGGGAAGATCAAGTTCAGATAATAAGGAAACACAAAACAGATTTGTGAAATGCAGAGGGAAAGAAATCCAAAGGTTGACAGTTAGAGATGTACACTTATGAAGAAGGAGATTTGGGAGTTATTGAAAAATAATTCATAAAGCCTTCACTCCAAAGTGCTGTTACAGCAAAAAAGGGGATGGAAAGTCTGGGTTTTATTGTTATAACAAATACCATATCAATCAAATAGGAATGTTTCCTTGCAGTGTGCAGTGCTGCTTAGATCTTAGCCGAAATAGTTTATTTGGTATTGCATTCTGCTTTAATAGTAATACAATTACTCTTAGTGTGCTGCAGTGCAAACACAGAACAGCTGCCAGGGCAGTTAAAAATCTAAAGGCGCTGTGTGTATTCTGGTGAGGAAAGAATATCAAGAAAGAAAATTGAAGTTCCAATAAAAACAATCACCGATGTCTGCCCTTCTTGTAAGCAACTGTTTAAATGACTCTCCCTAAAAGAATAGTGATGGTCCTTAAAGGCCAGGTGTGCAAAAGAAGAGTTGATAAATCAAAAATATTCAGCTGACTGATTTGAATGTGCCTTGTTATCTTGACTGTAATTTGTTAGTCCAGAGTACGCGAAGTGCAGCCCTCCAGATGTTGCAGCATTGAGGCCTCCATCAGCCCCAACCAGCAGAGGCAGTGGTACAAAGGCTGGGAGCTGCAGTCCAACAATATAAGCAATGCTGCAATTTGCTCATCCATTTGTTAGACAAAAATCAGAGATCTCTAACTTTTGATGGTCCATGGTGAATTTGGTGTTTTGATAATTCTAAGCAGCATCATAAAATGACTGTCATAGAGTCCTGGTATCAAGAACATTGTGACAAAAAAGAGGGGGGGGCTTTTCATGTAAAACCAGACTGGTGTGGCTAGAAGACAGACACATGCTTTGAACCCACAGTTTTATGCTCCAACAAAATATATGTTCAGTTTCATAGAAAGGAAAGCCCATTTGTTGCAAACACATAACATTCAGAATAAAACCAAAAAGCAGATTCAATACCACAATGACTTGTAAGCCATCACTATCTGTTTTCCACCTTCCGCCCCGCTTAATCTTGCAGTGATCAAAAGTATGTTTGGGGAAAGTCTATTTGAAACAGGAGTTATCCACCAAAGCTATTTCAACTAATTAAAAAGCTGAAAACTCTTTCACTACATTCTCAAGTCCATATGTAAAAATGCTGGACTGCAGAACACTTTGGCCAGGGTTTCTTTGTTATTTGCAGATTGTTGCTCCTGGGATGGTATTTTTCTCCTGCAAGCTTGTCTGTGTAATCTGAACATCCTGGTAAAAGTTTGAAAACAGAATATAAGCAGTTGGCAGAAACATGGGAGCAAAAAGCTGTGACTTTCTCTATAGTGATGTACTTTGAATTAACTCAAACCACCTTTATCATTGCTTCCTGGTGAGGCCTTTAGTTTGCAACTGCTGTGTTTTGTACCTGTTGTTGTTGTGTGCCTTCAAGTCATTTCTGACTTATGGTGACCCTATCATGGGGTTTTCTGAGGGATGAGAGTGTATAAAAACGCCCAAGATCACCCTCTAGGTTTACATGGCTGAGCAGAGAATCAAGCCCTGGTCTCCAGGCACATAGTCCAACACTCAAACCACCATATCATGCTGATGGTTTTGCACTTTAAATCCCACAATGGTATGATTCTTAAACTTTGGTCCTCCAGATGTGTCAGGGTTCATCACCAAGAATTCCTGACCATTAGCTATGCAGACTGGAACTTCTAGAAGTTGAAGTCTAAAACCTCTAGAGGGCTAGAGTTTGAGAACCACTGTTTAATGGCATATCCAGGTGACATATTCCTCTATTTGTAACCTTTCTGCATTTCCCTCTGCTTTGTCCAGCTATTTTCTTACTATGTGGGGGGAGAAGTTAGGGACAAAAATAAGGAATAGCTGCACCTTATCTTTTGCTTGCTAGTGCTGGGAGCATGGGTGCGATATATGGGAGCATCCCAACAGTTTTTGTCTCTGTGTTTGTGTATGTGCATGCTTTTTTCATAAAGAGAAAAATCTGTTGTTGTGTGTTAAACAGTCTCCCTTAACTGAGAGAACATGCCACTCATCATCCTATTCTGCAAAAATTCTGTAGCATTGTGCTTGTGCAATACCTCCTCCATTGAGCATCAGAAAAGGTCACCAATCTATTTAAGAATCTCACATTTCTCTTCCTTCATTGTGCAAATGTAGAGTTAGAACAAAGGACAGATGTTTTATGCTATGGAGTGCAGTAACTGTACAGGGTTGAAGAAAGTGGTTCATTGGATCACAGTACACTCAAAAATTAGCCTGGCAGTGATCTGTAGAATAGTTCATACATGATTTGTCTCACTTGACCTCCAGAAGGGAGCTGCTCTCCATCCATCCAACGCACATGAGGGGTGGGCAAATTGAAGCTGATGGGCTGCACCATTTTTGTGGTTCCAGGGCCCCCCAGAGAGTCACAAAATAGAAATAAAATACCCCCAAAGCCCTCTACAAGATAAGAAGAACACTTCCACCATATTTGGGGGGGGGCCAGGGACCGAAAAAAATGTTTACAATCATACAATCATAGAGTTGGAAGAGACCACAGGGGCCATCCAGTCCAACACTCTGCTATGCAAGAACACCCATCAAAGCACTCCCAACAGATGGTCATCTGGCCTCCGCTTAAAAACCTCAAAAGAAGGAGACTCCACCACACTCCGAGGCAGCGTATTCCACTGCTGGACAGCTCTGACTGTCAGGAAGTTCTTCCTGAGGTTCAAGTGGAATCTTCTTTCCTGAATCCATTGTTCCTTGTCCTAGTCTCTGGAGCAGTGGGAAACAAGCCCACTCTCTCCTTGACAGGACATCCTGTCAAATATTTAAACGTGGCTGTCATGTCCTCTCTTAACCTTCTCTTTTGCAGGCTAAACATAACCAGCTCCCTAAGCTGTTCTTCATAGGGCATGGCTTCCAGATCCTTCACCATTTTAGTCGCCCTCTTCTGAACACGCTCCAGCTTGTTGATATCCTTCCTCAACTGAGGTGCTTAGAACTGGACACAGTATTCCAAATGAGGTCTAATCAAAAAACAGAATAGAATGGTACCATTACCTCCCTCGATTGAAACGCGATACTCCTATTGATGCAACCAAGAATTGTGTTGGCTTTCTTGACTTCCACATCACACTGCTGACTCATGTTCAGCTTGTGGTCTGCCAAGACTCCTATATCCCTTTCACATGTACTGTTATTCAGCCACGTGTCCCCCATCCTATATTTGTGCATTCCATTTTTTATGCCTACGTCCTTACATTTGTCTCTGTTGAAATTCATTTTGTTAGCTTTGGCCCAGCTCTCTAATCTGTTAAGGTCATTTTAAATTTTGATCCTGTCCTCTGGCATATAAGCAACCCCTCCTAATTTTGTGTCATCTGCAAATTTGATCAGCATCCCCTCTATTCCGTCATCCAAGTCATTGATGAAGATGTTGAATAGCACTGGGCCCAGGACAGAACCCTGTGGCACCCCACTAGTCACTTCCCTCCGGGATAAAAAGCAACCATTGGTGTTCACCCTTTGGGTTCGGTCGGTCAACCAATTCGAAATCCACCTAATAGTAGCCCTGTCCAGCCCACATTTTACTAGCTTCTTTGCAAGTTTGTCATGGGGAATTTTGTCAAAAGCCTTACTGAAATCATGATATGCTATGTCCACAGCATTCCTTTCATCTATCAAACTTGTAACTCTATTGTAAAAAGAGATAAGATTAGTCTGGCATGACTTATTTTTGAGAAATCCATGTTGACTCTTAGTGATTACAGCATTGCTTTCCAAATAATTACAAACTGACTGTTTAATAATCTTCTCTAGGATCTTTCCTGGTATTGATGTCAGACTGATCTGGCGATAATTATTTGGGTCTTCTTCTTTTTTCCCCTTTTTGAAGATGGGGACAACATTTGCCTTCTTCCAGTCTATTGGGACTTCTCCTGTTCTCCAAGAGTTCTCAAAGATTATTGCCAGTGGTTCTGCAATGACTTCTGCCAGTTCTTTTAATATTTTTGGATGTAATTCATCTGGCCCTGGAGACCTTAATTCATCTAGTTTAGCCAGGTATTCCTGTACTACTTCTCTACCAAGTGTGTGCTACATTTTTCCCACTCCCTCACCTGTTCCCCAGCCCCCAGGTTGAGTACTTCTATCCTTTTGAGAGAAAACTGAGGCAAAGAACATGTTGAGCAGTTTTGCCTTTTCTCTTTCCCCTGTTGGTAATTGGCCATCTTCTCTGTGCAGTGACCCTATTATTTTCTTGCTTTTTCTTCTGCTGCGGACATATCTAAAAAAGCCCCTTTTATTGTTTTTAATATCTCTGGCAAGCCTGAGTTCATTCTGTGCTTTAGCTTTTCTGACCTTCTCCCTACATATCCTGGCTATTTGTTTGAATTCCTCTTTGGTGATTGCTCCATTCTTCCATTCCTATACGTTTCTTTTAACACTTAGCTCAGCTGAGAGTTCTTTAATCAACCATTCTGGTTTCTTTAGACACTTGCCATTTTTCCTGCTTATTGGCAGAGTTTTAAATTGTGCCTTCGGTATCTCACTTTTAAGAAACTTTCAGCCGTCATGAACTTCTTTCTCTTTCAGTATTCTTGACCATGGAGTTTCAGCCAGTATCTCCCGACGTTTACAGAAATCAGCTTTTTTAAAGTCTAGGATGTGTGTCTAGCTACATTTGGCTTCTCCTTCCCACTGAATGACAAATTCCAATACAGCATGGTCACTCCCCCTAAAGATCCTACCACTTCCACCTCATTAACAAGGTCATCTCTGTTGGTCAGGATCAGATCCAAAATAGTGGATCCTCTTGTTGCCTTTTCCACCTTCGGGACCATGAAATTGTCAGCAAGGCAAGCGAGGAACCTGTTGGACCTTGTTTGACTACCAACATATATCAAGATAGTTGAAGTCTCCCATTACTACTGCATCTCTCCTTTTTGAATGTGTGGTCATCTGCTCCAGGAAGGCATCATCCAAGTCCTCAGGCTGGCTTGGAGGTCTGTAGTAAACCCTCACAATCACATCCCTATTGTTTCTCACTTCCTTAATTCTTCCCCAGATGCTCTCGAGCTGGCTTCCTGGATTTAAGCCATGGATCTCTTCACAGGTGAAAACATCCTTGACATATAAAGCTCCTCTTCCTCTGTTCTTGTTTGGTCTATTTCTGCGAAATAGACACTCATCCCACCAGGTTTCAGTGATGCCTATTAAATCATATTTATTTTGCTGTACTAAGAGTTGGAGTTCATCTCGCTTATTCCCCATGCTCTGTGCATTAATGTAGAGACACTGAAGACCATGTGCCTTCCCACAAGTCCTTTGCTAAAGTTTCTTTTCCTCCCACTGTTGGTCTCTAGTACTACTTGGTCTGGTCTATCTATTAAGTGGTTCTCAACCTGTGGGTCCCAAGATGTTCGTGGACTTCAGCTCCCAGAAGCCCCAGCCACTATGGTCAATGCTCAGGGCTTCTGGGAGCTGAAGTCCATGAACATCTGGGGACCCACAGGTTGAGAACCACTGATCTATATCATTTGGATTTTTTTGCCTCACACTCACTGGATCCTTGCCTTGAATAATACTTTCTCCTGCCCCAGCTGAACTCAGTTTAAAGATCTCCTTATCTGCTTTGCAAGACTGTTAGCAAAAACATTCTTGCCAACGGGTGTGAAGTGCAGCCCATCCATTGCCAGAAGACCATCTTCATGGAAATGCATACTGTGGTCCAAAAATTGTTTCTCGTGGCACCATCTGCAGAGCCAGTTGTTCACCTACACTATTCATTCAGCTATTCAACTCTACTATTTTGATTTTTTTTTTCAAAAGTTTGTTTTCCCTAAAATGTCTTCTAGGAGGAATGGGAGCATTTCTACCACATTTTGGGTTCACCATGGGCCAGTGTCAACCCAAGAAAGGCCTCTTTGTTTTTGAAACAATGACTTCACTTCCTGCTGTTAAAAAGGCATCTCCTGGGCCTAAAATGGACCATGAAGGCCCAAAATCATGGTGAAAATGGCTATCTTGTCCCCAGCAGGGCATCTGGGGGGCAAAAAGTTGATTTTCTGCATAAGCAGATGCAGCAGGAACACAACCCCCCGAAAATGTCCTGAGGGGTTGATGTAGCCCCATCTTTCCATAAATGCTCGCCCCGATGTCCATTCTTATGTACACACTATCGAGTGAAGACATGAACCCTTTGTGAAAATTCAGTGCTGTTTGACAGGCTACCTCTTCTTTGGAGGACCTACTAACTTTTCAAGAGAGATGCTCTTGGTAGAAACAAACACTCATAAAACTAGTTTGCTGATAAAGACATTCCTGGCTGCCTTTTCTGGATTCTACTTGTGAGCATAGCTATAGTGACTATCGTGTTAGGCATCTGCACTTCAAAAATGACCACTACTTTCTCTTCTTTCTTAGATGTAGCTTTTCTGTGTGAAGAAAGTATTCAAAGATGTGCTACCTGTCCTGGAGAGTCCAACGGAGCTACTAGAGCATCCCTTTAATTATAAATGTGTGAAACATGATTTTCCTTTACAAAAGCTACACTTTCTTTGTACTGATCCATCATTCTGACTCATGTTCTGAGTCTGAGATCAACATTGTAGCTTTTCTATGGAGCTGCTATTGCAATTGCTAAACAGCCCTGTTCTATTAGAAAACTTGGCAGAAGAGTAAAGTTTAGAAGTGTCATTATTTCTTCAAATATTTTCAGTGAATGTAATCACTGGGTCCTGATCAATTATTTAGACTAGGTAATCACCACTTTCCCCTGCATTCTCCAGCATGCATATTTCAGTTTCTGATACTCTGCAAATTTATCACCTAAAAATAATAATTAGGTATCTGTCTATCACCCTTTTTATGGAGAAGGGTGATACTGTGAAAATGTTTGGATAGACAGGCAAATACAAGTGACAGAGATGATTTAAAACGCTGTATAATGAGATAGTTATAGGGCCTTTTTGTCCTGCACTGTTACAGTGCTGTTATCCCACTTTCAACATCCTGTGGAATTCTGGGGTTTGTAGTTGACTGAGGCCAAAGAGCTCTCTGGCTGAGAATTCTAAAGGCCCCTCCCCAAACTGCAAACCCCAGGATTCCACAGGATGTTGAAAGTGGAATAATAGCATTATAACAGTGTAGGGTAGAAATGACCATAAATACTGATGTATGGTGGTAGATATATGGACGTATTTGGATATATGGTGTGTGTGTGTGTGCGAGAGAGAGAGAGAGAGAGAGACTGGGGCCCTTTTCGCACAGGCTTTCTCTCGCGCAAGAGCCCCGTGAGCCTCGCGGGAGTGGGAGCGTTGCTTTGCACAACGCACTCCCACTCGTGCGGCGCTCACGAGGCTCAAACGGCGCGAGCGCATATTTTTTTTATTTTCGGCTTGAAGCCGAAAATAAACCGCGCTCATGCAGTGTTCGCGGCAGCGTCCCGCACTTACTTGAAGTGCGATGCGCCATCGCAGACGAGCCGGTCACGCTTCCTCCCCCAGCGCCGCCTATAACTCCCAGGGTGCGCTGTGGAAGCTGGGGGCGTGGCTGAAGAGCGCCAGTCATACAAGAAGAAGCAAGCTGCGGTAAGGAGGAGCGGGGGGAGCGGCGGCATTTCGGGAGAGGGTTCTCACATGAGCCACCCTCCCCCGTTGCGCAATCACCGGCGCTGCGAAAAGGGCCAGAGACAGAGGCAGAGACAGAGAGATATCTGTCTATATTGATAAAGATGTACATACAGAATCAAGATATTAGTCCTTTACTATTTCATCACTCTAACAGTTGAAAACTATCAAATCTCAGTATGTTCTTTGATTTTAATATTTTTCTGCAAGTTGATTACCAGAAGCAATACATATCACATTGAGTACAAGCCAGAAGATCTTAATTGCAACACAGCTTAGGCCATGGTAGAGTGAACAGAGATGGCCAAGCAGAGTCAGAGAACAAACTACTTTTATGTGAAATAACAGAAGGCAGGACTTGAGGACCAGGATCTCATTGCTACATGCCTGTCTTCTGCAGAAATGGGGGAAATAACTAGACATTATTACATCTCAGTGTCAAAAGTTAAGAACCATCAGACATGAATAGAATCTCAGCATACCTTTACATATAAGTAGAATAAATAAACAGAGTAATAAATGTCATATACATATGTACAGACATGCCTCAGTTAACAAAGCTTCTGACAAAGAAGCTCTCTTTTACAAAGTCTTTTTACATTTGCTCAGACCACCCCCACCCCATTTCCTCATCGTTTTTTGCATAGGAGGATGTTTTTAAGCAGCATTGGCACTGGGAGGATGGTGAAGGAAGGCTGTGGAAATAGAGTAGTACTTGTGGTATTGGGTTGCAGTAGTAAACTGCAGGAAAGCTTGAGCTGTGGCTGTGTGTGCCTGCCCACCTCTCAACAACTGGCAAGGTAAATGGCAGCCACCTCCAGAATTCCTTCCTGTGCAAACGTGAACAGCAAAGCAGAGAGAAACAGGGAAAGGAGACAATCCTACCTCACCATTTATCCTCAAAAGAAAAAAAATAAGAAAAGAAAAAATGAAAAAAAAATTGCCCACCAAAATGGAAATCTTAAGAAAAGTGAAGGCTGATGAAAGAAAGAAAAAATCTCTGGATGCATTTTGGAAGAATATTTCAAGTGATTCAACATGTTTTTGTTTACTTATGCAAAGCTTGCCTGACCTGGTTGTTTCATTTCATATGTGCGTTGTGTTAGTTTTGAATAAAAAGTGTCCTGAAACATGTTGACAATTCTTCTCTTTTGTGGTGTAAGAGCTTATCCCTATTTTTTTCATCTTATTTCTACTTCTGGAACCAAATGTTTTGTTAAAGAAGTAAAATTCAGGAACATGTCTATTTCATTAACTAAGATATACTTGCACTTACTTAGAGAAATTGCACTTAATCTGTCATTGCTTTATTCCAACAAAGCCCTCATCATATTGGACAAACATACAACTATTGCTACTGCTGTTATCACTGAAAAACATTATTTTGGGGGAACTGTAATTCTTTAAATATTTTATTTTTATGGCTCTTCTGGCTGGGAGAGTATTTATTTATTTCTCAAATTTTCCCAGTCCTGGGACTCAAGGCAGCTTACAAAAGAAGTATCAATCATACTATCACACTAAAGTTTGGAATTAAAAAAAATTAAAAGAATGTCCATTAAAAAGAAGGGGGAAGGCAGCCAATCTTTTGGGGGACAAGTAGGACAATGCTCTTTCTCATGTTTAATCCTTGAACTTTCTCTGGCTGTTTTGTCTTGTTTTCAATTATTTTTAAACAGTGCTTTTCATTTTTTAAAAAAAATTATCTATGTATTTAATGTTTTAATTTTTTTTTCTGTCATCCATCCCTTTGGGGCACTGGTAGGCTGAAAGTCAATTCATTCATTGATTCATTCATTCATTCCTACAATAGACAACACAACACATTATTTAAGGCCCTTTCCCCATGAGCAACCAGACATTAAGTCCTGCCAAAACAAAAGCATAGCCCTGCCTATGGAAGGGTAACAAGAAAGGTGCTAGTCGGGATTCCCTAGGAAGGAAATTCCTGAAACAGGGAGCAGCTGCTAAGAGGCCCTCTCCCATGTTCCCAATGGATGTACCTGGGACAGTGGGAGGGCAGAAAGAAAGCTCTCCCCAGAAGATCTCAAAATACAAGCAGGGTCATATGGGGAGATGTGATCTGGCAAATAACCTGGATCCAAGCCATATAGGTTTTCATAGGGTATACCTAGCACTTTGTGTTCTGCCCAACAATGGGCTGGGAACCTGTGGAGCTATCACAACAAGACAGTTGCATGCTCCTGTAGCCAACCCAAGTTAATAATCTGACTGCAGCAGTTGCCTGGATGAGCTGAAGTTTCTGAGTACTCTTCAAAGGTGGTACCACATAGAACATATTACAGGAATTCAAATGAGCTGGACGGTTGTAGTCTCCCAAAATGTAACATTTACAAGTTCTGACAATGATAACAGCTACTAAAGTTTATATAGTTCTGGCTATGTATCTGAAACATAACTGAGAACTGACATGACAGGTCCCTACCCCAGGGACCTAAAACAGAAACAAGCAACAGGAGAGAAAGAAGGGAATGGAAGATAAGCAGAGAATGAATACGTGGTTATTTATATTCCATGTACTTTGTCTTAGTTACAGTATTTATAGTTTCCCAGAAATGGTGACTCTGAGTTGTTTAGAAAGACACAATCTTGGGCACAGGCAAGTGTAAAAGGCAGAAGAATAAATGGGTGAAATCATTTCAGGAGGAAGAAGATCTTTGGGAGGCTGAAGGTGGAGGAAATACATGGGTGACTGTCCTAGGAAAGGATGTGTCACACTCAGAGCTTAGATAGTTTAATGTTGGACTACAACTTTAATTTCTTCCTGATTGGAGGAAACTGGGACAAGCCAGGCACTGGATGGCTTTGATGGACAGAACAAGCTTGCAGAGGATCCTGGGAATGGTCAGGAAGCCAATGAAATACTAAGCAATTTCAGTGACAGAATGATGACAAAGGTGAATAAGCATCTCTAATGAGTATTGAAGCAAGTACTGAGTGTGCGTGTGTGTTGTTGTTGTTGTTGTTAGTAATTTTCTTTCCACTGCAAATTTTCTGAGACTGTTTGAGGTGCTTTTCATTGACAACGTATTGTGCATAAAATTCACATATGGTTTTTCTCACAGAAAACAGCATTTTCCAACAACTGTTCTTCAGTGCAAATGTTGTTCCTATGCAAGGAAATTAAAAACCACCATGAGTGAATTTTGTGTAGAGTAAGTCCCAAACTGTGAAGATTTTCATGAGTCTAGGATTTTCCTTGTCAAGGCTTTCTAACACTTAAGAAACACATTTTGACCATTGAAAAAATATTTTAAAATATTATTTCCATCCCTATTTAATACCTGCAGAGGACGTATTAAATCCTGAAATGATTTCACCCATTTTGAATATGACATTCAAAAGATTTCTTCACATAAAAGCAAGGGGGTCTGTACAAAGGTCTAGGAAATGAACGGCACATAGGGAAGATGAACTATAGTCATGGCCCATAAAGATAGGTAACTGTAGCCAATACGATGCCTGTAATTAGAAGTACCAGGATTATAGTGGATAATAGCACTGGAGGGGAGAAAGGAGCTTTTTTCCTAGTGAATGTTATCTCTGCAGCTGGATCACATGGTGTAACTTCAGATGGAAAAAATTTAAATGAGGCAGTGAAAAGGAATCTAACTAGAGAGAAATGGAAATAAAACTTAATATCAGCCAAGAGGGATTGAATAGCCAGGATTCGTTTAAGCAAGCCAGAAAGTGAAACAATGCAACAGAGGTACAAGGGAAGAATCAATATTATTCAAGGCAACCAGCTATATAATAGGGAGCTATGGATAGTTAGGTTTGTGAGCCAGAGAAGAGTGTGGAAAAATTGAGTTTAGATTGATTGTAGTTCTTTTTCTTCCCTGAAGTATACTTAAATTGGTCTCAGTCTTTGGTCTATACTGCCATATTTTCAGCATATGTGGGCAACATTGATACCTGCCAACTATGGATTCTTTGGAGAAATGGCTGAGACTTGGCAGCTCGTTAAGATGTGTGCATACTATTTGTGTACCCAATTATGTAACTACTGTGGCAACCTGTTGATACACGTACATATGTTAACAACTAGCTTCTATATATTGGTGGGTTGAACTGTAGCTCCCTGCAACAAAGTGCATTCAAGAAGAGGGAAAGTAACAAATCCCTTAGCAGTTTCCCATAGGAAGTGCCAAATATTTTGCTCAGAAAGTCTCTGGGATCACTGGGAAGGATGCTACATCCTCATCAGGCATCATTCCCATGCTTGAATTCTGGAATTCTGGCCTTCATGTTCAAATGATACCAGCTTGTCACTTGTACCTTTTGAACGCAAATGGATTTGTTCACTGCTGCAAAAGTTGCCAATATTTCTCCTTCAATTTTTCACAAGGAACAAATGCTCCTGGAAAGATGGGAAGTGAGTTCTTTTCAGCCCAAGTTTTCTGTATCTCTTTTCATAAAGTCTTTCTTGTGGATAGAAAAAGAAAGGATGTCTAAATGTGAAATCTCATGAGAAATGGAAAATGGACTTACTGATAAATACACAATAATCAGCCAGTCCCTTTTACATTTGTCTAGAAAGTGGATTTCTGTAAGGGATCAGGTTGGTGACTAAGTCCTTGCAGAATTCTGCCTGTAAGGACCCTGGCCTTGAACTCATTCTTTGCAGAATCCTGCCCAGTACCTCAGACACAGCTGGCTGCCCAGATGCAAGGCAGCTGGAGCAGCCAGGAACCAGCTATATAAGGGCTGGGTGTACATTTTAGCCTTTGCTACAGCAATGTGGTTTCCTGTGTTGCCTGTAGTCTCTCTGGATACCTCAGTGATCCTGATGGCTGACCTCTGGAGTTTGACCGGCCCTTGGCCCTCTTGACACTTCTGTTGCCTTCCACTTGCTGCACTCTGACACTTGACCTTCTGACCCAGAGCTGATTCCCTGTCCCAGTCCTGGTGTCTGCATCTGGCAAGCCTTGCTGCCCATGCCCTGGACCTAGACCATTTTTCTGTGCAAATGGGTGTGAAGTTAGATTTAATTTACTTATGATTGGGCTGCTGGAAAATTTTGTCCCCCTTTTTCTCTCTCAAAGCAACCTCCCCAAACCTATCTCCAATGCTACAGAAGGTCAGGCAACCTTGGAAATCATGTGGAAGCTCCTGTAAGTGGAGCACTGACCTTTTCCCCTACCACCGATTTTTCAAGGATTTCTACTTCTCTGTGTTCTATAACCTACCCACCCCCATGGATAAGGACCCTCTCACCCCTGTATGTAGCATTTTACAAGAGCTGGAGCAGCTACCACAGGAGGAAGGGGAAAGGAAATATGTCCATGGGCAGAAGGGAGCAGGGAAACCTGTTTTTGCCTCCCCAGTTCCACACAGCTACAATTGCACTGTAAGAGCCTATCTACTTTATAGGTCAACCAATGTACAGCAGCCTGTCCACTTTTGTGAGGGTTTAGGGTACAGAACCCTCACAAAATTATAAAAACACAATTAATTCCCCCTATGACCGCCCCTCCCATTCTCTTCCAAGGCTCCCTACTCCCATTCCCTTACCTTTTTGTGCACCAGGCCCAGAGGAAAGGGAATGGGAGGGGGAGCTTTGGAAGGGGAGAAGGAAGGCTTACGCAAATCTCCATCTCATTCACTTGCCTTCTGCTCAGCATGAGTTCTCTGTGCTGGGACCAGAAGCAAGGGAATGAAGGGGGGAGCTCCAGAGGGGGGAAAAGAGGCAAGCGTGTACCCCCCCATTTGCTTGCCTTTGTTGAGATGTTTGCCCTTCTTCTCCATGCCCAACAAAACACAAGAGAATGGGAGGAAGAGAATGGGGGAAGGCATGCATGTGCCTCACAAATAATCAAATTCATGAACGTCAAATGCATGAATGTGGAGGGAGGACTGTATTTCAGTTTTATTTTCCTTACATTGTCTTCATAAATCCCAAAGTGACTGAATAGAGTTTGGTATGTGAGAAGTTCAATCTTATTGAATTATTGGGAGCCATTTCAGCTGTTATTCCTCAGTAATGCAGGGGGTAAATTTGAAGGGATATGTGGAGTACAAATTTCATTTGCTTGGGATTATCAAATTCTCACCCATTTTATGGAGAGGAAATGCTTGCTTACCCAGTTTACATACTGATCACCGTAGCCCTGATCTTGTGCCCCCAAATTTCATCATTCTGTAAATATGATTTAATTTAATGGTTGCTTCATATCATTAGTTTCACATGTGATGTATTAATGTGGCTTTGAGCATGAGTATTTTCACATCTAGGGTACTCTAGATTCATCACTACACTTGGAATATTTGGAGACCATCCAAAGCATGACATTATTACATGAGCTCAACCAGATAGTACACTGAATGACATAAAATATTTGTGCATATTTTATTTTAAAAGTATCGTGAGGTAGTATTTGCAATAATGTTGTATACGGTCTGGAGCTGCATTTAAGACTATTTCAGTCTCTACAGAGGGGAATGTATATGAGATCATCGAGTACCAGTAAAACTATGCTATATTAACAAAAATTCCTCTCCTCCTCCTGCCCCCTATGTTTGCAAAGATGTAACCAGGAAGGTATATTATCATATTTATGACTCACATGCCCCAATATAACAGATTTCTGTTGTCAATTACTAAACCACATAACTCAGGCTAGTAAACACCAAATAGTATATGACAACATACTTTTGCTATTGTCTCTCTTTGTGGGAAGGAATAAGGATCCTCAGCATATAAAACTCATTTCTCTGTGGCTGTTCCTAGAAAGCCTTCTTGTTTCTGTATGCCTTCAAGTTACCCTAAGGTAAGCCTATCATGGGATTTTCTTGGTGAGAATTATTCAGAGGTGGTTTGCCATTGCCTTTTTCAGAGGCTGAGAGAGTGTGATTTGCCTAAGGTCACCCAATGGGTTTCCATGGCAGAGCAGGAATATGAACTCTGGTCTTCAGAATTCTAGTCCAACACTCAAGCCAATATACCATGCTGGGTCTCATCTAGCAAGACTAATGGTAGCTAGACATTGGGAGTTTGAAAAGAAAATAGACATATTTATGAGTGGAGGAAAATACGGCACTAAGCTTTGAATAAAAAATTGGCAGAAAGTAGTAAGGTAAGAAGATGACAGAAAGAAGGCATATTTATTGAAACACAGAGGTCATTTGTTGAGTCCTGTTCATTGAGTTCTATTGGGATCTGTTTCTGGAAGTGGAGGCTCTTAGATCACATTGCTGATTTTGGAAAGGATAGTTGGACAGAGCATGAATTCCAAGGGAAGGGCACTGGATGCCACATTTAGACTCTTGAACATTGAAGAAAGCACATCATTGTTATTGATAATAAAATACGGGTTGATATATTAAGATAAGTGTATCATATTGACACTATTTATATGCTTATAGATATTTCTGCTTGTTATATAGTGTTATGAACAATAAAAATAATTAAAAATAACAATTTTTTATTCAAGTATTTATGGAATTGTAAGGATCGGAGTGATACTAGTATAAACCTTTGACGTAAGTCAGAAACATATGAATACATTGTCCTGTATACATTGTCTAGATCCAAAAAATTATCTGTGAAATTTGTCTAGATGATTGAAGGAAATGAATAAGCCCATAGTTTACCAGTAGAAGGCAGAAATCTGCAGGTCACCAGCAAAACTGACTTGGGACATGATTTCAGAACTAGTTATGTTTCACTCCGATAGCTACTTCCATTATTGATCACAGAGGTAAATTTTAAACTACATAGAGATATTCTGGAACATAATGATCTGAAGAGATGTTTCAGATAGATAATTAATCATCATTTCTTTCTTTAACTATAATTAGTGGAAGCATTCATTCAGCAGTTCTTCAGGCTCATGATGCAGTACTTATTATGCAGAAAGCAAGTAGCCTAGGCAGAAGATATAACAAACATAGATCTTCATGAGTCAGGATGTTGGAAACTGTCATTATATCCTGTAATTTTTCTGTTACAGTCTTCTGTAATTGCCATACAGGAGAAAGCAAGAGAATGGAACTCCAGAATCCAGCCATTCAGTATGCCTTCAATTCACCTATAAGTAACAAAGCATAATTGGATCCAAGTTGAGCAGACCAACAGAAATCAATAGGACTTCACTGGGTCTACTCCAAGCATGAGTAAGCTATTGTTACATATATTTTCAAACCACAGTTTCAGAAAAGTTATTTGCAATATAGGGCTAGCAGAATGTCCAAGTCTTTCAGATTTCACTTTGAATTTCACACCTCATGTTGGACTGCATAAGCAATTGAACCTTAAAACTTGGTGCTATGACACATCCCCTTCAGGAAGCTTATGTAGAACCATAACTGTAGCTTCATGTTGCTGAGCTTTGGCAGCAACATAGGGAAAAATCATTTAAAGCAAGCATTTTCTGAAATTGCCACACCATTTTGGTGATTGTTTTTATTTTTCATTTTTTTTTTTTGGAAGGGGTAGCAACAATGAGGTGTAGGCAAGCTACATATTGCCTGTCTTTGAAGGCCATTTCTGCATAACAAGGTCTAAACATTTTGCAACTTCCCTGTTTCAAAGTACTCTGTTCTGTCTAGAGTGCAGCTAAACTGACTCTGAGCTGAAAGCAATCTGTGGCTCTCAACCCATTGGTCAAGCAGAAGGGGAAAGCCAGGAACAAAGGAAAAAAGAGAACATGCCAGAAAATTTCCTTTCCTTCAGTAATCTTTGGTTTACACAGAAGTGGAAATTGCATGGCCCTCAGATGTTGTTTGTTCAGTTTTCAGAGGCCCTAATGGAGTAGAAGGCCAAGAGCTGCATTTAAAACTCCCCAGGGTGAAAGACATGATTCCCACCTCTAGTCTAAGGACTAGCACATTAGTTGTTTTATTCCTGGAAGAATGTCCACAAAAATCATAAGCCAAAGTAAATAAAAGAGTATGAATACGGTCAAGAATATGAATACAAAAAAAAAAATCCACATATCATACTATTTTTTTAGTGAACAGGAGAGATTGATGATATGCAAACTGTCCATTAGGAAAGAATAGATTTAAAGTGAAGGAAGAGAAATTTTTCAGATGTGATAGAGAGAACATTTTTTTGGTATAAACTTCATGAAGAAACACATCTGTCTGTCTCTCTCTCTCTCTCTTAACCTGTTTTGCTTGAAATACCAGAAAGGCAAGCAGAAGGATTAGAAAACTTAGGACACTGTAAAATTCCATTTTTTTTATTTTTTATTTTTACCTTTGGGACAAGCTCCCAAAATCTTCAGCCAGAAGTGACCCATGTTGATTGAGGGCTTATGGGAGTTGCAATCTCAAAAAGTAACTTTTCTGAACTCTGAAAAGACTCAATAGCCTGAAAAGTAGGGCTCATACTTTAAATGAATTTAAAACATAAAATACATGAAAATTGTTGCTAATAATATTGGCAACATAAATATACTGGGTTAATATATAAACATTTGTACTTTTAAATGTTAAACGTTCAAAATAAAATTTTATGACAATCTGTGAAGAATCTTGGTTTAAAAAAAAACTTTGAAAAAGAAAAAGTAATGAAGTCAAGTAATGAAGTTATAAAAGCACAATTAGTAGGTTTCCCCATAAATTGTACATGTATATAGAGAAGAAAATCAGATGCATAATCAAGTTTTGTGTAGAACCAGCAATACAAATATGCCAAAAGAAAAAGAGGAAGTTGGATGTAATACCAAATTTGAAATCAAATTTGGATTCATATTACAAGAAAAGAGATTCCAACTAAACATTAGGAAGAATGTCTTGACTGTAAGACCTGTACAAGAATGGATGGGACTGCCCCAGACGGTGGTGGACTCTTTTTCATTTGTGTCTAAATCTTTTTATTTAAAAATTTACAATATCGTTCACTTCACAAGTTATTTTTACATTACTATAAGCAACAAATATATTCTTAATATAAACAGAAAAAAACAACAGGTTTTGCTTAAAATTTCTTTAAAGATAACATTTGAATATAACATTTCCTGTAACCTTCTTATAAAAATAAATTCTTTCCATCCCATATTGCATAGCTTCTCGAGTTCTTCTTAGATGAATCCACCACATTAAGTTTCTTAGTTGCCTAAATTTCCTTTTCTTTTCTTAAAATCTCTTCCCTTATTTTCTTTTCCTGTACTTGTTGGTAATTCCCGAGTTGTTCATTTCCAACAATAACTTAAAATAACTATATTTCTTTTCATAGCACTCTAGTTGCTTACAATTTTCTTAATTTTGTTTTATTGTTTCTATATTTCACTCATGATCCACTGTCTTTTCTTTATTAATTTTGCGTTTTGAGTGGTCTCTTTCCTTTAATGAAATATCTTTTGTTATTTCCATCTTTATACTTATTTCCTATCCCTTTATTCTGTAGCTGGTCCTATAACTCTCCTGTTTTTCCTCCTTCCCTTAAATTCTTTCCTTTATTCTTTCTATTTGTACTAATTATAAATTATGCCCTTCTAATACCTAATCTTACCATTCCTCAAGTAGTTAAATAAATATAATATAATATAATATAATATAATATAATATAATATAATATAATATAATATAGTAGATATAGTAGATGAAGTATTTGGATATAGACATCCCTTATTCCTTTATTCCTTTTATAGCTAGATTCCCCTATTTAGCTTCAGATATAGATAGGATTAATTCCCAGTCTTCATTAATTCTCTCCATTGGCTTTTGGGATAGTATTGCTGTTAATTTGTCCATTTCTATTAAATCGTATAGTTTTATTAACCATTCTTCTGCTTCTGGTGTTTCTTCTTGTTTCCATTTGCTCGCATAAACCATCCTAGCTGCTACAATCATATAAGCTAATCGCTTTCGATGTGATCTTTTTTTTAACAATTGTATTCGTTCATACACGTTTAACAAGTATATTTCTGGAAGCAACAGGAACTCTCCTTGTAAAAAATTTTACTATATTATTATGTATTTGTGTCCAAAACTTTTTAGCTTCCTTGCATGTCCACCATGAGCGGAAAAGGGTTCCTTTCTGTTCACATTTCCAACATTTAGTTTTATCAGTCTTGGTCATTTTCGCTATCTGTACTGGAGTATAATACCACCTATAAAAATTTTTATAATAATTTTCTCTTAAATATGCACTTTTCAATATTCTAGATGTTACTTTCCAGGAATTTTCCCAACTTTCAAGTTGTATTGGTTATCCAATGTTCTGCACCCATTTTATCATGTTGTCCTTTATAGTTTCTTTTTCTAATTCTATATTTAACAAATTTTTATATAATTTTTATATCAAATGATCTATTCCTGGTTTTATCAATTTATCTAAATCATTCGCCTTAGTTTCTATTCCTATTAATTTTTGGTCTGTCTTAAATTTTTCCGCAAGTTGTCTCTGTCATAACCAATGAGTGGAAAGTCCACTATCAATTAGTTCTTCTTTATTTTTCAATATGATCTTCTCACCATGGGTTCTCACAATATCCTTATACATAATCCATTTATTTAATTGTGGTTACTCTCTCCTATAAAAGGTTTCATGCAGGGATACCCAGAGCGGCAATTTTAAATAATTTTTCTTTTTATACAGTAACCATACTCTCAATATAGATTTTCTGATGAAATGGTTATTAAATTCTCTATTTACTTTTGCTTTCTCATACCATAGGTATCAATGCCACCCAAAGAGCAAACTTGCCTCTTCTAGGGTTAATAACTTATCATTTTCCAGCTTAATCCAGGAAATCACCCATTCGATGCAACAAGCATGATAATACAGTTTTAAGTCTAGTACTCCTAATCCTCCGCTTTCCTTAATATCCTTCAAGCTAGTCCACTTTATTCGAGGTTTTCTACCACTCCAAATGAATCTGGAAAGATCTTTTCTCCATTGATTCAAAGGTATATCATTAGTCATAATAGGAAGGTTTTGAAATAAAAAAAATAATTCTTGGTAAAATGTTCATTTTTATTACCGTGATTCTTCCCAATAGTGATATATCCAGATTCATCCATCATTTAAGTCATCTTTAACCATCTGCCAGACGTTTTTATAGTTGTTAGCATATAGATCTGCATTATTTTTAGTTAGATTTATCCCCAGATATTTTACTTTTTTCGATACTTTAAATTGAGATTCTCCTTCCAATTCTATTTCTTCTTGGTTACTCATATTCTTAGTTATTATAGATGTTTTTTCTGAGTTTACTTTGAATCCTGATACTCTTCCAAAATTCTGAAGAACCTTTCTTAACTGCTTCATACTTTGAATTGGATTGTTTAATAAAATTACTAAATTGTCTACAAACGCCCTGAGTTTAAACATCTGGTTTCCACTTTGTACTCCTTTTATTTCAGAATCCTATCTTATTTGTATATTTAATATTTCAATAATTATTAAAAAAAATTAAGGGGGACAGAGGACATCCCTGTCTTGTCCCTTTTCTGATATCAAATTTTGGTGTTTTTTCCCCATTTACTACTATGTTTGCTGATTGATCTTTATATATCATATTTGTCCAATTTACAAATTTTCCTCCTATATTTATCTTTTTTAGGGTTTCTTCTATAAATCCCCAATTAACATTATTGAACGCTTTCTCCGCATCTAAAAAAAAATTCCTAATTTTTTCTCGTTATGTTTCTGATAATATTCTATTATATTTAAAACTATCCTCATATTATCTTTAATTGATCTTCCAGGGAGAAAGCCACTTTGGTCTTCATGAACCCATTCCTTTAGTGTATTTTTTAAATCTTTCCACAAGTACCATAGCAAATATTTTGTAATCTATATTTAACAATGCAATTGGTCTATAGTTTTTAGCCTCCAGGTGATCTTTACCTTCCTTGGGGATCAGACTAATCAAGGCCTCCCCCAGAAAGCCGGATGAATCCAGTTATCAATTTCATTCAGAACCTTCTGTAAAGGTCCCACAAGTATGTCCTGAAATATTTTATAATATTGAGTTGTAAAGCTGCCTGGCCCTAGAGCTTTACCCACCTTGAGTTTTTGAATTGCATTTATTATTTCCATTCTAGTAATTGGCTCATTTAACTCTGTTCTGTGAACTTCTTTGATTTGTGGTATTATTGCTTCTTCTAGATACTTCTTAATATTTTCATCCAAATCTGTGTACTCTTGTCATCATAAAGTTTCTGATAATATTTGTGGAACCCTGATTTTATTTTATTTTGGTGTTGATCTATTTCACTTCCTTCTTTAATTTCCAAGATTAATCTTCTCTCTCTTTCTTTTTTGAATTTATAAGCTAACCATTTTCCAGCCTTGTTAGAGTCTTCATAATATTTTTGTTTTATGTATGTTAATTTCTTTTCCAATTCTGATGTATTCTGAATTGTGATTTGTTTTTGCACTGCTTTTATTTCATACTTAACTTTTTTATTTTGCGGATCTTTCTTAAGCTCATCTTCCTTTCTCTTAAGTTCTTCCATGATTTTTTGCTGAGTTTCATTCCTTCTCTTTTTTTTCTACATCTCTTGCTCCATAAAGAGTCCCCTTATTACAGCTTTCCTTGCATCCCAGACTGTACTTTCTGATATCCCTTTTCCTGAATTCTCCTTAAAATAATGGTCTAGTTCTGTTCTTACTTTATGTACTACTTTTTCATCTCTTAGTAACTCTTCTTTTAAGATCCACCGATATTCTCTTTTCCTTTCCTTAATTACCATCATTACCAGGTTATGACTGGAAAATACCATTGGTAGAGTTTCCATCTTTTTAATATTTTTAGCCAGAGATTTGGATGCTAATATCATATCAATTCTAGACCATGATTTATAAATTTCCAAATAGTATGTAAATTCTTGTGAATTCCCATGAAGATATCTCCATACATCCAACAGAGCTGATTTTTCCATAAGATTGAAAAATGATTTTGGTAATTTCTGTTGTACTGATTAATTTTTTTCTGATTTCCTATCGATAGTGGGGTTTATTACCCCATTCCAATCCCCCATTATCACGATTTCTTCATATTCGCCTTCCCATATTATCTTCTGCAATTCAGCAAAGTATCGAGTCTTATTTTGTTGGGGTCCATAGATCCCAATAAATAAAATTTTACCTTGCATTACCTCCACCACTACTCCTATAATTAACCCACTTTAATCTTTAAATATTTCCTTTGCTTTATATTTTTTATTAACATAAATCGTTATGCCTCTTTTTTGTTACATACAGAAGAAAATTCTGATCCTAATTTAATATTTTTTAGATATTTGATGCTTTATCTCTTATGTGCATTTCCTGTAGACATATTACCTCTGCTTTCAACTTTCCTAAATAATGAAATATTCTTTTACTCTTTATTGGCGCATTCTGTCATGAGCCAGGCTGATCTTGCTGCTGATGCAGACTTGGACTTCAATTCCAACTTGGACTCCCAACCAGGGGAGGATCCCTTGGAGGGGCATTCTAGGACAGGGGGCTCCTTTAGAGTCTAGGGAAGAGTCTGCCAGCGACCCCACAGCTGTCCCTGGCACAGACCCTGAGCCAGTACCTGCGGCAGATGTTTGTGCTCCAGAGGCAGAGTCTGGTGTTTCTGACTCAGCAGAGGCTCGTGTTTCTGACTCCAGCCCAGAGTTTGCAGCAGACCCTCCCCCCACATTTCTCCAGAGGCAACTGGAGAAGGGGGCAGTCCAGAGGTCTCAGCAGCTGCGGGAGAAGCACCTGATGAACTGGCCCTGAAGGCTTGAGAGGCTCTAGCTGTGAGCAGGGCCAACAGACATTTGATCAGCTTCGGCTGGGCTGAGTATTTAAGGCAGACGCTGCTGGGGTTGGGCATGGAGCAACAACCATCTTCCAACCATGAAACTGCGTCCCATGCTCTCTGTTCCTGGCTGACCCTGCTGCCTGAGTTTGCTGCTTCTGGGACTTGATTGTTTGTTTGGGTGAAGTAACTGCTTGATTTATTTACTACTTAAAGGCCATAAAACTCAGCTCCTGCCTCTTTGTCTACTTAGCTGTCATCCTGACATTGACACATTCAATCCTCGAACATTCCAGGAAAGAATCTTCATTATCTCTATACCTTTCTTCTTTCAATCCCGTGTTTTCCTTAACAAAATACTTTTCCTTATTTACCTTAACCTACTTCTTGTTCTATTTCTATATCTATTTCTTCCTCTTCTACTTCTTCCCCTCTTCTTCTTCCCCTTTTCCTTCATCTAGAATATCCTCATCTTCTTCCTGTGTTTCTGTCATTTCCTTGCAATAAGAATCCTTTTCCAATAGTCTCTTTCCCTGATCCCTAGCCTCCTCTAAATTCTTCTCTTTATCTGTCTTCTCCAAGTCTCTATCTGCCCCAAGATCTTTCCTAAGAGCCAATTTCATTTCTGAAGTCTTAGAAATTTTCATTTTATCTTTTACTGTATCTTCCCCTTGCACTACTGTGCTTTCTATCTCTGTTTTACTCAGTTCTTCCTTATATCTTTTCACAAAATCTTGCGCTTTATGAATAGAGCTTAATACATGTCTCCTTTGATGAAATGTAAAGGTAACCCCTTCACCTCTACGCCATTTGTACTTAATTCCCTGTCTTTTTAATAACTGTATCAGAAAGTAATATTCTTCCCTCTTTTTTAATATCTGTGATGGCACGTCTTTGAATATCTGTAATTCTTTTCCTTCTATCACCAATTTATTTCCATAGCTTTCTTGCAACACCAAATCCTTCACTCTTTCCCTAAGGAAGTAAATCACGATGTCTCTTGGTACTTTCCTTTTCTTTGCTATAAAGGAGTTTACTCTAAAAATTTTATCTATCTCTAAATCTAATTGTTCTGTGTTCCATCCTATGTACTGTGTTAAATTAGGAATTATTCAATTGCATATATCTTCTCCTTCTTTTTCTTCTAATCCTCTGATTTTCAGACATTTATCCCTAATTTTGACCTCTGTATTTGTAGCCTGTACTTCCACACATTCCACCTGTTTTCTCAGTTCCGTAGTCTCCTTTTCCAACTTATTTGTTCTATCTTGCAAACTGTCTATCTTCTTATTTATTGTCTGTATATCCTTTGTTATATTCTCCATTTTTTGTCCTATATTTTGCATTTCTTGTTTTACTTCTCTCATATCCAGCAATACTTTTTGCATTTCTTTGTTAAAATCTTCTCTTAATTTCCTCATTTCTTCCAATATCGTATTACCAAACTCTAGAAATTTCGATTGTTCTTGTCACATTATATAGAACATATAGTGGTTTTCTGCTGTGTCAGAAAGAAAAGATTGTGGAGTTGTTGGAAAGGTGTCATATGTCTGACTGCAAAGGTGTCAAAACACCGATGGTACCAGGATTTGTGAAAAATATTGGTGATGAACTGTTTCCTGCCATACACCTGTATCAATCTGTCTTGGGAGTCTCTTGTACTTAGCTGGCCCCAGCCGGCCTGACATTGCTCTGAGTGTCAACATTTTGGACAGAGCATGTGCTAAACCTACCCAGTATCATTGGCAGGGTGTGAAAAGGGTACTAAGGTATCTAAAAGGTTCCTTGGATTACTGTCTGTGCATTTTTCCCCGCACAAGTGCCTGAACTTTTCCGTTTCTCTGATAGTGATTTTTCAGATGATGTCTCAGATCGCAAAAGCACATCTGGTTATGTTGTCAAATACAGTAATGTGGTGGTTGACTGGAAAACCAAAAAACAGTCTTGTCTTGCTTTGTCTACAGCAGAGGCAGAATTCGTGAGTCTGTCTGCACTCTGTACTGAGTTAGTGTGGTTCATACAGTTACTACAAGATCTGCATGTATCTGTACCAATGCCAGTGCAAACTTTTTGTGCTTCTCAAGCCTGTATCCAAATGGCAGTGTCTGACAGGGTTTCTTCTCGTGCAAAACACATTGACATCAAGTTTCACAACGTGAAGCAGTACTTACGAGAAGGAAAAGTGTCTCTTATGTGTCATCAGAGGGGGATCTGGCTGATGTGTTTACTAAGCCACTATATGCTGATGCGTTTGGTCAGCTCATTAACAAGCTGGGGTTAATGGAGTCTCCAGTCCTTGGTGGCTGAAATAGTTACACAAGGCGTAGGGGAGTGTCACATTATATAGAACATATAGTGGACTCCTTGCTTCACCATTTCAAAGTTCCAGTGTGTGAGAAAGTAAACTGCTTGTAGAATTGTTTAGACTAGCAGGCTAAAGCCTGTTCTCATGGGAATGTTATTCTGTAGTGCTGTGTACTGCTTTGTTATCTAGTGTTCTGGAACATGCAGCTGTGTTCATGTGTATTTTGGGACACAGCTCTGTTATGTCTCTAAGGTGTTATGCACCCTGCTGTTCATGTATTCATGTCTCTGTACATGCCTACTTAACAACAGTCACTGACAGTTTCTCTGTCCTGTTAAAGATGGCTAGCTTTGCTGTGACCTCGTTCAGCTTGATTTGCTATCCGCAATAAACGCAGTTAAATTGCTGGCTGGCTTGAGTGTGTTTTTGTTTTCTAACTCCTTTACTGAAGGCAAGACTGCCTGAAGTGGGTGTCTTTTTTCACAGGCTTCTTTTCTATTTTTTGCAACAGTTCTTCTATAGAAGCTCTTCTTTGTTGCGACATTACTGCCTTTCTAGTTCCCGAAGCCATTTCTTATATCTATAAACTAATTACTACTATTTCTTAATTTTAATGATATTTTTAACCTTTTATCAACACTTTACCTTTGGTTAATTCAGATGTTCTTTAGTATATAATTTTCTCTTAAACATATAACCGTTGCCTATCCTTTACTAGCTATTTTAATTGTATACAGTCACAGATGAAACACTATAAATAAATCAATTATATTTGTCAAATGAATTTTCAATTCAGTATTACCTTTCCTTCCGTCACCTGTTTCCTTATTTATCTTTAAATATAACAGTACATTTCTTACCAATTGCTCAATTCATTCACATCAGTTTTCTTCTCTTATTAAACTCTCACTAAATATATCCTTCACAAATTGGTATATAATACTAGAGACATTCATCCAATAGTATAATTAATTTATAATCAAGCAATACCATTAATTACCCAAATATAATTAAATATAATCAAATATATCTAGATGTAATTAATCAATCAAACTTATATTCTATTAGCACAAATCAATATATTATGTATTTTACCCCAACATACGCAAAGTAAATACTTCTTTTCCAAACAACATATCTTAATAGCAAGCCAAAACTAGATCTCCCACTATGACGAGAGTTTCTCGCTGTATGTCCTTCTTATCTTTCCTCTCTATTCTTTCTTTTCTTCATTTTCTTCAACAGTTTATATCCATGCTTATTTATTTTCTTGAAGAATCCAACGCTTAATTTTTGTACCTTAGTCCTTCCACACCAATCCTCTTTCTTTTTATATATGTTCTCCTTTCACTTCCTCCTTTCACTCTACAAAGCTCCGTATACATGCTTTAACTCACGCTTGTTATTCCCAGTTCCTTTCATTCTACTATTTTATTCTTTTGTTTCCTCTTAAAATTTATTTGGGAGTGTCACTGTCATCTCATTCTCTCCTTCTCTTTCTTATTTCTTAGTTAGCATATTTTCTTAAATATGCTCTGTAGTACTTCTATGCTTACAGCTTTCCCATTTACTATTTTCATCTTAATACTCTCAGCCACTCACTCTACATTGAATTTTGGCTTTTGTTCAGGGGAGGCATGCAGTAACTAAATTTATATATTTAATATTCCTACATACTTTTGTTGTTGTTGTTGTTGTTTGTAGCTGCTTGCCGCTCCTCTCTTCAGTAATCCAGTTAACTTACAAGAAAGACCATGAGATGCTCCACCATCGTACGTTCCTTTTTCAGGAATTTCCCTTCCCTTTAAAGGGACCTCGTCCTATCACTTACTGTCTTTGTAGAGCCAAATTCATGTTGGTTATTTTTCACCAACCAGTACAGAAAAATGTACAAGCCAAAATGAAAGAAGCAAAATTTATCCTTTCTTCTTCTTTCTTCCCCCAAACTTATTTTAAAAAGTGGTGGTGAGGATTCTTCTCCTCTGGAGCCCTTCTAACATAATGGCAACTCAGCAGACCCGCCCTGCGTTTCCACAGACTTGATTCTTGTTGCTTTCTTTCAAGCGTGGATGCAGAGTTTCAAGTCTTTGCCTGCGCCTCTGAATCCGCTTTTCCAAGGGGGTGTTTCTCCCACTGTTTCCTTCATAAACAGTGGGTTCCCGACCTCGTAGGGTGATCGTCTCCCCTCCAGCTCTGACGGGAGACAATCCTGCTCCTTGCTGCAGCCACCAGAAGTCGACTCTTTTTCATTTGGAGGTCCTTAAACATAGGGTGGATGGATATCTTTCAGAAATGCTTTAGTATTCCTAACTGACAAGAGGTTGAACCAAATGGCCTTTATGACTTCATTCAAATTTAAGATTCTTTGGTTCTACGACCAAAGAAAATAAAAGAACAGCATACTGATCATAATCTATAACATTTATCTTTAGGTTCTCTCCCTTGAACAGAAGATTTTGAGATCAACATGATTCTTCCAATCTGTTGTTATTAAGCTATATCTAGGAACCTTGGCCATTTTCACCCTACACTGTTATATAGTGCTATCATTCCACTTTCTTCAACATTGTGGAATTCTGGGGTTGCAGTTTACTGGGGCCAAAGACCTCACTGGCTGAGAATTCTACATGTCTCTCCCTAAACTTCAAACCCCAGGATTCCACAGGATGTTGAGAATGTAATAATAGTACTATAACAGTGTAGGGCAGAAATGGTCTTAGAGTGGAACTCGATGAACCTGAACTACCATGGTCCTGATCAGGAGGAAGGCACCTATTGGCCTCAAGGCAAACTCTCTTTCAAATGATATTCAGGGAAGGTACAATTTGGACATCTGCTGGCTGAGATCCTGTATCACCTGGTAGAACCTAAAATGCAAACCAGTGCTCCTTGTATGCCATTCTGGCAGATAGATGAACCAGGGCAGGATGTGCAATACTACATAATTGGCTTGAAGCTATCAAATACACTGAATGGGCATGCTTAAGACCTGGAAAGCTTCATATGTGGAATGAAAGATGAATCATTCCTCCCAAGGGAGTAGGGGATTAAAACTGTAAGGAACATTAATCCAAACAGTTGCAGAGCTGAATGTAATTAACACATGCTTACTTGTCAGCTGCATTGTTTCTATGGGAGCCTTGCTGTGTTGTCATTTTGTTGTTAATTTTTAAAAAATAAAAATAAAAATGATACCTGTAACCTTCAATGCCTTTCTACTTTGTTCAATTAGCATAACTGCTATTCCCAAGGGGAAGATTATTAGTGCCTTCAGATAGCTATATATTTAGCACAAATACTATAAAACATTCTATCCAATTGCAAGCTCTTCTTGTTTCATGAAGCTGTGTTGGATTAAAAAACAAATATCAGTAAAGAACATATATGTGTTGGGCACAAGTGAACAGAGCTTACAGGAGTGGCACAGTGTTTCAACAGTTCCCCCATCCACATGAAAGTTTGATTTTGTTTGCCTGCAAGTTTGATTTTGCTCACAGCTGTTGCTTCCAAACACACACTTTTGTGGGGGATAAGAAATCATGTGAACTTTGAGGGGATGTGCAACCACACCTGTCTAATTGTGTCCCAAACTGAGCTGTTTCTATTGTAGTATTTCATGCAACTGTCACTTTCTATATTTATTTGGCTGAGAGGGGATTAAAAAAAAAAATCAGCATTGTAACATTCATTCTTTGAACTTACATGAGTTATTTTCCTTCCCTGCTATTAGTCTCCATTATCATTTTGAACACTGCCAAGAGTTTAAGAGCTGGAATTAATGGTCTGGAAGGCTTTTGGCTTTGCTCATTGCTTCTGTGTCCAGTAAACCTTTGGAATCTTCCTGATGTAAACTGTTAAATATGCTGTTCCAAAAATTGTTCCTCCATGAAAGCCCTGGTCTAAGATTAGTTCAAGCTGCTTCCATCTTGAACTTTTGAAATCTTGTGATTAATGGTATGAACTATGACTTGGAAACCCATACTTCACATCTTGCTTCAGCCATGGGCTAGATGAGTTTAGACAAGAGTTAGGGAATACATGGCTCCCCTGATGCTTTTGGGTTGCACTTCCCCTCACGTATCACAGTTGGCTATGCTAGCTAGGCCTAATAGGAGCTCCAGCTCAACAACATTTGAAATGCCACACATTCTGAAGTATAGGCTTCTAGAAAAGCTAATATCCTCTCACCTTCCATCTTCCTTCTCTCCCGGTTAAGCCATTTCTGCCCTACACTTGTTACCCTGTTTACTGGGGGTCCCGGGAGGAACACCTAATTAACCAAACAATGAAACACAATTTTGGGGAAAATTAGCTGGAGCACTCACTTAAGCTAACAAGAGGCAGGGTAACTTAGCGGTATCTTGCAGCCCAGCATCTATGGGGTCGGGTCAGTCAAGCAGCCAGATGGGTTTAAAGTAATCAAATGATGTTTTATTGCATACAAACAAATATCAAAGACACCACAGTCACACAGCTGACTAAGAGATTAGAGGTTGAATTAAGGATAGAGACTTTCAGGTAAAATGGGTGATACAACACCTGTCTCATCATCCTGGACCTCAGGAGAGAAGCCAGGGGTGCAGAGAAGAAGCTCAGCTCGATCAGCTGAAGGGAGTTCGCCAAGCAACGCAGCAACAAGACGGGATGAAACTCAGGAGCGATACGAGGAAGGTCTCGGAATCAGGGGGTTTTATAGGGTGAATTGGGACTGCAGGCCATGCCTTACGCGGGGAGAACAATGAGTTTTGGGTGCAAGACAATGTCTCAGAAAGGTCACCAACTTTGCATGATGGAATCAGAGCTGAATTAACAATAGTGTGGCCAGTATGCAAATGCGCAGCGCTTACCAGTGGACAGCACAACCTTTGTCCCATAGCCTGCTCAGGGCAGGAAGTCTTTGTTAGTATCATGCATAGGTAAGGAGGTGTTTACCGGAGAGGTCCCTGAAGTGACGAACTGGCTGTGTCTGGCCTGCTTGGGTGGGGAATGGAATGTGCAGCAATTATCGGCCGTGCCTGTTTGTGTGCTTGTGTGGTGGCCTCGCAAACATGTGGAGCGGGGTGGCAGGGGACAGCCGAATGGTTTGATATCAAAGTGATATCGGTTGCTATCTCCGGATAGGCCTAGACTGCAGTAACACACTGTTGTAGTGCTATTATTCCACTTTCAACATCTTGTGGTATTCGGGGTTTGTAGTTTACTGAGGCCAAAGACCTCTCTGGCTGAGAATTCCAAGTGCCCCTCCTTAAACTGCAAATCCCAAGATTCCATAGGATTTTGAAAGTGAAATAATAGCACCATAACAGTGTAGTGCAGAAATGGCCTAAGAGACAGCAACACTGAATGACCTACCATGCTGGTTGACTTAAAGAGGAAAGGTCACAAAGTAATCATAGGGCCAAATAAGCTACAGCCATGCTGAAGAAAAAGTCTTCTTAAGTGTAGAAAATGTTGTAAGCTCTCAGGGATTTCAAGTTACAATCAAAAGTGTATAAAGTATGCTGAGCCATGTCTCAGACCCTCCAACATTTCACAGATGAAAACTGGAACAAACATGACACCAGAGGGTAGCCAAGATTGCAAAAGTTGTTAATAAGGAAGAACACACAAACTAGGAGTGGGTGCAGCAGTTTTTTTCCTGAGTCTATTGGAAGGGAAAGATTCTGTTCTTTCCTCTCCCCTCCCCCCTGCTGAGTTAATTGAAGGCAAACTGCTTTTGATCTAGTCTACTGCAACTGAAGCAAGCTGAAGGCAAAGTGGGAAGAGGGGTATTTTAAAAGGAACTGGGAAAGTAGGGCCACAGAGATTAATCATGATTGTCCCTGACAAATTAGAACAGTTGGAAGGTATGATATCCCCAGCATTGTAACACATTCAGCTGCTAAGATTACCAGCTAGAATGCCAGTATGAGATATAAAGAACAAGTGTGATGTACATAGTTTTAAAACAGTGTTTGCTCAGATAGAATACATCCTCCTTTGTATTCCTCTTGGACTGGAGAGTAGCTGCATCTTCTTTAGTTAAATTTCCTCCCTACTCTTTCCTTCACATCAGTAAGCAGCAGTGGCAGTGGGCCTTGCCAGGGCTTTCCACCTGTGACGGGGGGGAGATTTAGATGGAAGCTAAAGAATAGCTCCCTGTTTCTTGTCCAAAAAGAAATATATATGAATATAAGGCACATTTATGTGTATATATGTCACAGAGAGGATGCCTTCCATAATGTTACTGCCCTAAAGCCAGGCTTCCTTTAAGAAAAAGAAAAAAGAAAAGAAAAAAACAGCACCCTAAACATCTTAGAATTTCTATGATGAATTGTTTTACAGGGCCATGACTAAAGGCTTACTTTTTACCTAATAGATTCTGCACATACCATAGCCAGTTGAGGTGGCACATTCTAACTGCAGCTCAGGCCTACCTGTACTGCACGGAGACAGACAGTGTGGTGTATTGATTTGACAATTGAACTACGACTCTGGGAGACCAGGGTTCAAATCCCCACTTTAGCCATAGAAATATACTGAGAGAATTTAGGCAAGTTACTTTCTCTCAGTCTCAGAGGAAGACAAAGACAATCCCCCACCCCCCGAATGAATCTTGCCAAGAAAATCCTGTGATAGATTTACCTTGGAGTCGCCATAAATTGGAGATATATTGAAAGCAAACAACAACAGACCTACTACATAAGCAAAAGAGACCTCTAAGAAGCCATCATATGGGTTGATGCAACTCCACTTGTATTAGCTGCCTGCATTCCTTAAATCTTAATCCGCCTGTCCCAGCTTATTATTTTCATACACACTCGGTTATTCAATGTGGATGCCTAAGTGAGGCTGACACACATACGTATACCACACATACTCACCCATCCATCTCATAAAGACTTTTGGAGATCTGCCCAATATACGTTTGGAAAAGACTTAGCTTTAACCATCTACTCAATCTCATTGTCGTAAGGACATATATTAGATTCTGAGTTATGTCTTAAGAAAACAACATGGAAGAAGCATTTTTGGTCTGCTGATTATGATTGCCAGCCACTCTGTGCTGCCATGGAGGCCTTTATGGAAAGCAAAATATGTATTTAGAAAGCATATGGTAATAAACATTAATTTCATTAAGCTTTCAGGCCCAAGCCATCTGGAACACTGTCTATATAGTTTAAGCACTGCCAGATTTGTTGATTTTGTTTTCTGCTATGAGTCTGATTGTAAGTGTCATTAATCAATATTCCTTCCCATCACAAATTTACAGAATTGTATTGTGCAAAACTTGCTTTTTATGTATAATTGGAGTAGACTGTTTTATCCGTGGCTGGAATGGACCCTGGAAAAAATCAGTGTGTCTGTACTACACACTTGTATCCGTTTGATACAACTTTAAGTTTGTGGCTTCACTGTATACTATCCTCGGATTTGTCATTTAATGAAGTATTGTTTATCTGAAGGAGTCTCCTTCAGAAGAGGAGAGTCAAGTTTACGGAGCCTGATGGAAGGGTCTATGTCAGAGGAGGAACTTGAAGTCCTGGCTGGGAGCCCCCTCTGGAAACACCAGAGCTCGAGGCACAGCCTAGGCTGTTCAGAACAGGGAAGCACAGCAGCCAACTCCAAAGCAGAGCTATCCCCAAGCCACGGGAGACAATGCCCCTGAAGCTGTAATTGTACCAAAGTGTGTTTTGTCTCAGCAGCCAGTCCTGAGAGCATCACCTTGTTTGCCCAGTGTGTCCCCTGCTCTTAGATTACAGTTTGACTAATATGCCAGCAACCTGATCCTGCATACTCCACGGACTTTTTATCTGGTTGATCCCTGCTTTAATTGATGTCTCAGCAGGAATCTGTTCTGTTACTCAGCCTTGTGTTCTTTCTTTTTCACATGCTTCTTTGAAATACTCTTTTCTTTATGTGCCAGCCTTATCATCTCTCCCTCTCTTCCCCTACCCCAATCTGTCTTAACGTTTCTCTCTTTCCCTCTCTTCTCCCTCTTCATCTCTAGGTATTGCCTTCTTGCCTAACAAATTCCTTCTCCCTCTTGAGCACTTACAAATCAAGCCTGGGACTTTGAATCCTCTGTTTGGAAGTTGTACTGCAGCTTAAATTCCTCTAGGCCTCTCTAGCACAGATGTCTAAGTACCTCACAAAACTATAAATCCCAGAATTCCATACAATGGAGTCATGGCAGTTAAAATGATTTCAAAAACCATGTAATGCAAATACTTTCAGTGACAGCATATGTGGTTTAAAGGAGAAGCTAGCAAACCACTTAGCATCCATCAGACTTTCTACAGTGGTTGGTTATATTTAAAGTTCTGATCCAGCAGTCTTTACATTCAGCAGTAGAAAAACTCTTCCTATCCTGTCTGCCATAGACAAGGATCTTCCCTATTAATAGTTGCTATCATTGCCACTTTTGACTGGAGATGGATGCATTTTTCAGTTTTGTTTCTCACAATTTTTTTTTAAAATTCTCAGGTTCTTTCAGCTGAATTTATGAAGAATTTTGGACTCAAATGAAAATCTTAACCATCTGTACCTGTCATATTCAATAGGTGCAAATGTTCCCAGTCTGGGGAAGAATATTTTACATACCTGCCATGCAGCTATTGGTGATGAGAAGCCTATCTGGGTGAGGGAGCAGTGGTCACATTTGTTTACTCCACAAACATGGCTGAAAGCACAGAGACGTTTAACATCGAAACATTCTAAGCCTCTGCCTGAATAGGCAAATAACTGTCCATTTCACGCTCTCCTACACTCAATTCCTTTTAAATTTCAGGTACTTTCTTTTGATTCAATGAAAAAAATTCAAATTTTGGGGACATATTAAAAAAAAGTGAATCCAATGAAAGGCTCACCTACCCCTGGTTAAGAGAGGAGATCAGGGACAAAGAGAAAGCTGTAGTAGATTCTTCAGTTATTGAATAAGTGAGCTATATTGTTATAGCTGAAAGTGCTGAGCATCTATTTTGTAGTTAGCACACTGTACAGAAACTTTGTACGTGCAGGCACACTCACCCCAACCAAGGATTCAGTATATGATTTTGAAGTGCAGTATCCTTTGACTTCATAGACATGATTCTGAATGGTGGGCTCTGTGAAAGCCTGTTTCCACATACCGATTGAATTTCCTTGATTGTGGTAGTGGATTCCGTTACCTCTTGGCTATGCTCTTTCAGATCAGTAGTCCAAGTTTTTGAGTACTTTAGTTTTAGAAGCTTGGCTTCTTGTTAAACAATGAATTGGGGTTATCACCTTTATTTTTTTCCTGAAAGTGGCTTCATGTTTAACATAAACATGGAAGGCAAGTACAACAAGCTTTTCTCCATGATGGGTGTAATTGTACTAATTTAATTGGCTGGTGTAAATGGAGGAGATTTTTTATTTTAGTTCACTTTTGAATTGGCAGATTTCTTCATATTCGGAATAGCAAGAACTTCAGGTTTTGGCTGGGAAAAGTGAGATCGATTTCCTTTCACTTTTGTCTTGTTTTTGTTTTTGCAAAGCTTTCACCCCAATTACTGTTTGGAGGGGAGATTTTTTTTTTAAAAAAAAAAGCTAGAAAAGTAAAGTTTTTTACTCTTCTTTAAGTAAAGTGAATGGCTTTCAAAATAATAAAGTAAAATATTACGAGCCTTTGAAAGACGTGAGAGAGAGAGCAATCTTGATCAAGACTCCAAAAATAAACCAGATTAGATGATTCCTTAAATGAGAATGTGGCCTGGAGATTAATCTGATTATTAAAAATTAAGAAAAGAATAGAATTTTATGGAAAAGTTATATTGTACTAGTGATGTACAACCCATGACATTTCTATGTGGCATTCCATTGCCAAATGCCAGCATACATAGAGCATTTTCTGATAATGAGCATCCATCTGGAGTGAGAACATCCAGCTGGTCATTAATTGCTATGAAAAACCTTTCATCTTTCAGCCATTATTGCTTAATCAACATATACAGGAACATTTATGGCAAAAAGCAGCTCTACCAGTCGAAATTAATTGTAATTGGTCTCACAGCAAACTTTTCAGCACAGTGTGCGTAGGTCTTCTAAACACAGAGTCTTTGCAAGGTAGTGTAGCTTTTGGTGATATTGAAGATGATTGCTGAAGAGCTACATTCCCTGGGGTGAGCATGCCAATTCAGGGAGAGGGGAAGAGAGATCTAAGGCAAAGGAAAACAAAGGCCATGACATTACTGTACAGCACACATTCTCCCAAAGAAGCAATGCCGTTGTGTATATTTGCCATTTTGAAAATGAATGATTGAACATATTCCAAATGTATTCCATGCTGATTCTGCTTCATTAGCTTCCATATGGTAAGTGGCAAACTATTTCTGAGTTTTCATTTCCATAATCTCTTCACATCACTTTCTGAGTTTACAAAAGGTTCTCCAGTCAAGCAGGTCATGTTATGGTACCTTAGCTAGGCTGATGTTCCACACTGCTGTTCCGTGCTGAAGCCTAATTACTAATCAGATAATAATTAATGTCCCTAGAAGAAAGCAAAACTTTATCATTGGGTATGGAGGAGAGGGGTCCACATTGGTAGAGACTTGCAGTGTATGCATACAATGGTGCTTTCTTTTCCCATTTTTCTTATGAAACTTCTCCACCATCCTTTCGTACAGCTCCTCAGACACTAAAGCCACACTTATGTTCCTCACAAAAAAGACCCAAGCCATCTGAAGACATTTTGCTCCTTGAGGCAGAACAAGTGAAGAGTTTTAAAGAGTATTTTAATGTGTTTTAAAAATATTTTTTAACTTTTTATTGTTTTAATTGGTTTTTATTTGTTCATTGCCTCAGAAGCCCTTGTGAGTTGAGAGGCAAAACAGAAATATTTTAAATAAATAAAATAATTTTCCTTACCTTTCATGCCAAGCCAAATGAAGATGCTTAGTACCTAAGGCCCACCAAGTTATTCAGGAATCTGAGGTAGCAAATCCCACAAACGCTTCTTTCTGGCTATGTCAGTTATGTTTTATAATCTTGTATATTTTGATTATATGTATTTGTTACTTTCCTTTATATTATACTGTGTTGTTTGTGTTTTATCTGGTTAATTTGTTTCACAATTGTATTGCATAATTTTACATTTTATTATTTCTCCCTTCCCTCTATGTGTGCATACATACAAATATGTTAAACTGCATGCCTTTGGTGGGACCCAATGTTTATGGTTGTTTTACTTGTAAAGTGCCATATACATTTATGGTGGTATATAAATAAATAGATGATTATGATGATGATTAAAATACAACAATACAACAATAATGAACTAATATCTGTATTTCCAAGGCATCCAAAATCTCTTGCTCAAAGTGGTTTCTTTATTTTGCCTAGTAAGGGCTGATCCATTGGGGTGGAGAGGGTTAGAATAATAATTAAAAAATGAAAATGAAAGAAACTGTTTTGAGATATCTCAGGCCGGTGAAAGTTCTAACTATAAAAATAAAAAAAGGTAAGACAGGAAAATATATGATGTGACTTGATTCCCAAGCTACTTTATGCAAGTAGAAACTTCCACTCACACAAGATCCCTTTCACCATCACCACCACATTGCTTCTGCTATTGTCTGTTTCTGCTGCAGTTTCCTTTGCCACATCTTCCTCTGAATGGAAGCATGAAGGGGCACAGGGCAGTGGGCTGCACTGAGGAAGAAGAATGGGCAATAAGACTTTATCATGGAACTGGATGAGACCACAAGGGTCATCAAGTCCAAATCCCTGCCATGAATGAATACACCATCAAAGCATTCCTGACTGATGGCCATCCAGACTCTGTTTAAAAACCTCCAAAGAAGGAAATGCCACCACACTCTGAGGTAGCGTATTTCACTGTCAAACTTCTCTTACCATCAGAAAGTTCTTCCTAATGATTAGATGCCATCTCTTTTCCTGAAATTTTGAAGTCTTTGCTCCATGTCTTAGTTTCTGGAGCAGCAGAAAACAAGCTTGCTTCATCTTTCAAATGACATCCCTTCAAATATTTAAACATAGCTATCTTGTCTCCTCTTAACCTTCTTTTCTCCAGACTAAACATAGCCAGCTCCCTAGGCCATTCCTTTCCAGGAAAAGGCTCAAGCCTTCTACCATTTTGGTTGCCCTCCTCTGGACACATTCCAGCATGTCAATATCTTTCACAAACTATGGTACCTGAAACTGGATACAGTATTCTAAGTGGGATCTGACCAAGGCAGAATAGAGTGGAACTATTACTTCCCTTGATCTAGACAAGGGGCCTTTCTGCATGTGGTCATTACCATGGGTTACTGCATTGTAGCATCATATAGTTCTGCACGTGGGAATGAAGTAGCCTCATGTTATTTCCTGTTGTTCTGCATGGAATCCTCTGTTAATGCACTGCTATGTGGTGAGAAAGTGTGGTATTTGAAAACCAGAAAAAATCAGATTGAACATTCTGACATCGAAGTAAATTTGGTTTTTTGTAGTGATGTGGAAATGTACATCCACACCAATGCACATTGGTGAGCAATGGAGGGCGGACTGTTAAGCCAGAGGTAGGTATGTAGTACGTACTATGTAGGTATGCACAAACGGAACCACCCAAAAACAAACAAACAACCCCCCCCCCAAAAAACCCAGCCAATCCTGGCCACTGGGGCGGGGTGAGGGGAGCCAGAGGAGTGGCCAGTGAGGAGGTAGTGTGGATGCATGAACTCACACTCCTCTGCAGGAAAACACTTTAAATCGGGGGTTGTGCAGAAAACAAGGAAGGAAAACCATGTTATTTAGACCATGAAATGGTGCGAACTGCTTCTCACATGTTGTGTGGAAAAGGCCATTGTACTCCTATTGATACAATCTAAAATGACATTGGCTTTTTTAGATGCTGCATCACACTGTTGACTCAAGTTCAGCTTGTAGTCTACTAAGACTCCAAGATCTCTTTCACATGTACTACAGTCAAGTCAGGTTTCACCCATCTTATATCTGTGCATTTCATTTTTTCCTCCTAAGTGTAGTAACTTATATTTCTTTCTATTGAAATTCATATTGTTAGTTTTGTCACAGCTCTCTGATCTGTCAAGTTTATTTTGGATTCTGATCCTTCTCTTCTGGAGTGTTAGTTGCCTCTCCTAATTTGGTGTCATCTGCAAATTTAGAATCATAGAAACTTAGAGTTGGAAGAGACTCCAGGGGCCATCCAGTCCAACCTCCTGCCATGCAGGAACCCATATCAAAGCACTGCCAACAGATCGTCATCAGGCCTCTACTTAAAAACCTCCACAGAAGAAGACTCCAACATACTCCAAGGCAGTATATTCCACTGCCAGACAGCTCTGACCATCAGGAAGTTCTTCCTGAGGTTTAGGTGGAATCTCTTTTCCTGTAGTTTGAATCCATTGCTCCTTGTCCTAGTCTTTGGGGCAGCAGAAAACAAGCCTGCTCCCTCCTCAACATGACACCCCTTCAAATATTTAAACATGGTTATCATGCCCCCTCTTAACCTTCTCTTCTGTAGACTAAACATACCCAGCTTCCTAAGCCACTCTTTCCAAACCCTTCACCATTTTGATCGCCCTCCTCTGGACATGCTCCAGCTTGTCAATATCTTTCTTCAATTGAGGTGCCCAAAACAGGACACAGAATTCCAGATTGAGGTCTAACCAAAGTAGAATAGAGTAGAATTTGATAAGAATGCCCTCCCTCTCCTCATCCAAGTCATTGATAAAGATGTTGAATAGCACTGGGCCCCAGACCCTGTGACACCCCACTAGTGCCAGGATGAAGAGGGTAAAAAGGATGAAGAGAAGCCATTGGTGACCAACCTTTTGGCTCAATTAGGCCATTTCCACACGAGGGTAAAATCCCATGGTGCGGCAACCGGACACAGAGGTCGTCCTCACCACGGGGTGTGCTAGCGCGGTTGGAAAAGGTGAGGCTCTACACCTCAAACCGCTGTAGCGCAACCGGAGGGGTGGCGCTGTGAGTTTTATAAAAACCACCTTCCCAAGTGGTTTTTATGAAACTTGCCTGCTCTGCTCCATGGCAGCTCCCGGTGGAGAACTGCAGAGACACGGTAGCGTGTCTCTGCAGATCTGCCTGGGGGCGGGCTTCCAGCTGGCGCGCTGCCCTGATTGGTGGAGCGCCGCCGGAAGCCGCTGGCTGCCATTTTGGGCGCCGACGAATGCCACCGAATGCCTCCGAAATTCGGCGGTGTGTAGAGCGGCAAAACCGCGCTCCCCGCAGGGACAGAGCAGGGACAGAGCAACACGCTACCAGGTAATCTCTGCCCCTGCGTGCGCCGCCCCATTCCCCCCCCCCATGAGGAAAGGGCCTCAGTCAACCAATTACAAATCCACTTCACGATAGCTTGTTTAGCCCAGATTTTAATGAGCTTGTTTGCAAGAATATCATGGGAGAACTTATCAAAGGCCTTACTGAAATCAAGATATGCTATATCCACAGCATTCCTTTCATCTATCAAGCTTGTAACTCTCTATCTATATAAAAAACATAGGATTAGTTTGGCATGATTCATTTTTGAGAAATTCATGTGGACTTTCAGCGGTCACGGCATTCCTCTCTAAGTGCTTAGATATCATGCAAGCAGAAAGCCTCTCACTCTGAATCTCTCCCTGAAGAGTACTCTCCTAGAGGAGGCACTTGTGGTTCCTCTCCCTGACTCTTTTTGAGTGACCCAGATGTTCCAGGATGTTTTTAAGCAAATGCCCCCCTCCATTTTTTATTTTTATTTTATTTCACTGTTATTGCTATTTTAAAAGGTTTCCAGTGCTATTCTAATTAAATGTGGTTTCAATTTTGTTTTAAAATTTTACCTTGTAAAATGCCTCAAGGAAGCTTTGCTGGGAACACTGGGATAAAAATATTTTTTTCAGGAAAGCCTTTGATTTCCTTTTAATGCAATAGAATAGCATGTATATGTCTATACCACTTATCAGCTAACAGCTCTCTAAGTGGTTTACAACGTTGGTTAGCTAATTGCCCCCAACAAGCTGGATACTCATTTTACTGACCTGCAGAAGGATGGAAGGCTGAGTCAACCTGGAGCCCTCCAGGATCGAACTCACAACCTTGTGGCTGCAGTACTGGCATTTAACCACTGCGCCATCTGTATTTGAGAAGAAAGGGTTCCTTTTCCTGGGAACAAACTAGGGCTGCCTTTATTCACAGGGCAGTGCTTTGAATCTGGCTTCAGCTTGGAGAAACCCAATGAATGAAACCTCTGAGACACCCTGTCATCAACAGCCCTACTCAGTTCTTGTAAACTCTGGGCCTTCTTTTATTGAATCAATCCGCCTGTAGTGTGATCTTCCTTTTTTCCTGCTACCTCCCACTTTACCAAGCATTATCAGCTTTTCCAGCGCTTCATTTTGTCTCATGGTATGGCCAAGGTATGATAGAAAATCCATAGGCAGCCTCAAAGCTTGTTGCATGTCTTCTCTCTCATTCTCTGCCTGTTCAACTTCACATGTTATTTTAGGCATAAATTGGGATAAACACCAAAATGCTACTCTAAGCTTCTTGGAGGTATGGTTAGTTTAAGATACTGTTTTTCACATTGTCTTTAGCTCATATTTTCTAATGTGAAGCTGCTAATTCATCACTATAATATGGAAATGTTAGGGGCTCCATCACCAACCCTAATATGTTTTAACATGTTGTTATTGTAGTATCTTGCTTTTAAAGTGGCACTGTGAGAAATTTTGCTTATGATGTCAATGTGGCATAGTTGAATTTGTTTAGACAATAGAAGAAATAGAGGTTATAGAGTAAGGTTATGAATATGAGTTTATAATACAGGAGAGTTTTTGACTGGATATTTTATAGGTGATGTGTATTAATGCAATATTTAGAATCGATTAGAAGAAGCATTATTATTTATTATATATGTATTATTATTCCCATCTCAAGAAAGGTTGGAAGTAAATAAGTTTGTAGTCATAGTTCATTTGTGTGTTGTATTTTGTCTTTGCGTCCCTTTTTAAAGTTTGTATTGTGTTAGGTTTTATTTGTGTTAGGTTTTATGTATGTTTTTGTTGTAACCCTTTTATACATTTTTAGATATAGAAAATTTGTGTTAATAATTTTTTTTTTTGGAAAAAATAACTTTTGCCATTTTGAACTCATTCTGATCTTAGCTGGCCACACATGTCTCGTTTTTCATCTATTAAATGTTGGAGGGTGCACAACAAGGGGATACTATACTAACCTCTAGAGATGGGCCAACAAAATCCTTGAATCCTTGGCAAGGATTCAAGATTGTGGAATCTGAATCCCTGCACCAAAATAGGTAAACCGAATCTTTCGAATCCACCAACCAAATAGTTTGTTGGAGACTGGGACACCTGAAAACCTGGAAGACCAGGCATGCAAGAAGAAATGGCAAGTAGGTGAGTTTTTCCTTTGGAGTAATAATGGCCTTTGCTAACAATTTCAGAAATTACATCTGGGGTTGTATTCTAATATATTTAAACTGAACATTTCATATTTAAGTTCAGCACTATTTTCTGTGCTGAAAATCAATGCCATGTATAAATGCTGGGGTCAGTGGGTCTGAAACCTATCAGAAGTAGCGGGGCAGAGGGCAAGGTCACACAGTCTCATCCAGTGATTGCCACACATAGGCCAGCGTACCTCCTTTCACAAGGTCAGTGCCTGGTTGTAAACCTATAGCTAGAATAGGATGAGAAGTGAAATGTCTGTCACGGTTTCTCGTGTGCTGCATGACAAACCACGTGTAGCAGAAAGGAAAAATTGTTTTTTAAAATTGGCACCTTCGGGGCCTGCCAAAGACCTGATTGGCTGGAAGGTACAGTCTTCTTGAGATTTCAAGGACAACTGAAAGATTCCTTTGCAGAGCTGCCTTGCAAAGCTCTTTCATACACAGTTCTGGGGTTTGGAGTTTGACAAGGTGTCACAGCCTTCTCTGCCAAAGTGTGCTGGTGCATCATCAGATTACAAACCCCAGGATGCCAGAAGGAGCTCTGCAAAGAAAAGCCAGTTTTGACCTGGATTATCTCTGTACTGTAGTATGTGGCCCTGTTTACACAGGCAGGAAAATGTGGGATTAATCTACATTTTCCTGCCTGTGTAGAAAGGGCCTTCATGTCATTTTCAATCTGGGGAGATCCTAAGGCAAAACTATGTCAATTGTCCTGGCCAGATTTCTTCAGAGGCGGGTTTGCCTTTGCCTAGGCTTTTGCTAGGGCTGAGAGAGTGTGTCTTGCCCAAGATTATGCTTCTTTCCCTTGCTTTTTAAACCCTTTTTAAAAAAAGGATTTGAAAGATTAGAGATTCGTGGATTCCCAGAACCTTCCAAGGATTCAGTTCTGAATTCAGAAAATTCTGGATTCATCCCATTCCTACTAATTTCCAAAGCAGACTGTTCCACACTCTGACAGCTTGTGCTATTACAAGTTTCTCCTATGCTAGAGACAAACATATCCCACAATAATGCTAAAATGAAAAATGCATCCTTATAGCTAGTGGCTTCCAAATACTGCCATATGCAGATCAATATAGAATAATAGGCCAGGGATCTAAAAGGGACAATTAAGGACATGAAAGGAGGGGTTGTTTTCTAAATTGAACAATGCTGGAACATATGGAGTGGGCTCTCTGTTAGGGAGTTATTTTCGTGTGACCCACCGACCCTCCCAGTTCCACAAAAGAATGCCAACTGGCTGCTAAATTGTGCAGATATGACAGGATTAAACCAGCATGAGACGAGCAATGTTTCTCTGGTTCTTGCACAGCATAAAAAAGCTCTAAATCAAAAGGCAGTGCATGAAAAAGGGAGGGTTTTAATCCTTGTAAACTCTGCTGTGATTTCAGGATTCTTTCTGTCTCTAAGTGAGGGAAGTATTAAAGCTTCTGGCAATTGTTAAACTTTTCTGTATCCTCACATGTAGCCCTGGCCTAAGTCCAGCTCTTCTCCCTGGAAGGGAAAAGATAAGTGCCAAAATGCTTCTAGGTTTCAAAAATAGAAAATGACATGCCAGAAGTTGATGAAGTTGAGCATTGATGAGGAGTGTTCAAGAATTAACTTGATCAGACTCCCACAGAGGAAAAAAAAATCTAAATTGACAGGACAAGCTTTCCATGTCAAGCCAGAGCTATACAAAGGATAACAAGGGTGCTGGCAATCAGTAGTGAATCATATAGTGCAGGGTTCAAAATTGATCTGGTTTGTTGTATGCCAACATGGAAAAATTCAACATTGCACAGTGTAGTCCTTTAAAACTGAAACAGAAGAAGCTGTATGATATTACTGAAGAAAATTTCTTAAACTGTGTGCACATGAGCAAAAATGTAAAAGTTTCCTTCATTTCTAGGCAGATGCTATGTACAACTACTCAATTTAGCATGTCAGTTGTTGGAGAATCTATTACATATACCAGAATATCATCTGCCTGGACATTGTTACTAATCCATTGAAGTGATATCAAGTTTTTAACACCTCTTCAAGCTGAATCCTAACAGCAGGTCAAGCAAGGTGCTTAACAAGAAGACAGTCAGGATGTCCTGAATTATACCTCAGCTGGAACAAAGGAGGAAAATTTGGTTATAGGTGGCAACAGAGCATTTTTGGTTCAGGACCAGAACTTGTTCCAAAAATGCTCAAGTTGCAAATGAAGCCTGCTATTGTTGTTAGAAGCACTGCTTACTGACCGTTTGGAATGAAAAAGAAATTTGCATTAACTGAGGGTTTTTTTAAGGAATGTATCCATTTTGTATGTTACAAGTCTACCAACAATAGTGTATATGTATTGTTTAGTTTCCTGTAACCATAGGAAATGAAGGATCTGGTGACCTTCAGATTTTTGCTTTGCTTTTTGAGTTATATGCAAATAAATACACAGAAGTAAAAAAAAATTTTTTGAAATATACAGGCACATATTAGTCAGTGGGGAAAAGTGGAAAAAATATACATATAAAATTTGTGTACATAAGGAAAACTGCATACTAAAATATGTATCAATAAAGAAAAACAGTTCTGGAATCCGATGTGAAGCTTGGACTGGATGTGAGATTCTGCGAAACACAACAGACATGATATTGACAAATTCTGACATCCTTACAGACTATACCAGAGCTTTGAAATGTATGCCCAGAAAACTAGAATGGCATAGGGCATCCCAACACTTTTTAAGGGCACTGTCTTCCATGCCCTAATGGCATTGCATGGTGTTTTTCTAACTCACTTTGGAGGCCCAAAAGGGAAAAGGCAAACTCTCTGTGAGAAAGACATGTAGCATGCAAAGCAGCATTCCAGAGTTGAACTTCTGCATAAAATGACAAGTTAGATCCATTCTGTATTCCAGAAATTTTGCAGGCAGAATCACTATAAGCACTGAGAGTGGAAGAAGCAGGTTGCAGTTTCATTCTCAAAGGGGAAGACAGCATGGAGACCATGGGAGAAAGCAACACAGAGCTGGCAGGAAACTATTTGGGGCTGCCCTACACTCTGAAAGGCAGGTAACACCCAGCAGATGCCCAAAAACTGTGGAAAGTACAAGTGCTACACCATTTTTTGTTCCCATTAAATTAAGACACTCGGGGGGGGGGGTGGCACTTGCATGGATCTTATGACCATTATAAACTCAGGATGTACTAGATGGTTAATGAATCCCACAATTGACACGGGCATGGGGCTGCAGCCAGAGGACCAGACAACCCCATCTCATTTATTCAGATGGATGGCCAGGAAATGCAAGGTGGGTTGGTGAAACACCAAAGTTTGCCTTTATATTTAGGACTGCATGACTACTGAGAGACTATTGAATTTGTGCTGGCCCCTATTGCTAACTATCCAGTAGTACTGGGACTGAGCTGGCTTAAACTCCATGGCCCCCAACATCAAGAGGAGCAATAGAACAGTGTGCTTCTCCTGGGGCAATGTTGAGAACATACATGAGCCAATTGCTTGCAGCAAGGAAATCTGTGGCCAGCCAGCAAGGTTGCAGCAGGCCAAGTAACTGAGCAAATTGGAGGGGTGATGGATAACATGATGGGGGAATTGCCTGTACAGTATGCAGACATGCAGGAGGTGGGGTCTGAAAAGAGCGCAATGTCCTACGTCTGCATAGGAACACTGACTGTGCAATCGAGCTGGAGGCAGGAGTGACCCTACCTAAAGGCAAATTGCACTCCATGCCTCCTAAAGATATGGAAGCACTACGAGACTTTATCGATAAAACTTGCAATGCAGCCGAGCCCAATCCTTCATGGAAGCCCCAATTTTTTTCCATGAGAAAAATGATGGGTTGCTGAAGCTGATGACTGATTTTAAAGGGTTGAATGCAATTAGTACTTCTAATCAGTACCCAATCCTGCTGATGAAAGACCTGCTGGCTCAGCTAGCCACAGGAAAGATGTTTACCCAGCTGGATCTGAGAGATGCGTACTTTCAGGTGAGTATACAGGAGGGGTGTGAGTGGAAAACTGCATTCAACACCCCACTGTGGGTCTTTGAAATTCTCATAATGCCATTTGGATTAAGTTGGGCCCCCAAAGTGTTGATGAGAATCATAAACAAGGTGCTGCACAAACATCTGCACAAGGGGGCACTTATTTACCTGGATGGCATACTGATTTTTAGCTGTACTTATGAGGAATATGTAGCATTAGTCAGAGAAGTGTTACAGAAACTGTTGGCTAACAATATGTATGTCAAACTGTCAAAGTGTGCACTTCATACTAACAAACTAGACTATATGGTATATCACATCCCTAATCAAGGTATTAAAATTTACCCTGCCAAAGTACAAGGTGGAGTGGGTTGGGAACCCCCTTGAACCCACAGACAAGTTGCAAAATTTTCTAGGGTTATTACAGACAGTTCATCTTGAATTTATCACAAGTAGCACTTCCTTTGACTAACTTGTTAAAAACCAAGAAAAGGGGCAGCTGAAACCCTGCCCAATAAGCCCAAGCCAAGTACCAAGATTCAGTGGACCCCAGAATGTCAACAGGCTTTTGAAAATTTAAAGAGGCTTTTCAGCTCTGAGCCCATCTTAAAATGCCCTTATTCCACATGAGTGTTTGTAGTACAAGTGGACACCAGTGCAGCTGGTGGCAGCCATCAAGTGCACCCTAGAGACATGAAGGCATTTGTCAGAAAGAGCTAGCTGCCCTTTTGAAATATGGACAGACCACCATAACATAGTGGCCTTATAGATCCCCTGAAAACTGAGTCCAAACAAGAGCAGTAGGCTAAGTGGTTCTACAAATTCAAGGCCACTATTAAAGAACTATCCGGGAAAAATAATTCCTAGTGGACACATTGTCACACCTACCCTAGCATGAATGACAGAGACTAGAGGTCGTCAACAATGTGACAGCAATTAGCAGTACTTAGCCTGGATACATAGTAGCCCTTTAACAATGGTTACATACATTTGAGCAGTTTGCAATGACTACGCATTCAATGTATTAGTATTTTCCATGACAGAGAAGCCTAATGACCAGACATCATTCTACTCTGATGGCCAAGCAACATCAGAAAGTTATCAAGATGTCACAAGTGTTAATGGAGAAAAAGATGCAAGCTAGGAAAAGCTACAGCACTTTGCTTTTGCCTGAGTGTACAGGGAAGGGCAAGACACTGTCCCCTCCTGGCCTCTTCCCCTTCTGAGTTGATTGCAAACAACTTTTGCACTTTGAAGTTAGTTTGCAACAACTGAAGTAAGCTGAAGTCAAAGGAGGAAAGCAGGAGAAGGAGAGAGAATGTGGGACATTTTAAAAGCAGCTGAAAAAAGTGGGTTGACAAGAACTGTTGTTGTTTTAATGGCAGAATACAATGCATTATATTGTGTTGCCCATGGTAATTCCATGTTGTTCTTGTTTTATCCAGAGCTTTTGGTATGACTCTCATTGTGGGGTGAAGCCTTAAGGAAACAAGATGGCCCTCACAACCTGGGTAAATTATCACACACATTTTGATAGGACCATTGCAGGTGTGAATGCAAACCTTTTCATTCACTGAAATTTAGGAATCCATGAGACCATATGCTGAGGTGATTCACCTAGTTGTTGTTGTTGTTAAATGTCATCAAGTTCACTTTGACTTATGAGGATCCTATGAATGAAAAACCTCATCCTGTCATCAACAGCCCTTTACAGGTCCTGCAACCTCTGGGCAGTGGCTTCCTTGATTGAATCTATCCACCTGTAATGGGGTCTTCCTTTTTTCCTACTGCTTTCTACCTTGCCAAACATTACTGTCTTTTCTAATGAGACATTATTGAGTCATAATTCAAATTTCTGAGGACTAATAGGAACGTTCACAGTTCACAGTGACTGAGACCAAGGAAATATCTCCTCTTGCCTCACCTCTCTCCCTAACCCTCTCTTCCCTAACAGCATCAGAGCTTGAGAAAAATATAAAAGAAACAGACAACCACTACAGTAGAAATAGAATGCCTGGATAAAAGTCATTGGGAAAAGGCTTTGTCACTAGCTGGGAGTTTCCAATAGTCCAATGTTTGTTTGTTTGTTTAGTTGGTTTGTTTTGGGGTGGCAAAAACATTCCTTGAATCAGGCCAGGATATTTAGTAGAACATCTTGGACTCAGCACTAAATACAGATAGTCCAATTTTGATTCTGGGGTATCTGGGAGGGCAAGAACAGTTGGCCTGCGGCCTTATACCAAAAGGAACCAAGGGATAAAACAAACAAACATCTTCTAAGTTTGGTGCGAATCTAAACACTCATTCCAACCTCTATTATCTTTGATTGTCACAACACCAGAGTCCCAGGTATACTGTCATACTTGTCTAACTATCATTTCCCTTCCCTTACAAATACAGCGGTTAGAAATATTTCCAGCTATCTTCTAAAAGAAAGGATCAGTAGAATTTCTTTAAAGAAGCAATGGAATGTATAGGACACCAAAGTCCTTCATTTGATTTAGTTTGCTTTCATCTGGGTCAGATTAACTGTAATGCTCATTGTTAATGCATCAGAGGCCACCTTTATGTTTGCTTGTTTGAATTTACATACTGAAGAGTGAAGATATTACCTTTGGGCTGGACTTCTAAGTCCATTCCTTCCTGTCGTGCTCTTTAGAATTAGGAATCCTTTGGGGAAAGTTTGCATTGCATTGTCTCTGCACTCTCTCTGAAGGGTTAGTCATGTTGAATTATTCCAAGTAAAGCAGACTGTGTACCTGACGACAAAGGAGACTTGCCCTGAGGCTAAGTTAAGGCCAGGCAAAATCTCCTGAGGAGCACAAAGCAGATTTGTTAATTTATTTATTTTGGAAAGTTTTCAGAGAAAGTAAAAGTGAAGGAAATCTGTGGCAGTGACAGTGTCTGGTAATCATCTAACAACTGAATGGCACTGTCAATAAAAATGTGTTTGGGTTGCTGTGCTGAGAGTGTGCCAGGAGTGCTGTGCTTGTAGTGAGGCACCTGGCAGGCCATAGCCATGATTTTGCATGTCAAATATTGTTGATTTGTTGTGCGTCCCTTGTCTTTGGAACTGGAAGGTCTTTGGAAATCTTCCCTCAGTTTTCCTTTCATTAAGCCCAGCATCTTTGGTGGTCACGGTCCATACTCTTCCAGTTGACCAAACATACCACAACAGGAGTGTCTGGAGACAACAAATGGTCCATTTATGACTTCTCAGTAGGATTCATGATGAAAGGGAGGTTCTGAAGCCTCCATGAATGTTGGGATCTGTATTTCTAATATAGAACCACCGTACACATCCCCTTGGCTACATTCAGCCAAGTCTTTAGTCTTTCATACTGAAACATAAGCATGAAGGAAATGAAGGGATGAGAATTATGCACCCCTCTAGATATTGTCGAACAGCAGCACTCAGCAGCCTGAACCAGAAGAGTGAAGCAGGTAGAAGTGTTAGATTACTCAGGTCTGTCTTCTCTGAAACTATTCCAAAATCATCCAGCTTTCCACAGTCTTAGCCACTATACCCAGTAGTGAGTTGCAGATCAACAACATCTGAAGGACTGCATAATTCCTGCTCCAGGGTTATGTAATTCAGGCTGGGACCCTGGCATGAATCTGACGTATTTTTTAATCCTTTGCTCTAAGTGATTTTTCAGCACTACATAACTATTGCACTATCATTCCACTTTAGTGTTCTACAGAATCATGGAATTTGCAGTATAGGGAGGGATATTTAGAATTCTAAGCCAGAGAGTTCCAGTACCTCCTAAGACTACAAATGCCAGGATTCCACAGGAGACAGCCATGGTCATTAAAGTGGAATCATAGTGCAAAAGTTATGTAGCGCGGAAAGGCCCTAAGTTCCAAGCTGGAGCAAAGGAATATGTGCAATATGAAATTTGCATAAAGAAAAAAGAAAAAATCTTCCATAGGGTGTTTTTTTTTTTTTTTTGCCCCCATGCACGTTGCAAGGATACTTGAACACATATGGAGCTCAGCCAAGAGTAAGAGTTAAAACTGAACTATACCCTCCATCTCCAATGCTAGGGCCTCAGTTTATACTGGAAACAGGAAAACAATGACGAAGTACCCACATGCTTCATAATGCTACCTTGCCATACCTTCCAACTGTGCCAGTTTTGAAGCAACAGCCCCAGCTAATCCTATGCCATCCTGCTTTCTCAGCTGCATTTTAAAATACCCAGGTTTTTTTCTCCTCCTCAAACTTTCCCCATTAATCCTCAGCTTAGTTATTTTTATTGTTGAGCATGCTGTGTACACATATGAATGCACCAACACAAAATATTGTATATCGTCATTTGATTTTTCTTTTTTTTTCAGGTATTTCTTTTTTTACTTTTTTTAATTCATATTTTTACAAGAAAGAAAAAAGTCAAAGTATAATATAACTGTCTATGTTAATTATTTAATACAAATATTGGTGTCTTATATTATTTCATATTTGCACATTGACCTAAAGGATCTTATATAAATTCATTTTACATACAAGTTAAAAAAACATAGAAAGCATAACAAAAAATCTCATAAGTAGGATATGTGTACAAAGGAAAGTAAAAAGAAAAGAGAAAAAAAGAAAAAAGAATAAAAAGGGGAAGGAAGAAGAAGAAAGAAAAAAACTTCCTTTTGACAAACAAATATATTTTTCAGGTATTTCTAAACTCAATACATAAATTACAGGGTCCTCTGTTGAACATAGTAGTTTTGTGTATTCTTTCTCATTCCTTTTCCCTTAGTAATGGAAAGATTTTTTTTTAAAAAAAATGTCATTTTTCAAGGGTGCTGTAACCCTGATGAGAAGAATCTTGGATTGATGAGAACCTTCACAGTTCAGGGTTAATTCTGATCAAAATGTGCACATTTGTTTTGTGCAGGAAGCAGCTGCTTCTGCACAAGAAATGATATTTCTATGCAGAAATATTATTTCCAACACCAAAAAAAAAAAAAAGAAGAAGAAGAAGAAAGAAACACCTGTTTCCAGTACAGAAAAGGCTGTAATTGAGCATGTATTCCACACAAAATTTGCATACAGTTGATTTGCATCAAAACCAAAATTTTCTGTGCAGGAAACAGATTTTTCTCCACAGAATATTATTTTCTGTGTGAATTTTTCATAGAGTAAGTCCTGAATTGTGATTAGGTTTTGAAACCTACATGGTTTTCAGATTTTTCTCACTGTGGGGAAAAAATGCTTAAAAGTGCTTGTTGCTTTTTTCAAAAAGAAACTTAGGCCATTTAGGCTCGCCAGCCTAAAGTCCGCCCCCGGCAGATCACCAATGCGAGCCTGGGAATCTGCATAAGGGAGCAGGCTTGCAGTGGCGCGCTCCGTGCTTTTGAAAGACCTGTTTTTAGCGGACTTTCAAAAGCACGCTGGACGACCACTTGGGATTGTTCCAGAGCGGGCTGGAGTGCGGATCTACGTTAAGTAGGTCCGACCCAGTCTACTCCCAGGTGCAGACGTCCTCCCTGGAGGATGCTCTGCCCCATGTAAAAGCCCCGTGTGGAAATGGCCTTAGTGAATAATTATTTCTCTACTGTTGTACTCTTGTTGTCTGGTTACAACTTTCTGAACATGCTCTGATGTTGCTTGGTCACATGTGTCCTAGGTTTCATCTGTTAAATGTTGGAGGGTGTGTATTCCTAGAGGACTAAATACTCTAAAGGCACCTGATCCTGTCTGATCATTGAAGCTAAGCAGGGTCAGCCATGGCTAGTATTTGGATGAGAGACAGCAAATGAATATCATGTGCTGTAGGCAATATTTCAGAAAAAGGAACTGTTAAAACCACCTCTGAATATTCCTTGAAAACCCTACGAAATTCATGGGGTCACTGTACACATACACATAAACACACACACATTCTTAGATTGTGTGACATACTTTTAAAGAAGTTTAGAAGGCTCCATTTTGTCACTGTCAAGTGCAGGATAGAACCATCACCAAAAACAAGGCCATTTCCACACTACACTTTTATAGTGCTATCATTCCACTTTCAAGATCCTGTGGAATTCTGGGGTTTGTAGGTTACCGAGAATTCTAGATGCTCCTCCCTAAACTGCAAACCCCATGATTCCATAGGACGTTGAAAGTGGAATAATAGGACTATAGCAGAGTAATGCGAACATGCCCTAGTCTTCCCATTTTTGGTTTCCTTCAGCCCATTGAGAAGGCAGAGAGACCGAGCAGAAAAATTGAGCCATATACCAAGCATAATATATGAACTAAAATGAAAATGAATATATGAATACAGTCCTTTTCAAGACTGTTAGCTGTTGCATTTTAGGCTGTCTTGCAGTATAAAACTAATACCAAATATATTCCAGATTGATTGTGTCAGTTGTTTTTGCTTATTTCTTCTTAATGTAACATTATTACTCTAAATTGCTTGTAAGTACTTGATTGTAATACAAATTGATAAAATAGCATTAAAAAAAGTCATTTTGAACCTGATTTCTGTTTTGTTTGCATCAACATTCTTTGAACCGCTTTGTTCCTGCGTAAAGCAGTGAGCTTCATATCTTATAGGGAGAAAAATACACTCAGTTTCATGTGACAGAAAGACATGTTCATGCCCTGACAATAAAGAAAAAAATCTTCCCCTGAACAACACTAAAGAGGGAATGATGGTAAGGAAACTGAAGTCAGCCATAACATCATTGTATTCCAGGTGTGGTGAAGACCTGAGCAGTATGCTGATAGAGGAGAATGTCATTCCCAAATTTATTTTCGCTGCCTTTGAGCATATTGGAAACATCTGAATCAGCGAGCAAAACAAACACTCAAGAAAACAGAGACACACAACCAATATCTCACCTATTGTGCCATTGGGTGTAGTAGAGGCTGGATACTTTGGTGAGCAGTCAAATAAAATGGACACATAAAGGTGCTCTTACAGTCAATGTGCATCAATGAAAATAGGATATGTTGTGCTTATTGTGTGTGCTCTATGGAGTGTGATTCTGCAGAAATGAATAGAGTTTGCTAAGCCAAACTTAGTTTTATGAAATGGCTGTTGGCAAGTGAGAGACCGCTGATATATTCAGCTCTTCTCAGAGGAAGTCAACATTTAGCCTTAAGGTTGGTGCACTATAACAAACATGTTTTCCTTGAAGAGACACAATTTGGATTCTTCATACAGATACTTTCATGTCCTAAAGATGGGATTTTTCCCCTCAGTCTAGCATGTGTTGTTTGTGGCTCTTATGCCTTGATTAAAGAGGGTGACGAGGAGAGAGAGATTGAGACGGAAGTCTCTCTCTGGATAAAAGCTGTAGTAAGGATTGCCAAGAAAATAATGAAGCATTCCAATTCATTATGCTTTTGCAGAGTTTAATCAAGGGAGCAATGGACTGTACCAACACCTGAGGCATCATGGAGAGAGGATTTTGCTACCAAACTCTTTCATCTGTGTTTGTGGCAACAGCGTTTAAGCAAACAGTTTTAAAAATTGTAATATGGATTTTGTTGGGAAGATATTTGGTAGAAGAATTATACAGATCTTGTATAACCAAATCTCTTTTTTTTTCCCCCAGAAGCAGTGACTCATTGGCCAATTTTAGCTTTTAATTTAAAAAAAAATTAATGCAATTTGTTTGCTGTTTATGGTTCACTGATTTGGTAGTTTGGAATTTTTTCCATTTCTTTTAAGGATTCACAAAGTAGTTTCTGTTTGACTTTTCAGAAATGGTATGTTTAAAGGTAATAAATTTAAAACAAAGCAAACAAAGACACAAATTGAATTTGCAATCATGAAGACATCCATAGATTCCATTTGGACATGGACACAGACAGACAGACAGACAGACACACACACACACACACACACCCCGCACACACAAAAAAGGTTCTACAGTAGGATGCAATAGATCAAATAACCCATGTTTCATTTGGCCTTACTGTTTTCCCCAAATAAAAAATGTCTTTTAACGCAAAAGGTATTTACATTACAAGATTGTATAACATATTGCTATAGCTGCATTACCTTTAAGAAGAAAAAAATTGCAGGGGAAAGGAAAAACTGAGCATAATTTGACTTTTATTTTCGCTCCCCAAAAGCAGAAACACCCCATTTGATACCCCCAACCTTATCTCTAACTCCCCCCCATGGCTTTTTTTTAAATGTCAGTTTTATGAAAAATTGGGATATCCTTCACACATCTCCTTGGAAATGTTATTTTTTGGGGGGGGTTTTTTTTATAATTTTTATTCCTTTTTCACAATATAATACAAATCATTCATAAACATCCATAAAACCCCTTTACATTCTCTCTATTTAAAAATTTTTTTCAACCCTCTCCTCCCCCGTCCCCCAACTTACCCACCATTCCTTACATCCACGATTCCTCCTTCCTCCTATTTCATCTGTGTTCCAACCCCAAAAAAAAGAAACTCATTATTTTTTATATTTCTCCTTTAACCTTCCCATTCTGGGACATGACCTTTTCATCCATATTTTATATTTTATTAACAATTTCCATCTTTTTTTATTTTTACGATCTTACATCTTTTATTTATCTCTTTCCCCTGTTCTCCAGGGACCCCCTTTTTTTTTTTCCCCCTTTCCCCTTTTTCTTCCTCTCTTACTCTTCATTCTATTTTTGGGGATTCCATTATTAAACCTTATATATTTACTATATATTTTACTCCCCTTTTTTCCCAACTCTCCTCCTGTTGTCTTTGCTTTCTTCCCTGAACCATACCAGTTAATCTATCCATCTCTTGCATTTTGTCACTTTCACCAGCCATTCTTCCATTTGTGGTGTAATCTTATTTTTCCATTTCTGTGCATATAATATTCTAGCAGCTGTCACTAAATATAAAATTATTCTCCAATACTTTTTTTTACTGTAGTCTCTATCTTCTGCATCATATTCAACAAGAATAACTCCGGCATTAACGATATCTTTATTTGTAACATTACCATCATCCTTTCATGAATTTCCCTCCAATAATTCTTTGCTACATCACACGTCCACCACATATGGAAGAATTTTACCATTTTCCTTACCACACTTCCAGCATCTATTCTCTATTGTTTTCTGTATCTTATTAATTTTTGGGATCTAAATGCCATCTGTAAAACATTTTCAAAAAATTTTCCCCTTTTAAGTTTTGTGCTGCCTTTAAATTTTATTTGTATCCCTCCAACTACTCCCCCATTGTTCCAAATCTATTTCCCGTCAATTTTTACTCCATTTTAACATTGTCTCCTTTATATTTTTCCGTTTCCAATTCCCGTTCCAACAATAATTTATATATCTTAGATATCATTTGTTTTTTTGAATCTGTTATTATTTTCAAGAACGGATCTTCTTTTTTTTTCAGATCTATCCCCTCTGCCTCCTTATCCAATCTAAATCTTTCCCTCAATTGCCTATATAAAAACCAATGGCAATTAACACCCTCTGATTCTATTTCTGTGTTTGTTTTTAACTGACATTCTTCTGATTCCTCTCTTATTATATCTTTATATCGTATCCATTTCTCTTGGGTGTCCTTCCACCTCCCGTACAACGCTTCATGTGGTGATAACCATTGAGGTTTTCTACTGTAGTAATTTCTCTTAAAATCCAACCATATTTTTTAATAATGTTCTCCTTATATAGTGATTTAAGAAATCTTTATCGATTTTATATTTCTCATACCACATGTAAGCATGCCATCCCATTCGATTTCCTACCCCTTTCCCAGATTTAAATTTCCTCATCTTGTAACATTATCCACTCCCTGATCCATGTAAGACCACATGCATTGTAGTACATTTTAATATCTGGTAAACTAAATCCTCCTCTGTCTTTACTCTCTATCAGAAATTTCCACCTTTTTTTTTTTGGTTTTTTTTTTCCCATATAAATTTTTGTCAAATCCTTTTGCCATTCTTTGAATATTTTTTCATTGTTTATAATAGGGAGATTATGAAATAGAAAAATTAGTCTAGGCAGCATGTTCATCTTAATAGCAGAGATTCTACCTAATAAAGATAGTCTTAATGAACTCCAATTCTCTAATAATTTTTTAATCTCTTTCCATGTCTTTTTATAATTGCTTTCAAATAATTCATTGTTTCTCTTTGCTACCCAAATTCCAAGATTTAAATTTTGTTCTCTATTTTAAACCCTATTAATTGAATCAAACTTTCTTTTTCCCCCTTTTGATCAGATTTTTCGTAATAATTTTTGTTTTATCTTTATTAATCTTAAACCTGCCACTTCTTCATATTCTTCCATCACTTTTAAAAAGTTTGCTATGCATTCTTCTGGATTTTCCAATATTATCAACATGTCATCTTCATACGTTTTTTACTTTTATTGTTGTTTTTTAATCTTACATCCTTTTAATTTAGCGTCACTTCTAATTTCATTCAACAGGACTTCTAATGTTATAATAAATAGTAACGGTGATAATGGGCATCCTTGCCTAGTCCCTTTTTTTTATCCTAAATTGTTTTGTTCTATCTCCATTAACTATAATTTCTGCCCTCTGTTCCCTGTAAATTTCTTTAATCCACTTTATAAATTTTTTTCCCATGCCCATTTTGTTCAATATCTTTACCATAAAATCCCATCTAATATTTCGAATGCTTTTTTTGGCATCCACAAAAATCAGTGCTACTTTTTTTTCATTATTTTTCTCATAATATTCGATAATATTTAATACAGTTCTTATATTATTATTAATTTGTCTATTCCGGTAGAAAACCATTTTGATCTTTATGTATCACTTCCTGTAATTTTTTCTTTTTAACCTTTCCGCCAAAATACCTGCAAATAATTTATAATCTATGTTTAGGAGTGATATTGGACGATAATTTCCCGGTTTTTTTAAAATTTTTTCCCCCTTTTTTTAAATTTAATGTAATATTTTTTCCCCCCATGTATCTGGCTTCCCATTCTTTTTTTATGTCTTAAAACCCAATTCCATCAATGGCTCTATTAACTGATCTTGCATCTTCTTATAATAGAGTGTGAGAAACCATCTGGTCCTGGCTTTTTTTGATGTATCCAATCTTTTTATCGCATCCTTTATTTCCTTAATTGTTATCGTCGCCTCCAGCCTCTCTTTTTGTTCCTCTTTTATTTTCTGTATTGTCCGGTTTTTTAGGTACTTTTCTATTTTCATAGCCCTATTATTTTGTTCCCCCCATGCCATATAATGTCTTAAAATAATTATAAAATGTTTCTTTTATTTCTTTCTGTCTTATTATTATTTTCCCTTCCCTATTTATTTCCAAAATTTCCCTTTTTCTCTCTCTCTTTCCTTAATTTATATGATAACCACCTTCCAGGTTTATTTGCCTGTTCAAAATATCTTTGTTTTATCCATTTTAACTTTCTTTTGTTTTCCATTTGATTTTCTATATTTATCTGAGTTTGAAGAGTTTTTAACTTTAATTGCACCTTTTTTGTTTTTTGGATTTTCCCCAAATACTCTTCCTGTTTTTTAATTTCTCCCAATATATCTTGGTATTTTTGTTGTCTTTTCTTTTTATTTTCAGCTCCCATTTTTATTAAGTCCCTCTATACCGCCTTATTTGCACCCCATAGTTTTTTTAATCTTTAATTCATTGCTTGTTTTCTAAAAAAAAGAATTTTTTTCCTCCTTTGTCTTTTCTATATTTTGATCATTTTGTAGAAGAGTATCATTCATTCTCCACTTTGTATTCTTCTTTATATCTCGCAATTCTATCTGTATAGGGTTATGATGTGAAGTTGTTTTAGGTATTATTTCCATGTCTTTTACTAGTTTTAACAAATTTCTTGAAATCAAAAACATATCAATCCTTGACATGGAGTTATACACATCCGAAAAAAAATGTGTATCCTCCAGCCTCTTTATTTATAACTCTCCAAACATCATGTAAATCTAATAGCTCACATAATTTAAAGAATGAACCTGGAAGCTTCCCATGTTGTTTATTTTTTTTCAAATGTAACGATCTATCTAATTTTGGTTTACACCCATTCATATCCCCCCAACATTAAGAAACTCCCATGATCATTTTCTTCAGAATATTTAAAATCTCTTCTTTTACTTTCTCATAAAATTTACCCCTTTTTTTCTAATGGCGAATATATTGCGATCAACAATATCTTATATTCCAAAAGTTGTAGTTCCACCCCCAAATAATTACCTTTTTTTCTTTTAAAATTTTTTCCCCTGGAAAAATATTTTTGATTTATATATAGTACTACTCCTTTTTTCTTTTTTTTTGAGGCAGCTATATATTTTTTCCCCAATTTAAGATTTCTAAGTACTTATTATCTTTCTCTCTTTTCTAATTTCTTGTAGGCAGATCACATCTGCTTTCATCTTTTCCAAAATTTGAAATACCTGTTCTTTTGTAATTTGAATTTTACATTCCAAGATAAAATTTTTTTAATTTTCTCTTCCTTTTTTTTTATTTCTCCCTTCTCACTCTCTCTTATTATTATTTTTTTCTTTTTCCCCTTTTTTCCCCCAGATTTCTTCTTCTTCTGCGTTTTAAATCGTCTATTTCCAGTCTTTTCTTTAGTAAATCTTCACTTTCTTCTTGTTCCACTTCCGATTCTAAATAGCTGTCTTTTTCAACTTGCTCTTCTCTGATAATCATCTCCTTGTTCCATCTTTTTTTCCTCTGACTCTTCTTGACTACTATGTCCTTTCTCTTGTCTTTTTTTCATGCTCCGTCTTATTTGCACTTTCTAATTCTTTTTTCATTTTTGTATATGCTTCCCTCGTTCGTGCTATTCCCCTAATTTTATATCTTCTCTGTTTATATGAATATGATAACCCTTCCAGTCTCTCCCACTTGTACACAATTCCATACCTCTGTAACAGTTGTGTTAGGAATTTTTATTCATGTCTTCTCTTCAAAACTTCATAAGGTATGTCTTTAATATCTTGATCAGTTTTCCCTCATATACCAGTTGCTTCTCGTAATTTACTTGCAATATTTTCTCCTTAATTCTTGTCCTACTGAAACAAACCACTACATCCCTTTGGGGCCCAAACCCCTTTCCTTTGCAATACGTGAATTTGCTTTGGGAAAATTCTGTCTATGTCTCGCTCCAAATCTTCTTCTTTAACTCCTAAATAATTTGCTATTATTGTAATAATCTTCTCTTCTAATAATTCTCCTGGGGCCTCTGGAATCCCTCTCATTTTTTCTTGTTTTTTTACCTCATTTCATGTTGCATTAGTCTCATTTCTTCCTGCTTCTTTCATCCTCTTTATTGATTCCTTCTCTCTTTCCAATAAATTTGTTTTTCCTTGTATCTCATGTAAATCTCTTTTCATCACAGTAATGTCCTTGTTCATGTTCTCCATACTTTTTAAAGTCATCAAGCTCCTTTCTTATTTTGCTTTTATTTCCATTCTTGTTCTTTTTAAATTTTTTTCTAAATTTTCCCTCCTTAAACTTCTAATTTCATTCACTAATTCTGTTATATGACTTTTTTCCCCTTTCCATTGAACCCCTTCTCGAGGTATCTATCAACTGTAATTGTGTTTGCGTTTTAGTTCTTGTGCCCTTTCTTGTTCCTGATGCCATTCTAAATTTATTTATTTATTTATTTTAATTTCCTATGTCTTTCCTTTCCTAACACTAGATGGTGCTGTTATCCTGTCCTCTTATTTGCCTTCTCTTCAAGAGTTAATTACAATGTTTTCTTTTTTTTCCCTTTTTTATCTCAAAGTGTCTCTTATCTTAACCAGTCTCTCCAATGTTTATATTCTAGACTTTTTTCTCAAGGTCACTTCTTTTTTTTTTTTTAGTCTGATATATCTCCGTCTCCAACACCTGTATCTCTAAAATTTTATATATTCCTATCTCCTATATTTTAACTGTCTCTTAATACTCTTTCTTTATCAATATTTCTTTTCCCAAAGTAACTGTACCAAACTTTTAATTTTAACCAAATGTTCTGATAAATATCTGCCAAACCTATTTGCAATAAACTTACAAAATACTTCAGTCACACAATTACACAATATATATAATATTCAATCGTAATTTTACCGCATACAATTAACAATGAATTTTTTTTTCTTAAGTTAACAATGTATCCCACCCCAAGACCGTTGCTTCTAAGTCTCTTTTTTTTCTACTCCTATGTATTTAATTTTTTCCTCTTTTACCTACTTTTTTTTCTCTCCATCAGTTCTTTCACACACATTTAAAAAGGCTACAATTTTATACCACCTACGATCTCCTACTGTAGCCAATCCCCTCCACTTTATTCCCCAAATCATACACCCCCAACTATCCATAAATTTAAACCACTTATCAATATCGTATTCCCCTATCTTTGTATCTCGTTCTCCAACTTCAGACAAACGACATGTTTCCATCACCCTCGTATTTCAATTATTTTCAGTTCTTCACTCCGGACGTTCCAATTTCGCCATAAACTCCAACCTCCTCGCGATCTTCCTTCTCCGTTTATCCCTAATCATTTTTCAAAATTGGGGGTGGGGTTTACATTTGGGTCGGGAGTCACCTTCACCCAGGGCCTGTCGCAAAGTCTTACTTTCTAGCCCAAACCAACAAAACAGTCCTTTTTCACCAACAACAGCAAGTTTAAACTTTCCACGAAAAACAAGCCATATCTGTATCCAGTCCAAAAAGGGCCCACTCAAGCCTCCTGCGAGCTCCAGCCACACCCCGATTTTTTTTTTTTCCAATTAGTTTAAATTCACATAAAGTCCTTTCCTTTCTATAAACTTTGAACTGTTAACTGTTAACTTTAAACTGTTAACTTCAATTTTATTTTCCTTTTTTTTCCGGCTTTACTGTCTTTTGTGTTCAGAGTTTTCTCTCTCTCCTCTCTCCTCTCTAAGATTTTTTTCCCTCTTTTTGTTACGTGTGATATCCCCGCTTCCCCTTTTTAAACCTCTTCCTTCTATTCTTCAAGTCAGCTCACCTTTTCAAAGTGGGAAAATTTTTCCCTCACGATTGGAACCCAGATGAAATCTTATCTTTTAAGTTGTTTTATTTTCCCCCTCAAATTTTAAAAAAATCCCCCGGGCTCCGCTGGGGCCCCCATTGCGGTGACTTTTAGGCGAACGTGGTAGCTCTGCGACTGACTCTTCTTCAACATACCCAAAACCTTCTTCTCTAGTCTAAAGAAGAGACATACGGTCCCCGTTGAGCCCCTCTGGACCCCCTTTCCCGGGGGGGGGACTCTGCTGCGATGATACTTTCAGCAAAATTCGCCTAAGGTGACAATTTTTGGGGCAAGCTTCCACACCGCGCTGCAGTTCACGGAGCCATTGGGACCCGGAAACGGAAATGTTACTTTTTGGACTGCAACTTCCAGAATCCCTCAGCCAGCATAACCACTGCAAGCTGGATAGTCAGAAGAGTAATTTTTCATAGGCTTTGTGTGATTTAGACCTTGGTTTAATATGTAAGTCCACACAACTCTCTTCTTTTTTATTAAGGCAAAGCATGAACCTAGATCTGAGGAAGCTGTCCTTTTAAGAATAAATTTATCCTGCATATTTGAGTTATATGGCAGCCATTTCTAGAAATCCTTACTAAAACTGTGCCCTTTTTTCATTACAACAGGAGTGGGAAGCCTGCGGGCCTTTTCCCGATCTTGTCAGGTACATCTTCTAGTATTAACCATGAATGGCTGAAGCTGATGGGATGTGTTGGTCTATAACTTTAGAGAATTACAATCTTCTTATGCTTGCATTGGAACAACAAAATGGAGTTATTTTTTTTTGTTACATTCCAGAATGTTATTCTATTAGTACAAGCTTGTGATGGCCAGCCTTGGTACATCTTGAAGATCCTCTAGTGTCAAGGATTTAGCATCCCCCTTTTTTGCAGGTGGCACAAGTAAGGACTAAGATTCCACTGAAAAGCCTCATAACACATGCTACTTTTTACACCTGAGGTTGAGAGTCCTACATTGATGTGAAACAGCTTTCTGATGTGCCATGCTACTTTCAAAAGGCCCTAATTACTTCCACCCACTGTTTAGATTGACAGCTCCTCTTTCCCAGGAAACTTGAATTCAAGTTTAGTTCAGGAAATATTTGAATTGATATTTAGGGAGCTGGCATATTCATTAAGCAACTTAGGAAGTTACTTCTTTTAACCTATGCAAACAAAGAAAGGGGACAAATTCTTGCTACAGTCTATGAAGTATGCAAATAAGAAGAAATTTAAACAGTAGTAGTCTCTCATTAGCAAGAACAAACAGAAAAAATGTGTGCTGCTCTTATCGTTGAGCTTTTGCAGTTCCCTCCAGGGGTTTGGTTCAATTAGTTATTTCTGGGCTGTTGATTCTTCTTGTGGAAAGCAGTCTTCTACTCTCAGCTAAGTATAAAATCAAAGAAAATACAAATATTCCATCTTAGCTGTCATTCACTAGCAAGGACAGCAGGTTAGCTGGTGAGGCAAAGCATGGCATTCTCTGCAAATAGCCTGCATACACAGAGAGATCAATTTGTATTATAATCAGCATAAGACCTCTACAGTATAGAGTTCACTAAGTTGGTGGAAATGAATAAAGTGCTCTATAAATTGTCACCCAAAAATGCTGGATTCTTTTACTTCCTGGAGTGTACTTCATTCCCAGAATCCTGCTATTTTGACTGGTCTGGGCCCTGGAACAGTCTGCCAGAATCTTGTTCGGGTCTTACATCTTTGTAAGTGGACTTGTGTTTGCAGGAATTAGAACTGTGCTGTTGTGTAACATCTGTATCTAGTAGAGGGCTATTTTTATATTGCTATGTAGCAAAGCCAGCAAAGTGCCCAATGTGCATTGCTGCAAAATGCATATCAATGTGTCAGAAATAGCTGATAAGACCCATAAAACAACACAGGATCGGCTGAAGCATCAAATGTTTATTATTTCGTCTCTGCAGAGCCAGGTGCATCTCAAGAGAGAAGGACCCCCCCATCATGAAATCACCCACATTTTATCCCCGACGCAAGCTCCCCCTTCTTGAGACCTAATTGGCCAGGATTCACAACCTATCAGAATTTACATGCCCCCTTCCCCATATTTACAATATATGATCACGCATATTCCCTCGTGGTCCCTTAATTTTCATTAGTAGTTCCAAAATGCCCATCAAACAGATCTTAACCTCCCATTTTGCTAATTAGTGCCAAATTCCTGCCTTGTGTTTCTTATCAACCTTTCACTCCTCACAGTCTTGTCCTTCAGACTTGCCTCCCAAGATAGGAGGACCTCATCTTTATCTATTTTATCTATCTTCTTTCCCTGCACCTGGAAAGTCAAGGCCTTGGGAGGCCTTCTCTCTGCTCAGCTGCCAGTTCTAAAAATCTGTTTATTTAAAAAGTATGTTAACCCTTTAACAGAGGCTGTTAAACTCAATGAGGGCTTTACTGACATTGCCATCTAAAATCTTCCTTCTTAGACTTATTGTGTTACTGGAGCTTAAATACAAAACATGCCAAAGCATATGTGTGTAAATATATTCAAATGTGTTTATACCTATAAGCTAATACATCTATGTTAGTACTACTATTAATAATATTTGCAAAAACTAAAATGTATTTCGTTTCTCTCAAATGCACACTAATGTGCATTGCACAGTGATATGCACGGAGCACTGACACACGTTGGTCCAGTTCTCATCAGCCTGTCCTGTTGGTGTCCTGTTCTACACCTTTGCAATTAACTAAAGAGATTTCTTGGTATCTTTTCTACATAGCTAGATATATAAAGAGTTATGTAATTCAACAGGTCATATGGGATTCTGGTGGTCATTTTAAGCACAAATAATGCAAAACAACATTATTTTTACAGAACGCTGTTACCACAAGTATGTTCTTTACTCTTTGGGGCCATTCAGGCATATGAGAGATGTGCTAGACTACAAACCCCATCATCCCATCCAGCCTGACAAATGGCCATGCTAACTGAAGCTGATGTAAACCAGTGCCCGCTATGTAGAAGACATCATGTTGGGGAAGGTTTTTCTAAGGGATACTCCTCATTCCATTGAGACATACCTATGCTGAAGAATCTAAAAGAGATGAAAGCAGACAGGTTTCCCTCTCCCAAAATACGACTAGCCAAATGCCATCGAAAATTAGGATGGGAAAATTACCCTGGGAATTGTGCATTCTCTCTCTCAAAATTCTTTGCATACGGAGCAACTTTGTGTTCCCAGTGAATCTCCCTCTAAATGGAGGCCAGATCTCTTTGTATCAGGAACATGGGGAAGTTTTCTTTCCACCCTATGTCTTTTTTAAAAAGCATTTTTTACTTGTACCATAGAAGCAGATACAGACTGTAGTCCAGGCAGTACTGTCCAAGCCACTCTGGGATGCTTCCTTCTCCCATCCTAGACAACTACTTACCAATACATGGATGTGAAAAGCAGTCACTACTCCTGTTCGCTGAGTGCTAGTATCCTATGCTGGCAGCCAGCCAAGACTTACAGCTGCCTAATTAACCTGTTATCAGGAGCCAGAGAGCAACATTTCTCTTAATTGTTTTGCAGTCCGAGTTCGCAGTAAATCCAGACACAGTCTGATGGCAAAATCCACATATGAGGTGAAGGTCAAGGACTCCAGGAGTATGAGCAAAAAAAACCCAAGCATAAACTGGACTGCTACAACAGGCTCCTCCCATTCTGGTCTCTATATAGGTTCAGAGTCTTACCCAGCTGTTGGCCTAATTCATGAGTCCTTATTATAGAAATGGCTTAAGACGCCTAGGCTCTCTCTTTTACCCCTACACTGACTGCTGTAAGTATTGTTCCTCTCGTGTCTCTGGGGTGTTGCCACTGGGAAGGGTCCTGTCAGGGTCCTGGGACAGGGGCATGACATATCTAGGGCTTCATTTGAACAGCTTCTAACCCTTTCACTGATGTTACTCTAAAAACAATTGCCAACTAATGACTCTTGCCAGGAAAAGATGGGTCCATTAAGACAAATAGCCCAGGAAATGATTTGATATGGGTCCCACTGGAGATGGGTAGGAATTTAATTTTGGATCAGTTCTGAACAAAAAATACATCTAGTAGATTTCCCAATTCTGAGATTCCACCATTGGTGGCCATTATAGCTTGATGCAACTGTATTGTGGCAGAGCAGCTAATAGAGGTAGAAGATGAGATTCCCAGGTCAAAAGGAACTCAACCAACTACTGGGGCACAGCAAAGACAAATAAAATACATCATTAAATACCAAAGTCAAAATCATCTATGCCAGATTAATTCCAGTTACTATGGTTATTTTAAATTATTTGAAACTAGTACATTTACCTGGTGTTGCCTGGGATTTTATTTTCCTCTTAAGAACTCACCAAATTGTTTTTTCCCCCCAGTACCTGTACCTTTTCCCCATATTTCCAGTGCAATCTGTATTCAGAGTTGTTAGCATACACAGTGTGGGTTCCCAAGGGAATACACTGTCCTTCTTCTTGCTGCTAGGCCCCATCTCCATAGCAACTGGCCTGAAGCCCAACAGCTCTCCGGCTGAGAATTCTAAAAACCCCTCCCTAAACTGCCAACCCCAGGATTCCATAGAATCTTCACAGCCAGCCAATCGTATCAGGTCTTCGCCTGCCTGACGCAGATGAACAGACAAACTTTGACTTTTATATAGTAGATGTGGTACTGAAGTAGAGTTTAACAGATACCGTGGACTGCTATAAAAACAAAGAAATGCGTCTCACCCAGAATTCTCCCTAGAAACCAAAGTGACTAAGCTGAGGCTACTGCATTTTGGCCATATTTTGAGATGACATGACATATTTTAAAAGATGATAATGCTGGGAAAAGCAGACGGCAGTAGGAAAAGAGGGAGACCACATTATAGATGGAGAGATTCAATGAAGGAAGGGAGGTTCCTGAGTTTGTAAGATCTGACTAAGGCTCTTGGAAAGACCTCATTCATGGTGTTGCTATAAGCCAAAGCCAACTTCACAGCAGAGAAGAACACAAGTGCAGACTTACTACTGCTAGACCTCAGCATGCCAAGTAGACACTTTTAAAGAGCTCACCCTCACCAGGCATGTAGACAATTCTTTATTTCCCTATGGAGCTTTCTCCTGTTCTGAACATAGAATAAATAAATTCCCCTGAGAATAAATTAACACCTAGGTGTTGGTTATCTTCACCTATTTACGGGGTGCCAATATATGGCTTGTTTTATGTTTAAGATAAAGAATGGAGAGGGTTCCCCCCCCCATTTAAGGATTGCAGTAGGTGTGCAGGTATGTACTCATGTACATGAACTCATGTCTAGTTTCTCTCTTGTTCCCTTCACATTCCTCATTTTTTTTATTTTACAAAAATGCAGTTTTAATGCTCTGATGGCCCCCAGTTCACCCACAATATTCTGGGGCATTTTTCAAAGAGAATAGTGATTGTTACCGAAAAAAAGATACCAGGAAAGATATACAGGGAATCCCACCTGAGGTTCCCTATACCCACCTTGGGACCCATATTGAGAGAAACACAGGCCCTTTCTGCACGAGGTGAGGGAATCGCTCCGTGCCGTTACCTACCACTTCTTCTGGGGTCCAAAGCAATGTAGACTGTCCCTGAAGCCCTTCCGCAGGGCTCCTCCTTGGTCCAGGGCGAATCGGAGCAGTGCGAGGTCTGTAGATCCACACTGCTCCAGCTTCCAAAATGGCAGCTTCTGGCTTCCAAAATGGTGGCTTCTGGCTTCCAAAATGGTGGCTTCCAGTTGGTCGTGGGTCTCGACCAACTGCTGAAGCTCACCATGCCTAAAGCCCACCCTCCGCAGATCACAGGCTCGCATTGGTGTGAGCCTGTGAATCTGCACAAGGGAGCAGGAACACAACGGTGCATTCCAGGAAAATAAAGACCTGTTTTTTGCGGTCTTTAGAAAGCATACTGGAGGACCACTTGGGGTCATTTTGGAGCAGACTGAGGTGCAGATTTCTGGTAAGTAGTCCGCTCCAAGGTGCAGACGACCTCCATGACAGGATGCACTGCCTCGTTCTAATTGCCTGGTACAGAAAGGGCCACAGTGTGAAGAAGAGTAAATTATTAGCTTCCATGGCTGGACTGAAACAGCCAAGCCTAGCATTCAGAATGCTGTGGGAGGTGCTATGAGGGAAAGAATACAAAAACAGATGCTTGTTTGCTAGACGATGAGCTAGGGCCATTTAGAAATATAGACAGTGACAGAGGGCAGATAGGAATAGACTGAATCATGAGATGGATAGTTAGAGACAGGGCCAGTTAGGAACAGAGAAATGGTTAGGGCTCAGAATGGATGAATTTTTGGTTTGATAGGAGCTGTGAAAAGGTTTCAGGAAAAACTGTTACTGTGGGGCCAGCTGAGTGATGTGAGCAGGAAAACAAACAAACAAGGCAAGGAAGCAGGCAGGTAAACCAACTAGCCCCCATTCTTTGCTACATTTCTCCACCTGTTCTTTCCCCTTACAATGACCTGCAATGACATTGTCCTTGGACCCTGAATGGAATTAATTGGCAAGAACAGGAGCTTGAATGCATTTCTTGTCCGTTCCTCCTTTGCACTTCCTAGCATTTGTTTGAAAAGAGTGCAGTTGAATGAAAGGTGTTCCATTAACTTCAGTTTTCCATTTCTACTGAAAAGAATGCACTGTCCCCACAGGATTCCATGGGATGTCACCATGGCAGTTAAACTGGATTCATAGTGCTACAACTGTAACAGTACGAAAGGGCACTGTGACGGATAACCTATGGAGGCTCCTCCTGAAGTTCCAAACTTCTTGCCACTCCCCTTGCCCTGCTTCCCCTCAAGATCCCTCCCTGAATCAGGTACTTGGCCTCAAGGCGATCTGTACATGGACCAGTGGCTGTGTTATTTAGTCAATTCACTGTGGTAAGCATGACAAGACTATCCATCAGAACTTAATAGGAACAGCCAGATGCAGCTGCGAAAAGAATAAATAAACAAATGGAAGATTATTAATACAGTTAGATTAACCCTCAAATTGTTTAAATATTCACAGCCTCCAAAAACTCTATTCAGTTCTTTCCCCTGCCAGCCTGTTCTTTCTGTTACAGCTTTTCCCTGTCTCTACGCCATCTTTCTCCTATCTCTGCAATCCTTTCCCTATCTCTCTGCAAGTCCTTTCTCTGTCAGCCTTCTGTCAGAGATAAGCCTCAGTGGATCCTTTTTCCCTCATAGCCCCCCCCTTCACAGCATTCCTTAATTTGTGATTGGCTGACACCCATACAGGCTTGCCCATCTCCTCCCTTCAAAGATGCTTAATGAAAAAGTCCAGCTTCCAAGCTCCATACCTGCAAATGGAGTGGCGGGTATAGGGATAGATGGTAGTGAAGATGCCAACCCATGAAAACATCCCTCCCCTTGATGTACACTGAGCTGCCAATGAATTATTCCAGTTCCACTGTTTCTCTCACATGTTAAAAATCAATAAACTAAAGGGTTCTTAGGGGACAGAATCTTAAAAACCAAGAAGAAAAGAGCACATCCATTCTTCTATGGAAGCAACTATGTTTCTAATAGTTGAATTGGCAGCTCCATCATTGTAGCTCAGTGCTTAACCAGCAAAGTGGTATACTGTTCCCATTTGTCCAAGTCCTAGGCCACTTCTGCACTACACTTTTATAGAACTTTTTATTCCACTTTCGATATCCTATGGAATCCTGGGGTTTGCAGTTTAGGGAGGGGCATTTAGAATTCTCAGCTAGAGAGCTCTTTGGCCTCAGTAAACTACAAACCCCAGAATTCCATAGCATGTTGAAAGTGGAATAATAACACTATAACAGTGTGGTGTGGAAATGTCCCTGGAAATCCCCACTGGAATTCCTGTGGAAACTTCCATGGGATTGCCTAAGATTTTGTTGGGTATTCCTGCTCCTTTGTGCTGGAAACTACTCAGAACTCCTAGCAAAGGGATGACTATTTGGTATTCACAGAAGAAAAAAAAGAGAAAATTCATAATACAAAAAAGATGAGAAATTATTATGCAGATTTGTTTTAAAATTGTGTGTGCAAATTATGTATATAGATACAGATTTGGAAGTCACCCATATGGTGGACATGATAGTGTGGCTTCTCACTGAGCTGTCCAGGTGCTAATTGTTGGTGGACTCTCAAGACCTGATTCAACCATGTTACAGACCTTTGTCTTTCTCCCATGCCTGCACTGGATAGCCCTGTGGACACTACAGAGTATTGTCTTCTGGCAGCTTTTCAAACAGAAGATTGCCTTCTGTAAAGTCAGGTATATCATCACCCTATCAAACAGTTACCATACATACCGTCACAACTTCCACTGAGCCAAGTAAGGACCAATGAACAAGCTCATATGTCAGGATATTGCCACTGCCTTGTAACCTGGTCATTCCTAGAGAAAAATCTTACTTGCTTTTTATATGTTAATGTTTTGGAGTGGACAGGAAGAGGGATCTCATAGGATAGGTGATCAAAATTCTACAGAAAAAGGCTATACAAAATAAAATAGGTGTTAACAGATTGTCATAAGTCAAAATGATGTGAAGGTGCATAACACAAGAAAACAAAAAACAAAAAAACCACTGAAAGTATATAATTGTTCTACCAAAATGTTATGAATGGAATGACCAATTCAGAGCCTCCATTAATCATTCAAACTGGATCAAGTCTCTGTGTGTGCTTTTATTCATCCTCCAACTTTTGTTGCTATTTTAACTTCTCCCTCTTTCTCCCTCTTACTTGTTTACCATCAGTGTTAGTTTACAATGAATATGGTATAAGGAGCAGATTGGCATCCTTTCACATATCACCTAACACCCAGTACATTTTCCTGTGCTTTTCATGCCAACTGTAACTGTCATCTTCTTATCTTAACACTGCTTATTACATTCAGAGTAGTGGAATGCCATCACTGTGGGTGACACAATGCATCCGGATGGAAAAACTGCATGTTGTAGTTTCCACTGGGAAGGTAATGAATCTTTGCACACAGACAGACAGTACTGTCACATCTTCTACTGGGGGAAATCTGAGAAAGTCTGTGTCAATTCAATGAACAACTAAGCTAAAATCTTATCATGAAACTGTTACACTAAGGCACATATATTGTACCAGTTACACTTGTCAGTCCAACTCCAAGTCTAACTTAAACTGACTTTTAAAACCATACAAGGTTTGGGTCCAGGGCTAAGATCCAAAGGTTTTATCGCCAGAATTCCTTCCACCAATAGAGGGGGTTGCTACATTTACCTGATCAATCAGTTCCTGGGGTGGACATGTGGGAAATGCCCTAAAGCAGGGTTTGCATAGCAGGTGCATGGAGAAAGCATGAGAAGGAAGTTCAGTTGTTGAATGGCTACCCACTAGAAGCATATTAGATTTGGATCCAGGTTACTGGAAAGACTGTCTTCACCTGTATCAGGAGTGGGGACTGTCTGGCCTGCCAGATGTTTGGGGCTTCATTTCCCAGAAGCCCCAGCCAACGTAGCAAATGGTAGGAAATTACAGTATTTGTAGTACAAAATATTTGGAGGACCAAACAGTTCCCCCACTTCTGACCTATGCCAACCTGACTACATTCTGACATTAAAGGCCCTTCTCATGCACTCCCCCAAAAGCAATTTGCTAATGGACATGAGGAACAGATTCTCCTTAGCAGAGGCTTCTGGTTTTTTTAAAAAGTACCCCAGAATGTCTCCCACCTCTCTAAGAGATGTGAGGGCAATTCTGCCATATTGGGGAAGAGCTACTTTAGTCCCAGCAGAGTCCTTTGAAAACCAGATGGTTTTTAGATTAGCTTTTGATAAGTCTCCATGTTGATTAAAACAACTCAGTGAAGCCATAAACAAATTCCCAATGCAAAATTGTCCCATGTTCTCTGGATGCATCTTTAGTAAAACAAAATAAAAACTAAATAAAAACAGAGATACTGGGGGCCCTGGGCTTAAAAAATGTATCACATGTTAGCCACCTTTATTTTAGAAAAAAAAACAAATCTTTTGATAAAGAAAGAAGTACCAAACAAAACAGAATAAAATACCAGTAGCAGAGTACTGGTTTGGTGATTTTTTCCCCCTCTCACCATGCCCTGGTTCAGATCAAGTCACACATTCCAACTATGACTGTAAATCAACCAGGAGCAGGAAGCTGGGGCATTTATGCCACCAATGATGGGAAGACATAAAGAAATAACTTAAAGCGATAAGTGACACCACCTGAAATGATGCAGAGTCATTCACTTTTCACTTGTAACAGACAGGGCAGGCTCTCCTTGGCTTCATGTTCTTGTTGCACAGCGTCATGACTGACTGATTTGACTGACTACCGTAAATATTTCATCCTGCACTGATAGATGAAACCTTGATCTTCTGGCCCCATGTTATGCTACAGAGAGATTTCTAGCACTTATTCCAGAGTTTCACTCCATTTTTACTTCAAACTTTTTTTGGGTTTGGAGTTGTTTTGTGTTTTTTTGAAAGGTCACTTTCAAGTTCAACACAGTGCTTAGATGTAGCATATTTGATTTTTTTTAAAAAATCCCCTAGATATTTTCAACACTCATCTTTTCAAAGAGAATCACAAGGCAACCTATTGTGTCAAAGAACAATGGCTTTTGTCTCATTATTTGTTAAAATGTCTGATATATTCTCCAGGCATTTAAATTTTTAGCCTGTGAGTACTAGAGGTTCATTTGCATTCAGTTTCTAGTTAACTTTCCAATTTAATTTAATCCTTGTTTTAATTCATGATAAATTCTTGTAAAAAAGAAATTTCATTCCAATCACATAACACTTAGATAACTACAAAATTATACTCATAAATATGAATATGAACCATGGTACATGCAGAACTGGTTCCACTGTTTGTGTTGTTACAGGTGAATGTGGAAGGTGCAAATTATAGCATTGTGCATTCTTATGCAGTTCAGTCAGAAGTACCCTTAATTGTTGTACAACTATGTGGATGGGGAAGAGCAGCTGTAGATCAATCAGGGCTGGCAGTCCCTCAAAATATGATTCTTCTGTTTTACAAGGAGTAGAATCATGGACTTGGAAGAAAACCACAAGGGCCCTTTGGTCCATGCCCTGCCATGCTAAAATACATTCCCCAAAGATGGCCACCCAACTTCTGTCTAAAGATCTCTAAAGAAGGGGAGTCCATGACCTTCTACGACAATCTCTTCCACTATCACAGTTCTTACAATCAAGAAGGTCTTCCAATGTTTAGGTTCAGTATCTTTTTCTGTAATTTGAATCCATTGGTTTGTATTCTTGTCTCTGGAGCAGCAGAAGACAAGAAGATTTAGCAAGTGAAGTGTCCTCTCAGGATTACCTCCATGTTATTTAAATAAGGACCTCACAGCTGAAGTCCTACATTGTACAAGCACTCTGCCCTTGCAATTCTGCCTCACTCCTTTGCTGCCTCATTGCTTTCCCCTAGAAGGTGGCTTTCAAGAGCTGGAGCCTTTTTATTCACTGAAGGTGGGGATCTGTGTGTGTGTGTGTGTGTGTCTGTCTGTCTGTCTGTCTGGGCAGCACCTGGCTGCAGTTTGCAGTGGGATGAAGAGAGTTGAAGGCACCCTTCTGAATCTTTAGCAATTCACTAGAAATTCAGGAGAGTGAGGTCAGATTGTTGCTCCAGGCTGAAGTACTGCAGCAGACATGGAGTGCTCCCTGGATACCTCCCCCTTGAATCAGTAAATAATTGTAGCAGTATGTTCCAACTCTTGAAAATTGCCAGGGGATTGATGTTGTACAAGGAGATACTGAATACTTCCTTTTGCAACTCCAAAAAGGACATATTTGTGCACAGTTTCAGGCATGTTGGTAATTGAATGTCTTACCCCCAAGATTCCAGCTGTTGTGTCTGAAGCAATTCTGTTCTTGACCAGTTCCCCAACCAGTGTCATTAATACATTTTACTTTCAATTCCTCAGCTCTTCCTTGTTTCTGTGATATCCTTTTGGTAAACTGGACAGAAGGCAGCTGATCAGGAGAGGATAGTTTTGTTACCACCGTGTCCTGGCCTGGCCTTTGGTGAACCAAAGATATCATTTTGATATCACAATTCGGCCCTACTCTGCCACCAGCCGAGTGTATGTGAGGCCTGCCAAACAAGCGCGAAGCTAGGCATGGCTACTACATCTGTTCCCACCAAACCAAGCCAGATATTGCCAGATCTGCTTTAGGGGACCTCCCGAAACAAACACCTTCATTACAAATGCACGCTATCACAAAGAGATCCTCTGCCCTGAGAGGGCAACCTGGTGAGCTAGGTACTTAACTGCCGAGCTAGCCATATCTACATACCGGCCATACTATTGTCAATTCGGACTCTAACTCAATCATGCAAATTCTGACCTTTCGGAGGTTTTGTCTCCAACCTAAAATTTATCATTTTCACCCGAGACCAGGATAGCCTGTGGTTGTTCTTTCCCCTATAAAAATCCCCCGCTCTGAGAGCTCTTCAGAACTCTCGCCGGATCGCCCGAACTTCACTTTGCCTTGTTGCCGCTCGGTTCAGCAGATTCCCCTCGGTCGTCACACCGGGTTTCTTCCTTTTCAATCAGGCTTCCCCGGGACTACAGGACAGGTGGTGTATCACCCATTCCCCTTGAAATTCTCTTTTCCTTTCTAATTAGGAGTGTGTTTGTGCTTTTCTTTAATAACTGTTTAATAAATCCTAATTGCTGTTTGAACCATTTGTCTGCTCACTGACCTGACGCTGTAGACATAGGGTAAAAGATCCCACTGTGTTGCCCTGCCTCTCGTTAGCCAAGAGAGTGCTCCAGCTAATTTCCCCATCTTTGCTTAGGTTTGTTTGGTTGTTTGGGGGCCCCTCCTGGGACCCCCAATTCACAGGGTAACAGTTTACTTATCTCATGACAGTTTATTATTTCTCTTCACATATATTCTTGCCCCCTTTTTATACATCCTCATGTTTCGGAGTGGGAGGGCTTTGATTTCTACGCAGCAAAGGCCTCTATTGAAAGATGAGATGCTTTCATTCAACAATACTCAGCACAGATATAATTAATTTAGAACCTACTCATTTGAGTGAACAGTTGAAATTATTCATTCTACTGGGCAATATTACCTGACATTTGTCAATGGAATTTAATCTGCTGTGAAGCTTCCGATCCTTTCTTATGTACTTCTGACATTCCTCACAGTATTCTCTGTAATGGACATCAAAGGATACACTGTTACTTTTTTCTTTCTTTTTAAGCCTAAGCACTTTTATTCTGTCTTGACAAGCAGAATTTACCATTTTCTCAGTCCATAGGCTCCTTAATTGTAGTATCCTTAAATTCCATCATATAGTAAACAATCTACAAGCCCAATACTAAATTCTTGAAAACGAATGTAGTATTTTTGATGCTGAATTTAAACGAGGTGTTAAAAATCTTATAAAAGTTTGTCTGTGTTTCAGTTCTGTCACGGAAATCTGTGGGCTTTAACACAAAAGTAAGTACAATACAGCCAAGTAAGTACTTCTGCTTGTATTTCAATATAGCTGTTTCACAGTGACAAAGAAATGTAAGCATGTTGGCATACTCTTACAAGTTTATTATTTGATGAAAAACCAGAAGCTGAAATACCACTCACCCCTAGAATAGATGGGTGTGTTGGCAAAGAAATGCAGACATTAGTTTTCCAAAATCTTTTGGATTCCCAGATTCACAAGTCTAAGGAGAACATTGTAAAAGATCTCCTTGGGCATCATGGTAAAGCTAATCAAATAAGGGCCATACAGAGATGGCAGGTCAGGAAGTAGACACTACTCTGTGCTTATCTAAAGAAACCAAGAAATACCATCCATGCATGACTCCAGGCCACCACAGATCACTTGAACACAACCTATGCTTCAGTAGCCCTTCAACAGCAGTAAAACACTAAAGGAAGAAATACAAGTACATGCAGAGCTCACCCAAGTGAGCTGAAGACACATTCAGTCATATCCAAAAATGTGCAGCAAATTATAATAGAATCAGTAAGTTCCAAGACATCCTTAAAACATTTATCTGTTTTAGCAATGAGGAACAGGAACACTCAGGCTAAGGTCACCAGTACAAGTTATCCCCTGTAGTCACTATGACACTGCTGCCCTGAATACCAGTGTGAAGTAGCTCAGGAGACACTCACTAACCTGCTGGTTACCATTCCCACTGCAGAGCGGAAGAGCCAAATGGCCCAAAATGACGACCATTCTCCTTCTTCTCTCTTCCAACACCCCTTTGCCCTTTTGTTAAACTCTGCAGGCATTTGTTGTGAAAGTAGATTGGTGCTATGCATACACATCATGGCTAGGGATATGTGGTCTTCCAACATATTGTTGGACTGCATTAACAATAAACACTTTCATGGGCAAACATTGCATGGATAGCCCTCCCCCAGTTAACGCTGAAAATTAATTGAGATGTTCAAGTGTTCAGGTCAAACATTTCAAAACCGCGAGGCTCAGTTCCTCAGGAAGCACAAACTTCCCTCTCCCAGACAAGCTGACTTAATTTTCAGTTGAGTCTAAACAAAACTGAAACAAAATGGGGCTCACTCCTAAATCTATCTACCTAGCCACCCTGGTCCTTAAATGATACTTCAATGTATCATTCCCTGCTAGAATGGATCAACTTTGTGCCTGCCCTTGTTATATGGTTTCATGTTTATTTTTACATCTCAGTTTCTTTACTTCATGCTCCAGAATTCTAGCTGTTAACCAGAATCTGAAGATTTTCAAAATTGAGAAATGAAGGTCAAGATTCAAATTAGGAGATACAGTAGCCAAGCAAAAGTATGTCACATCTCCCCTGTCTCAGGACTCACGTTTCTCTTGCAGGCTCCCAGGCCTTCAGAGAAAAAGCTGGCTATGCCCCTATAGTTAGATGCACAATATCATCCTCTGGGACCTGCGGAGGGCCTCAAGGATGTCTCAGAAGATATTCAATGCCCCCCAGTCTCCACTTCCCACTAAATGGCTGGGAGGGGGCACACAAAAGTGAGTTTTGATTGCCTAGGGGTTGTTGTGTGAGAGAGGTAATGAATTCCTCCCCCTGGATCAACCATATGCAAGTCCTCCTATCACAAAATGTCAGCCAAAATGTAAATTAAAAGTGTTCCCAGTTGCTCTGAACAATGTCAAAGACATCAAAACTTACATCTAAGGTAAAGCCCAAGGAACGCAGCATTTATCCCTGAACAGGGGCACTTTTTCTCTTGAAATTCTGATGCTCATCATTTTCAGATTGATCACTCTGGGCTCTGTTGGCTTGCCTTTCCCTCCTTTCAGAAAGAAATGTTGACAAATTACCCAGTATTGTAATCAAACCCTATTCTTAGACGAAGGAACACAGCCATATTATTTATTGCTTTACTTTTCTGCCAAAGATAGAGAATAGCTATTTAAATTATTTATCCTAGAACAATAAGTTTCCTTTGCTAAATGAATCTCCTTATTCATAAAAGAAAGGAGGAGGCTGTCCTTGCTGCAATTCAAATCCAATCCAGACACTGCTTTGAATCTACAATCTGGCAGTGGCAGAGGTGAAGATTTCAGGCAGAATCATAAACCTTCAAAGTCCTTCAGCCCAGCAGGATCTAGGCAGAGCTGATTCACTCCTCTGTGCTGCTTCCATAATTTGGACTTTTTTTTTATTTGCAGTGACACATTTAAATTCTGATTTGCAGTGAGCAGCACTGTACTGATTTTCACAAGACAGCCCATTTGTGGCTTCTCACTGAAGTCCTAATGAGACAAGAATCCTAAAAACAACTCAGAGCACCTAAATTCCAGATACTGAAAATGATGGCTCCTATAAATCGTTTGCATTGCCCAGTGTCACATCATTTCCATGAAAATGAGCTAACAAAATGGCATGCTAGTACCACTGAGGCTTTACCTCTAGTTTTGTTCTGTGGTTATCTAAATACAATCATTAAACTATACCATTAGGCAGAGTGAGGTGTCTGCCTCAGATAGGAAATTTGAGGTACCATGAAAGGAAGCACATTGTGTGTTTGTAGTAATTTATTTGATTATTATTATATCTGTACTACTGGGATAGGGTGATTTGTTTGGAGAATCTTCTGCCTCATGTGGCAAAATAATTTTGCAGACTTTGCTTATTGTCTATTTCAGGTAGGGTGAGGTAGGGTGGTATTTACTGTTCTGCCTTAGACAGAAATACGTCTTGGGCCATTTTTGATAGTTGTACTAATGTATAATTGGAAGATTCCTGCCCTCATACTTAGCCTAGATCAATGGCATGCAGAAGGGTAGATTATTAAATGTAGTAGTGGGGAAATGGTGCTTCTAGTCTATTAATCTTAAAAATATTTAAGAAGGAGGTGCCAAATTCTAGACAGAGCAGATGCTTTCACGATACTCATACTCACAGGATTAATCCCTGTTGTCTCCAGTTCTGGGAAGCAGAAGATGAGAAACCTCTTCTTTGGATATTAATGAGTTGTTGAGTAACAAATTCTGGAAGAGGCGGATCAGTGATACAGATCAGTGTCACATGTTCATGAATGGGTCACTTCAAGTTGAAGTTGTTGTAAGACTGCACAACAAAGTCTGACTACCACTGGAGCTATCAACTTCCAATGTAATACATGGGTAGGTACTTATCAACACTGTGTTGTAAGAAGAGCCTCTTTTAAATATATACAGCTATTTAGAAATGGAAAATATGACCTCCTTCAAAGAGGATTGAATCACCACAGAGGCATTCCAAGCAAAACAAATGTGGCAGAAGTGTTCTTATATATCCATCTGCTGTGACCTGTCTTTAACCCTCATAAGCTCAATGCAGTAGCTCATCAACCAAGCTAGACAGGGCTATGTTAGTTATCATAACTGGGTTTCCATAGAAATGCAAGCTCCATTTTGTACTCCACAAGCTTCTTTGAAGTTCAGCTGACCACTTTCAAGAGGAAATGGAGGGCTGGGGAAAGGCCAAAGAGGAGGATGGATGCATAGATGGATTAATAGAAGGGAGCTTATTGAGAGTGATAGATCCATGCTGTGGATCTTAGAATTCCGGAAAGTCCTATTGCACACTTACTTGTCTTGGATATAGCATTTTTGAACTATTAAATGGGTCTTACACTTAAATAAATGTGCACAGGACAAAGAAAGAAAGATTTATAAGTTTGCATTTTTAAGGAACCTATTCCATTCTCTACTGCAGTGTAACCCATAGGAGGAAATTAAAGCTACAGGCTGGGTGTGGCTATGAAGGCGTAGCAAGGATTTAACTTGAGGACAACTGGAAGTAAGATATGGTGGAGTAAGATTAACAGTGTTTGGTGTGGGGGTAAGGTCTTGCCACATCAAGTTGGCACTTGCTTTGAAAAACATATTCTTCTCTTACACAGAACACACTGGAATCAGTGGAAGAGGCCAGTGAGCATCCTGCCCTTTCTTTCACTTATCAGATGGCTATGTTGGGAGAGAAGGAGACACACAGTTGTTTTGTCACCAATTGGTAGGATCTCCTCTGTTGGGAAATATGATTTTTTGCCCCATAGTGGTGAACCTGTCACAAAGATCCTATAAGGTGATGTGTCAGCAGACCAGTTCATAAGTTTGAACCACTGTTTTATCCATGTTGAACTTACAAACATAGCATCTGAATTACAGCTTCATGGATGTTCATTTCACTTTCTCTAAAATAGACTCTTTACTGAAATGGGTGGAACTACTTTAGGATGATACATAATCAAAGGCTTACAGTTTAGAGCCACATGTATGAAATCCTTGTGCCCTCATTTTAAGATATTTTAGAGTCATCTTCACTGGATGATGAGTCATCCAGCTACATTAACAAGGAGCACAGTCTCTTGGGATATGTCTTAGTGCTAATCTGTTCATTATTATTTTCCCTTGGGTACAATTATTATTTCTTGTTAAAGCTATAGTTATACAGCTATAGACATACTGTGGTGCAGAATAAAGTAAGGCTATATTACAATATGAACTCCAATTGAATCCCCAGTGGTTTATAGATATAACAACAAAAAAATTCTCCCATGTTTTCATCTGAAATTCTAATTTTAAAGTTCGTACCTAAAATAATGGTTGTACATGACACAGGGGAAATTACTTAGAACTAAAATAAAAAGGAAGATGGTGATTCAAGCAACTTGTGCCTAATGATTCATGTCCATCTCATTTGGATTTCAAAACCCAGTCCTTTTCCAGAGCTCCATACATGTTTGTATGTGGCCATGGAGCTTTGAACACAGATGGCTAGCATTCTGTTAGAAACATATGTATGCATTCTCTATTTTTAATGTAATTTATTTATTTAATTATATTCTACCTGTCTCCCAGTGTGGAACCCAAGGCAACTCCTAGAGAGAGTCAATTAAAAGTCATAAAATTTAAGACAATTAAAATCACCATATACAACAATACTAAATCATTTAAAAGATATACAAAGGTTTTAGAAGATAAATAAAACATCTAGCCTCTTACTCTGCATCCAAAACCACTCCTGTTCATAGCTGTTAACCCTTGTGGCACCACTGTTATGATGGAGGAAGGAGGAGAAGGTGATTGGGCACTGGGGAGTCTGATTTTGCCTCCCTGAAGTCTGCACATGACACAGAAGATGGGGCAATAACATCATTGCTCCTCTATCACAAACTACTGGGGGATGGAGAGAGAATCCAACTTGCTCAGCCACTTCCCTCCTCCTCTCTACAACTGTTTAACAGTGGCAACAGTGTTCCCACAGAGTTTGGTGCTGTGGAACAGAGAGGAAAGGCAAAGAGCTTCACATATGGAGTGGTTCACTCCACACTTCTTGGCAAGCCTTTCCATTGATTACAGCTTTTGAAACATCATAGTTCAAACATAACAGGATTTTCCAAGAATGAGATGCCTTGCCAGCTCCGCCTCCACCCCTACAGTATTGGGTAGAACATGTGGAGAGGAATGTTATGTGCATACTGCATGCAGTCAGCAACCCTGTACAACCAGAATATCCAATCAAGCCTATCCATGCTGGCCAAGTAGCCATAGGCTGCCCCTTCAAAGCTTTCATTCAATACACAGAGGGCTGAGGTGGAGCAATGGCAACATGGATGCTGACTTTGCTTTCTCACCCCAGGCATTCTGTAAATGGATGCAGGCAGTAACTTATGGAATGGGGCTAGTTTCTTACATACCATCCCAGTTGCCTCAGTACTGGTACAATTTAAAAAAAAAATCAGAGAGCAACATCAATAACTCAGTATGAAAACAAATGCATTCAATGTACACAGGGTAATTTGTTTTTCCTAATTCCAATATTCACAGTTTGTAAGCTTTTCATACCAGATACGGTAGCATTGTAGCTATGACTTTGATCTTAAAAGCTTTCAAGGCTCTTAAAAAAACCAAACCACCAGGTAATTTTTAATTAGTTCACATACTTTCATACCCAAGAGCTTAATGACAGGGATGCTTTGCCCACTCTAACTGAAACATAGCACCTAGCTAATTATTTTAGTCAGGGTTAACATTTCATGTTTTCAATATTTATGTTCGGTAAGCCTATGCCATCCTTCAAAGCAACTGGCTGAGCTGCTGCAATGCCATGAAATATATACACACATCCTTCGGTGATCCACTGAAGCAGATACCATGGAACACTGACAAACTATTGAGGAGAACAAAAATATTTATGTAATGGAACAGCAACAAATAGTGTAAGTAAAAGGAGCAAATAGTAGTTGAGGACAGCAAGATGAAGTAAGGTTGTGTTGTATGAGGTGCAAGGAGAGAAATGCATCAAAGTAGGGGCAATGGAAGAAAGGATGGGTGGGGCTGAATCTTGGGCAGTATTGTGCTGTTGATGAAGAGCTAGCCCTACTTGTGAATTTGCCCAGATTACAAAAATACACTTCAAATATCATTTTATTTGTCTAGATAACAATGGAGACATATTTAGGCGTTGCTTTGTTCTCATTATAATAAATGCTATTACTTGTTGCATTAACTCCTTCTTTTCACTGAAAATAAACAACTAGATTTTTGTTTGTGTATTTTAAAGAGATGAGGGTTGTTTTTCTACATTAGCATGAACTAATTAGAAAATGTGGTATAGCCATATAACTCTTATTGTATAGGTACTAGAATTTCATAGAATCTGCGGTTTGCTTCTGGGACTACTGAAAACATTTGTTTTAGTCTAAGCAAACCATACACCTTCCCTAGTGGGAATTTGAAGAAATCAAGTATTTTTTAAATCAGGCTGAACTTTTATAATAGTTTCAACATCTGAAAGCATCACCGTAGAAAGATCTTTCTTAAACAAATACGTCCAGTAATCTTATTTTATGACAGCCAGTGTGGTAGAGTGGTTTGAGTGCTAAACTAGGACTGGAGACCAGATTTCAAATCCCTGCTCAGCCATGGAAACCCTCTGGGTGACCTTCGTCAAGTCATACTCCCTCATCCTCAGAGGAAGGCAATGGTGAACTCCATCTCAACAAATCTTGCCAAGAAACCCCATGATAGGTTTGCCATAGGATCACCATAAGTCAGAAAGGATATCAAGGCACACACATTACCAATCTTATGTTGAGGAGTACATTTAGAGTTGCCAACATCTTGACATGACCTAATATCTTGAAAGTATCAGGTCCTATCTAAGTAGGGTGGATCAGGCCTGGTTAGCTGTAGGCTTTATTTCAGAGAAGGGAAATGCCAAACTGCCTCTGAATATTCCTTGCTTAAGAAAGCCATGTCAAAGTCACAGGGTCACCATAACTCGACTAGTGACTTGAGGGCACATACCTATACTATATCTCAACGCTCTGGAAAGCAGCTAACTTGAAAGCCATAATTTTGAAATGTACCTGTGGTTTCTGATAGCCAAGACACTTGCCTCCCAAAATGTAGCTGTTACAGCTCATTTAAATAGAACCTTGGAGGCTATGCAGTGATAAATTTATACGTGTAGTTAAATGCACAGCTTTAGTTGCAAAACCTCAATTTCTAAGCTCAAAATTATTGATTGTAGTAAATCTGCCACCCACCATTTAAATCTCATCCCGTTTGATGATAATTTCGTATTTAACAATGTTGGTAGACTCAAAGTGTACTAATCTGAATTTCATCATGAAACACTATGTTAGAAAGTTTCCAGAAGATTAGCTAGTCTGACCTGATCTCAGGATCTTAAGTACAGGTTGCAGCAACAATATAATTGACAGATAACTGTCTAGTCTTTATTTTAAATATTTTTAAATTTTAAATTTTAAATGTTAAATACTTTTAAATGCATCTAGTGATGGAGAGCAACCTACTTCCCAAGACAGTCTGTTACAATATCAAACAACTCTGCCTATTAGGAAGTTTGTCTCCTAATATTCAGCCGAAAACAACTTCCCTTGAGATTCCAGCCATTGTTTCCACTCCTGTTCTGTAAGGCAACACAAATTTCCCATGTCTTCTGTGTAAACTAGGGTTGCCATACTCCAGTTCTCCAAATCCAGGTAGTCTAATCTGCAAATTATGCAGATGTTATGAAAATTACATGCATTGTGCAAATTTTCATATTATGCAAACTAAGCATGTTAATTGTTTCATGATTTTTATGTCCCTATATTTCAGCTTTGACAACTTTTATACAATAAACACTGGTCTGAAAGAGCCAGTACAGTTAGAGTGTTACAATTGAAATACAAATGCTTAAGCTCAGATTTCTACTTGGTTACAAAGTTTACTGGGTGACCTTGGGGCAATCGCTGCTTCCCAGCCAAACCTACCTTAACAGGTAGTTATGAGGACAAAGAGAGAAAAAGGATCTATGTAAAGCATCCCTATACTTCCCCGGTACTATGCGGATTAGCCATAATGTTAGTGACATTATGTTGTGGTCAGGTGTTTCCAGTGCCATTATTTTAGTATTTTGCCATGAGGTTTTTATCATAGATGGCAAAAACATACATATTTATGAGAACACCACAAGAACCTCTGCAAGTGAGCCTGTTATTTGATTCACAAAGGAAAAAGTTCAGATTGAACCAAGTGTGAACAGCAGGAATTGGAGGGAGGAAAGCAATGTATGTTTTTCTTCAGAGATATAGGACCTTTCTGACCTATACTGTTCTAGAGCTATTCTTCCAGTTTCAACCTCCTGAAGAATTCTGAGATTTGTAGTTTACTGAGGCCAAAGAGCTCTTTGGCTGAGAATTCTAAAGGCCCCTCCCTAAACTGCAAACACCAGAACGCTACAGAATATTGAAAGTGGAAGAATAGCACTATAACAGTGTGCTGTGGAAAGGCCCATAGATTAAGTATTTTATTTTAGTTAGAAAGTATTGTATTCACATTTTGTTGTCCCATTCAAGTTTTTTTATCCCAAGAAAGGTGTTAATCAGTTTACCTTATGCTAGGATTTTTGTTCTACCATGCAACTACTGTTTGTTAATGATCACAGTCAAGTTAACACTCTTAATTTCAATTCCCTCTTACCTCACTGATTATTCCTTATTATCAAAACATATGCATAATGATCTTCCAACTGAGGTATCACTCCATGCATCTGAAGTGGTCTGCAGTTCACAAATGGGTTGCTTTCATAAGGCAGAGAGAGGAAGCAGGATCCCAGGATGGGTGAACTCCACTGTTTCCCGCACTGAGGAGGCCTTGCCGCTGCTGCCTCAACTGTGCTCCAATATTATCTGTCCCTCCATTATGTGTCCCCTCCATTTCCCACCCACTCAGTTATCTATTGCTGCTTGTTGCTGCCATCCATGGAAGTCTCTGCTAAATAAAACTTGTTAGACTTTAAGGCAGTGGTTCTCAACCTGTGGGTCCCCAGATGTTTGTGGACTTCAGCTCCCAGAAGCCCTGAGTATTGACTATAATGACTGGGGCTTCTGGGAGCTGAAGTCCCAAACATCTGGGGACCCACAAGTTGAGAAACACTGCTTTAAGGTAAGACAAGCTGCTTTGCTGTATTTCCTTCAATGAACTAATATGTCTTCCTCTCAAGGAAGTTTGAAAGGTGTTCCTTTGTGTAAGAGAAGAATGTGTCTTTCAAGCAAGAACCAGTGCAATGAAATAGAACCTGTTCCCCCACCACCGCATCCTTTGCTGTTAACCCTACTCTCTCATGCCTTACGTCCACTTTTCCTCAAGTTAAAGCCTCGCTACATCTTCATAGCCTCACCCAGCCTGTAGCTTTGATTGCACTGCAGTAGAGAATGGAATGGGTTCCTAATAAACGAAAACATATACATCTTGTTTCATTTGTCCTGTGCACACTTACATAGATGTAAGACACATTGAACAAGGGCTATCTCAAGCATATCTCAAGTGTTGGGAAGCCCTGACAAGGAGCTTTCTAGGCAGGTGAGAATCTTCACAATTTGGGGTGTACTCTGCATGAAAAATGCACACGGCTTTTTTATGCAAACTACAAAGTCGTTTCCATAGAAAACTGAAAATGCTGTTATGCTGTTTTCTGCACACTGAAAATCCCTTGTGCATTTTTCACATCAAATTAAGTCCCTAACTGCAAATAGTCTTCCAAATCTGAATACTTTTGGATGACTTTTTCAGAGAGAAAGAAATTCTTACCTGAAAGAATTAAACTTATTAATAGTTACATCTCTACCCGCACCCTTTGAAGATAAGGACATTTGGCCATCTTCAGTAACCATTCTCCAGGAATTCTCAAAGATTATAAAGAGGAATTTGGAAGCAGCATCTAAAACCTCTTTCAGTATCCTGGATGTCATTTATCTAGATCTAGATATTTTGAACTAATTTAAAGTATCTAAGTAATTTCTATAGAGCCAGCATAGTGGTTTGAATTTTAGACTACAACTCTGGTGACCAGGGTATAAATCCCTGCTGAGGCATGGAAACCCACTTGGTGACCTTGGGCAAGTCATAATCTCTCAGCCTCAGAGGAAGGCTCTGTCGCTTAATAAATTTTGCCAAGAAAACCCCATGATTCACCTTAGGGTTGCTATAGATCGGAAATGGCTTGAAGGCACACAACAACATCTACAGCTTTTTATTTACTTCAGACAGCAAGTCCCTACTTAGATAATTTCTTATGCTTTCTTCAGAAAGTTTGGTCACCATTTGTCTTTGAGAAGACCAAGGCAAAATATAGTCTGAATACTTCTTCCTTCTCTGTGTGACATACTAGTAGTTCATCAGCTTCTCCAGGCCTTCCTTGCTCTTAAGTTTCATTATATTTTTCACAATTAACAAATGAAGCAAAGGGTGGCAATTTAGCTATAGCAGGAAAAAAATTAAATAAAGTCATTTAAATTCTGCATGTATCATTACAAAAATATCAAGAGCTCACAACATTCATTTTGGTTCATTGTGCCTACTGAGGCAGACATCTATTAACAGATTAATTTTCTTTATGTAATTTGCAATTGGCTGGCAAAATATTACATGCCATTAGGCAAGATTTTTTTTTGATAGATTTCTGTTTTAACATCCTTGGTCTTCTCTTCAGTATGAATTAAATTAATTTAGGATCCATAAACTAAGAGTTCAGCTGCTTGGGCCAATTGATCCCAGTTGAAAATCAATTAATGTAAACAGTACAAATTAAGATAAATCCAATTATGCACAAATAAATTATTTGTTTGGATCAAAGCCTGTATATCTGAATCTGACTGTCTATTAAGAGAAAAGGATGAACAAATTCAACGAATGGATTTCAGATGCAAATGGTAAGATCTTATAATATTTATGGTCACATATTTTGCCTGAAAGAACAGTTACTTTATGGCACAAGAATAAGATTTCAAGTCAATCTGCATAGTAGGGTATAAACTGATTAGTAACATTTTCAAACTTTGCTGTTATAGGTACAACGTTAGACGAGCAGCAAAAGTATATATCTGTTAGGTACCATACCTTTGCCGGAAAAGTTGTTTCCTAAAAGTTATGTATCTACAAGCCATTTTAGGATTTAAGCTGGCTATAAAGAATTTATGCATTGGTTAATAATTCAGCTCCATTTAGAGTTAGAAAATGAATTCTAGTGATGAAGTCAACATTGTATTAATGGAGAAAATCAATCATACCTTCTTTTAGTAACTGAAAATATAAATCAAAACATTTTCATATGGTAGCAATGGTGGATTCAACGGTGAAGTCTATGAATGTGCAGCTTTGTTAATTATTAGAATATTAATTTAGATTATTAACATATATAGTAGATAATTATTAGATATACAAGTGGCTTGGAGGAGAGGCAGCACAGAATGGGAGATATCGGAAAAACGGATTGTTTAAGAGCTTGCTGATATTCAAAAAGCTGCTCAGAGTAATCTCTAAGAACACTTTGGTTATCAGTGTTCTTTTATTTTCATGGTGATTGTTCAAGCAACATTCCAAATGTGAACTAATATTTGGTTGAATGAACCATCATTTTGGAGCCAGATACTAAAAGCTCTCTTAAAAGTGTGTGGCTTTGAATAGAACAATGCGCACACTTGCCTGGTGCACATATCAGAAGAACTAAAATCAGAATAATATGGAAATTGGATTGCCACTTCTTTCCTTTGACGCAGCACATGAAAGAGACGTCTCACAGTAAAAAACATTTGATCGCTACCAGTTGAGTTCAGTTCAGACAGAATAAATACACTGTCACTTCTTTACTACTATCTGCCCAAAGAATTATCACAGAGATTCTTGAGTCTCCCTAATTTGCATGTCCCCTGTGCACTTCAAAAATGAAATGTTTGTAGGATAGATTAAAGCACTACTCTAATTCTAAAACCTGCCAATCTAAACTGATTATTACATATTGTCTTTCCAGTCGTGTTCACCAGTGTCCAAATCTTTTCTTCTCAAATATTGCTTATGTTCTGATTATAGTTCCAGAAAAAAAACCAGATTTCTTACTGATCAATCACCCAGTCCAATCTATTTTAAAGGAGTTTTACTTTTAACATAAATGGATCTATGTTTCAATAAAGAAAACATAAGGTTGAGTGCTTTGATGTACATTCTCTTCAGCATTCTCTAAAACATTTTTGACCATTGGAATCTGACATATTGAGTTGTTTCTAACTCTTATATGTCTCCAGTTTCTTTCATCTGCATTTCCTATGTCTTCAGTGCTTTAGCTATTGGAACATAAGAAGGTTAGAATCTTGAAGTATGAAGAGGTTAGATTTGCCACCCTGCCTGTTGCTGGAAGACATATGCATGCATCAGATGTTAGGCATCTGTGGAAGCCCTGAAGTGGTTTTGACCTAGTTCTTTAATAATTCACCTTAAGAGAAGAATATTACCATTTCCACTTCATTTGCCACTCAGTAGGTAGAGTAGAACTGAGGATCGTGGCGTTTGCAGACAGTCATCATGACCCTCAGAAGAAAAGGTACTCTACACAATGGACAAGGTAATTAAATTGCAGTTTGGAGTCTCTGATTATGAGGAGCCTCTAGACATACCCCCAAAATTACAAAATTATTTAAAAGTGCTTTGAATCTCAAACTGGAAAGAAGGTGACATCATCATCATCATCATCATCATCCATATGTGGTGTAATCTTATAGGGCATCTTAAATATAAGATAGTGAAGAGCCTCTGCATATCTTAGTCTAGTCCTGGGGCAAAGTCTTGCAAAGCTTCTCCTGTGTCCTCTGCTATCTATGACCCTCTCCTTGCTATCCCAAATAAAATACTTTTTTGCTAGGAAGATGAAAAAAAGATGGATATGGAAGAAGGAGGAGAGTTGGAGGGTGCATCACAGTTCGAGAAAGGGCCTACTTAAGGCATGATCTGTGCTTGTCTTGAATTGGGACTATTCAAATAAAAGTCCAGCCCAAGACTGCATTTTGCCTGAGATAGCTACTGGCTACCTACCCAAGCTTTATAGATATACAGATACATGTACATATATACATACACAGAGCCAGAAGAGATGGAAAAACCTACAGATGTATCTCTTTATGCTTGTCAGTAAAAATCCAACCTAATGAATATCGTAACTATCAGTTTGCTGCCCTTCTATGCTATCCAAAACATGCTGCTTAAGACAGCAGCCTGAAGCTAGAATTCTGTTGTGCTAGCAAAAGTCTCACTTATGTCAGCTTAATTCCTTTTTCAGCCAAGGTGTAGTAGCAGCAACAGCCATCTCCATCTAAAGGTGGCTTGCCATCTCTCAGGCAGTTCCTGAAAGTCCACAGATGTCATTACCAGAAACAGCAGGAGCTATCCACTGCATCTGAACATAATTCATTGCTCCTTTCTAGCCTTAATATCAGGGTTCCTGCCTGGGTGCAACTGATTCTAAGAATGTATCTACACAACATAGTTGAAAGATTAACTGTGGGTGTAACTGCCATGGCCCCATCCAATGGGATCCTATAATTAGTAATTTGACCTCCTTTAAATAGCTATTTAAATTTTGAAAATGAGACATATTAATGGCACTCACGCAATTAAAATCATGTCTAGTTTGACCCTAAGAAATAAATCATTTTAGTTTTATGTCAGTGTATTTTTCTAATTTTATCAGAGGAAAAAAATGCCAACCCACAGAATTTTGGTGAAACAAAATTTGAAGCCTTAATTCCATTGAAGTGGAAATATCTTCAAGTTATCCAAACAGTCTGATGCCATATTAGAGGACAGAAGGGGAACAGAGAGCAACAGCCTTTTTACCCTTTTCTGCCTCACTTGTGCCCATGAAATATTGAACTTTATTGCTTGAGACATTATTTGTGCTTGAACAGATTTAAGCTCAGAATCTGTGGCAAGTAAGCTCATCAAACTTGTTCAGTGAGAAGGCAGATATGTGGCATATATTAATTTACAGGAAATCTCCCAGACTTATGCTGATATATAAACAACCCAAATATGAACTAATTAGTTTAATATAAAAAATAACAATTGCTGAATACTTCATTTAATTCACCCTTCTCAAGGAAATATCTTTGTAATTACATTTATTAAGTAATTGTGTTCATAAACTACAACCAAATAATAAGTTTACGTATTTGAGAGAAAACACAAAATACGACACTAGAAAAGGAGAACAGAAAAATGAAACTGGAATATGTTTTGCCATCTTTATTAGCTATAACAATGAGTGAGCATATCTGCTAGAACTCGAGAAATCATTTTAGGAAAAACCAAAGATTTGGCTTCTGTCAGAACCATAGAATCATAGAGTTGGAAGAGACCACAAAGGCTATTGAGTCCAATCTCCTGCCATGCAGGAATACACAGTCTGAGCACTCCAGACAGATGGCCATCCAGCTTCAGTTTAAAAACTTCCAAAGAAGCAGAGTTCACCACATTCCAAGGCAGTGTATTCCACTGTTGAACTGCTCTTACCATCAAGAAGCTCACCCGAATGTTTAGGTGGAATCTCCTTTCCTGTAATTTGAAACCATTGCTCCGTGTCCTTGTCTATGGAGCAGCAAAAAACAAGCTTGCTCCATCCTCCATATGATAGCCCTTAAAATATTAAAACATGGCTGGTATTAAAAAAAAGAATGAGAGAGAAGGAGGAGTAGTCACGCATGACTTGTTTTTAAAAAATCCATGTTGGCTTTTAGTGATCATGGCATTCCTTTCTAAGTGCTTACAGGCTGTCTGCTTAAGATCTTCTCCAGAACCTTTGCTGTTATTGATGTCAGACTGGTTGGGAAGTAATTGTTTGGGTCTTCTTTTTTATTTGGCCTTTTTGAAGATGGGGCTATATTTGCCCTCCTCCAGTCTGCTGGGAGTTCTGTTCCCCAAGAATTCTCAAACGTTATTGCCAGTAGTTCTGAGAGTAAGGGCTTTTTCGCACCTTGGGAAGAAAACAGGGCAGTCTGTTACTCATCAGACTGGCACGCTCCCTCCAATGATCCACACTGATCAGGAGCAGTGCATGCCCGCACTACACACTGCTCCGGGGACAAAAATGGAGGCTTCCGGTTGGTGGAGGCTCTCCACCAACCGGAGAAGCTCACCAGCCACAAGCCTGCCCCTGGAAGATCTGCAGCCTCACGCTGGTGCGAGCCTGCAGATCTACACAGGAGCGCCGTGACAGACTGGGGCGCGCCGGGCTATTGAAAGACCTGTTTTAAGCGGTATTTCAATAGCACAGAGAACCAACAGTTCTAGTCATTCTGGAGCAGGCTGAAGTCCGAAACTACAGAAAATAGTCCGGACCCAGTCCGCCCCCAAATGCAAATGTCCTCGCTGGAGGACGCGCTGCCCTATTTTAAAAACAAAGTGCGGAAAAGGCCTAAATTGGCCCTCTACATTTGTGGATTTCGTTTTCATGGATTTGATTATTTGTAAGTTTCTCAAACCCTTCCCCCCATCTCAAGGTCTTCTTTTCCAGGAGAACCTTCTGCCTCAGCAGCTCTGAACAGGCCACGTAGCTCTTTTAAAACCCATCTCAGTACTCCTCGTCTTCCACCAGCTGCTTCCTGGCCAGCTATGGATGGCTCACAGCCTAATTTCTCAGCACCACAAATCCTCTCCCAATGCTCCCCACACCTCACTATCCATACTTACTACCTTTTTGCGGTGCTGGGGTGCGGGGCTCACATGAGCAGCCTCCAGCGAGAGGCTCTCCAATCCCAGTTCCTTCAACTCCGCAGCTGCCACCCACTTGCATGAGAGCCCCACCTCTTCCTTTCACAGTGCAGCCTGGGACAGGAAGCGTGACCAGCCCAGCTCCTGAGGCTCCGCATACAAGGTAAGTGCGCATGGGGGCCTGGAGCAATGCACGACCACGCACAATTTTCAGATTGAAGCAGAAAATGAAAAAGTGCATGAGTGGTCCCTGCCAGGCCCTAGAGCATCGCACAAATGTGAGTCTGTCCTGTGGACTGCTCCTCACATGTGCGCAATGCTCAAGGGGCCCTTTCGCATCAAAAATGCCACACGAAAATGGCCATAGTAGTCCTAAGTAGGCACTGAAACAGAACTCTAAGCCTTCCCCTCAAAACTCCCCCACTAGCCACCCAGGCAAAACATATGTTAGCCACATTTGCCCCTGTTAGCCAAGCTCCTGTTTGCTGAGCTCCAGGGACAGGGCTGCAATTATATGGAGAGCTCGTGGTTGCTAGCTCCCTCTTCACTTCCCTCTGGGCCTATACCCAATAAAACAATAACACCCTAATAAGTAAGCCTCCTCCTAGCTCCCACAAACACACAACCGTATTCTCCAACAGATGCTGCAGTTTTAACCCAACAAACTATCCCCAAAGACTCTCCAGGGCTGGGCAGGTTTAACTAAAAAACACAAGCTCACCTTATGCTGTCTCTTATATCACACTCACACAAAATGCCTGCTGGGCTTTCCCCTGCTAGCTGAGCTCCTATTGTTTCTCTTTTAGCCCTGACCTCACTACAAACTGTTTACAAAGAACAGGTTAGAATCATAGAATCATAGAAATGTAGAGTTGGAAGGGACCACACGGGCCATCCAGTCCAACCCCCTGCTATGCAGGAACACCCTCAAAGCATTCCCGACAGATGGCCATCCAGCTTCTGCTTAAAAACCTCCAAGGAAGGAGACTCCACTACACTCCAAGGCAGCGTATTCCACTGCCAGACAGCCCTGACTGTCAGGAAGTTCTTCCTGAGGTTCAGGTGGAATCTCCTTTCCTGCAGCTTGAATCCATTGCTCCACTTTACAGTGTGACAGAATAATAGTTGAATCTGTCCATTTCTGTTCTCTTAGTTAATATTCTTTTTTCCAGTCTCAAATTCAGTTTATTCCTGAATGTAGAGATTGTTTAAATTTCTTGAAAATTCATATGTTTGTTTGTCTTTCTTTTAATGCCTGAATTTTAATAGAGTTCTTCCTAATACAACCAATTTTGTGGGCTATTTTATAATTCATGCATGTTAATGTTATTTTCACTTAGGTAAACATTTTTGTGGACATTTTCCTGAATACATGCGTTTTTGTGCTTAGTTTTGAATAGAGAATTCCACAACAAAATTTGAAGAGGTACACATTTGAAAGGAGAGCTTTCTTTAATATGTTTGTTCAAAAGAGCAAAATTAGCTAAGCTTTCATTAAATGTGAATTACTCCTCCATCTCTAGGTACAGAGAACTGTAGCTTGGAGATTATAATCCCAAAGCTCCTTTGGGTGTATGAAACTAGCAAAGCATCTCTTACCGTTAGCAAGGCCATCAACTCAGGCATCAGAAATTAGGAACAGAAATAATGTTTAGAAACATTTGAAAAATTGCTGGAAAATGTGTTTCTCAAATGTTAGGAAGACAAGAAGACTCCTAGACTGATGAAAATCTTTGCAGTTCAGGATTATTTCCCACATAGAAAATACTGTAGGTGTGCACTTATTTTGCACAAAATTCACTCATTTCCCCCCCCCACAGAAAACAGAGACCAGAATTCACCTAGACAGTTAGGAATATGTAATCACAGTAGCTGCAGCAGAGCTTTCCAAACTTTTCATGTTGGTGACACAATTTTTAGACACGCATCATTTTGCAACACGGTAACTCAGTAAGTAATTCAATATGGGGAGGCAGCCCCTCCACCCAGGCCTGACCTGCCATTGCTGCCCTTGCCAGGGTCTTCCTCAGTCTGGGGCGGCAGCAGTGGTGGGGGGAGAGGCAGCCCTTCCACCCGTTACATTCGTGCAACACACCTACACACTAACATGCCACGACACACAGTTTGGAAAGCTCTGAGTTACAGAGTGTCTCCCAGTCTGACCTCTCCAGTCCATACTTACTGGGCACCAGCTGCTGAAATCAATGGGAGTCTGTTCTCCTCTTGATCTAGAAGCAGCTGACTGATAGTCCCACCCCTTCCTGTGAGTGATCTCCATTGTGACAGACAGAACCAAAGTTCCTGCCATAATTCCCCCTCACACTGGAGTTTGCTTGCAGGAAAGGTGGAAACAGTTGTGTCTTGATCAACAGAGAACGGACCTCCATCAACTGTGGCACATGCTGCTCAGGTGACTTTCATGGTTCTTACATATTCCCTAAACTAGGAAATACTTTAGAGTCATGAATATGAACCAGTAATGAATGTGTAATTCTTGGTTACATGTTCATTACTTCTTTAGTGTTTTCTGCCCAGTTTTTTCTCCTCAGGAAAAAGCATTTTCAAAATAAGATTCCTGTGCAAAAAAAAGTTTTCTGTGCAGAAAATGCTGCTTTCTGTGCAAAAGAACCCAATGTATGTATTTTATGCAGAACAAGTACTGGGCTACAAACAAACAAACAAACAAACAAACAAACAAAATGCACAGTTTTCCAAGATTTTCTAGCAACATAAAGAAAACTGCTGAAATTACTTATTGCTTCCTCCAAGAACTAATTTAGCAAATAATTACCTGCCTGGGGTTTGAGTGACAGCAAAGAAGGTGGTCACATGCCTGGTTTGGTGTACAATGGACTTAAGTGACTTATAATATTCTGTAATTCTAGACACTCTGCTGCTGAGCTGCAAATGTTGTGGCAGTGGTGTTGTTGATGTTGGCACTTCTGTTTTTCTGCTGCAGGACTGGCTCCCATTCTTATCAGCTGCAGCCGGCAGCAACTATATATACAATCAGAGGTGGGGATGGAGGGGGAGGAATGGGGAAGTTAGGAACCACTCATCTCTTTTACCCTGAACACAGCAATGGAGTAAGAGATGAAAGGGAGTTGTTGTGACCTTCAGAGCAAACTGTTGCTACAGATTTAGCCAACCTTTCTTTTGTTTCACACTATAGAGCACAGCATTAACACCTGCTTGCCTCTCTCACTCTCCCTATTAAAATCCAAGTTGTACACAGTCCTGTGATTTCCTGGTTGGTAGCTGAGATTTTCTCCTCCTTACTTTTTCACTGAGGGTGGTCTGGGGCTACAAGGAATCCAGATGGTGGTTTGATTGATTATCCATTGTCTTAGCTTTGCCTTTTGTTATTCTTTGCTGGAAAAGCGCAAGAGTTCTGATTTGGAAGGCAATGGTAGCATCTCCTCTTTTCAACAGCAGCAACGTTTATTTCCTAGCCTTTGTGTTTGTTCTCTTAGAGCATATCTCCTCCACTAGTTTCATATAAGAGAGAAACAAAGAGAGGGTGAACATTTAACAAGTAGACAAAACTGCCTCACACGATCACTCTCTCACACAAACATAGTGTTGCCTGGTGTCCCTTAATGTAAGAGATGTCCCTTATTTGATAGCCAGAAAGCTTTTCCCTTGCTCAGCTTATTTGTCCAATATTTGAATATTGGAAAGCTTTTTTTTTCTATATACAATGAGCAAGAAACCAAAAAGTCCCATATTTGGGGATGTACACCATTTGTAAAGACTGAAATGAATTCATCATTCAGTTTATTAATATAGACAATAAATTAATTTTTGAAAGAAACATATTGCTTAGTTAACTGAAGTTAATATTTTCATTTGGTTTTTAATCAGAACATCAACTGTTTCCTGATTTCAACCCTGCACATCATGAATTTTGAATGTCCCTTATTGCTATTTTGAAAATTCAGCAACTCTACTTTCACACCATATCTGCCAATGGCCCTTTCCACGCAGGGTAAATAAAACGTGGCAGCGCGACCTCTAACAGAGGTCTTCTACACCGTGGAGTGTGCTAGGTCATTTATAATTTTGACATTCCACACCTTAAACCGCTCAGAAGTGACCGGAAGTTGTGACGCCGCATGCTTTTTAAAAACCGGGAAAAATGTGGGTTTTTTCCCCGATGCGCGCTACTGCATACATGCTCATTTGTGTAGAAGCACAGATGCGTGCTGATTCACGCACGAGATCCATGGAGGGCGGGCTGTGGGTGTGGACAGCTTCAGCAGTTGGCCCGCCCCACAAAGAACAGGACGGCGCCATTTTTGTTTCCTCGGAAAGCGGTTGAAAACTACAGCAAGAAAAAGGAAAAAAGATTGCAAGTACGCATTTTGGATCAAAATGAATATGCAGTTTTCTTTTTTTATTTTAAACTGAGTTTTGTGCGAGCGCATGGAGCTGTTGTCAGTTCTGGAGGCTGGGGATATGCAGTTGGGGGGCTAATATTTCGGGGGCGACTGCTGAATGCCTTCTCATTCCTTATACAAGAAGAAAAGACTGCCTGCTTTTTCCTCTGAACTGATGGTGCACCCTAGTCCCAATTATTTATTTATAAAATAGCCTCCATGTGTTGCCTGGCATGCTTAATGGAACCTTCTGTATTTTCATCCACATGACTTTTGTGGAGGGAGAAAAGGGACATGCGGTCGGGCACTCTAAAACCCATCTCTCTGCCCCGAGACACATGGGACTACCGGTCTTCTGGGTTCGACCAGTGGACAACACTTCCCCTGCGCCTCAGCCAGCATTCAGCATTCAGCGCTCTAGGAAGTCGAACACAAAAGCACCTTCCCACAGCCACACATGGGACATGGAGTGTTTCCCGGCCAGACAGTGTTCCTCCCTGGTCTCTGCAGCCCCAGAAAAGGTGCTGCAAACACCTTCTGTTGCACACTGGAGAGGATGGAGGGTGGCAAGAAGGGGCAGAAGCAGGGCCTGGCCACTGACAAACACCCCCTCCCCGCAGGGAAGCATGGGACTTCCTGGCCAGACAGTGTTCCACACCTTTACAAATTAAACCTTTCCTCTCTTACAATCTCTCACTCCCGCTGAATCCCTTGTCTCACACTCTACCCGTCTCACCCTCACACTGTCTCATCCCGGAATCAAGACAGCATTTGTCACCCAGCATTCAAAGCAAACACACCGACACACACACACACAGACACACATAGGCAAACCGGTCCAGCAATGGAAGCCTGCAATAAGGAAACAGCAACGTCATTAAGATGGAATTTTTTTTTTTATAAAGATGCTCTTAAAAATAGCAATGAAAAATTGAAATACTAAGCGGGGAGGTTAAGTACTGAAAACAGAGGTGCGTAGGGATAGACATTAAAGTGAGGCTTACTCTTAAGGGTGGGACATCAAATAAATTTATGTTTACATTAGGTGCCCACTCCTACTAATTTCTTTCTTCATAATTCTTATTTCTTTCCTTATCCCTGTTTATGCTTGATCCAGGGCCACGGAAACCTCTGATAGGCTTCTCTAGGCAGACTCATCTGTGGGTAGAAAAGCAGCTGTTAGAATACCATGGCCGCACGATCACAGACAGTCCTTGAATCACCCTGACAACCCAATCATGCTAATTCCTCACTTACAGAGAATGATTGTCTTTTTTTCCAGCTTGGTCATCCTGGTCGTCATAGCCCGCACAAGGGTCGACCGCTCCAGATGGGATGGACCTAGGACAAATCACAGTAACGAACATTGGCCACCAACCACTCGTTGCAGGTGGATTGGCACCAATAAAATAACATCTGCGGCAGAATTCAGAAAAACTTGCCAGCTGTGGATGGGCCTGGTATTTCCTTGGTCCCTTCCCCTTCCCCTTTGTCCTCCGGGGTCACGGTGCCCCCTGAAAAAAAAAGGTACGCTGTACAGTTGTCCTTTCTATTAAGCAATTCATCACAATACCATTCCAATTTTGGAAATTGGTGTACCTCCCGCATCTGGTGCTTCTTCCTCTGGCATATCAATAACGAGCCTGCCAGAGCTGGACTCAGAGGAAGAACGTGCAGGAGTCTCCGGCCATGCGCCCGTGGCTTAAAAAAAGGGGGGCATGACTGTCAGGTGAAACACAAATCTGGATTTTGATTATTAATAAAGTTTTATGGCAACGGTTTGACGCATATCTTTGGAAATATGTTACCTTGAACATCGGTGGCACCTCCAGCATCTGTCTCCACGCCAGCCCCCGAGGTGTCACCAATAAGAATGGCTTCTAGCTCTGAACAAAGAGGTGAACAGAAAACCACAAAAACATAAACATTGCCAGAACATGGCTCCGCACCTTTCCTTTGCCATAGCTAAAGTACACCTGTTCCCCAGGTTTTGACAGTGCAGAGGAACAGAGATGACCAAGCCATAAGCAACCCGCTGAAAATAATAAACTCCAATAAATGAAATTGCACCAACCTTCCGTCTCTGTGCGCTGGCCACATCCTCCTCTCGATGGGATCCAGTCTCACGGCGTCTTGCACCTGTGCAAGTGGCACATGGGGTTTTAAGTGTATGATTAAATTTCAGAGGGAATGAGCTGGCCCCCCGTTTGGTTGTCAGACAACAACTTTCCAGTACTTGTTCATTGGGATAGGGATGAGTGTGAACACTACTTACGTTCTCTTTGTCTGCCATGCCAGGAAGGATGACCTGCAGACTTCCAGAGCCTTAGCATGGTGCTGAAGTAGGCTGGCCTTGCAGCGTGGGGGAGGTGCCCATTGAACCTTTCCATCGCATCATAGAAGGCCACCTTGATTGTCTTAAACTTTGAATTGACCTGGGCGGCCATCCTCTGGAAGCCCTGTCAGGGCAACCTTCTAGCGATGCTCTCATAGTACTCCTTATTGGGAGCGTTGGTACTATGCAGGAGCACATGGACACCGCTGCACCATCTAATCATCACTAGCATCTCCCTAATTTCAAAGTCGCCCCACAGGGTCCCCTCACACTCCATTATGCTGTCTTCTAAGCAAGGGGAACAACAATAAACCCTCTTTCTCTCTCCCTCTATCTCTCTCTAACTCTCTATCTATCTATCTATCTATCTATCTATCTATCTATCTATCTATCTCTATCTATCTATCTATCTATCTATCTATCTATCTATCATCTATACGGCTATCTATCTATCTATCTATCTATCTATCTATCACTGTACCCCCCCCCCAAAAAAGGAAAAGGTCAAAGCCTGCAAGGGGTTGAGAAAACAGGTAAAGTAATGGCAAAAAAAATTAGTAAAGTGGAAGATAGGAAGAAGGAGGGCAAAATTGTAAAGTGGGACACAGTGAAACAGCAGGGAAATAGAAGAAATAAAAGTTCAAGTTTACCTAGCCTACAGCACACGCTCCCTCCTCTCCTGACTCTCCACGCCCACAGAAAGCCTGCAGTTCCTCTGCCTTCCTGTGGGGGTCCTGCCATGCTACCTGTTCGGTGGCACTGTGCATGCGCGAAGGCGCGCCAAAAAAGAGCTGCGCAGGTCCTAGCCGGAAGGAACCATTTTGAGGTGGAAGAACAGAGTGGTGAGGTAAAAAGTCTTGCAACGGGCAGAAATCTAAGAAAGAGAGAGATGGAAAGCCAGGAATCCACTCATGGCAATGTTTCCAGCCCTAGAGAGGGAGATTTCAAGGTTAGGAAGAAGAGGCAAAGGGAGGGGGTGGCATGGTGCCCCTCAGAGAATCAGGGATTTGCTGGACGTTTGGGGCAAGCAGCGCTTTCAAGTGGACCTCCAGGACAGCTACAGAAACATAGAAATTTTCGAGGACGTAGCCAAGGAAATGACTAGGAGGACTGCAGAGGAATGCAGGACCAAAACTAAAAGGCTGCATTTGGACTACCGTCACACGGTTGCAGCCAATAAAAGGACAGGATCTTCCTGAATAACCTGTCCATACTTTGAGGAACTGTCTAGAATATTAGGGGGAGACGTGAGCGCCCATCCACCTAGAGTCATCATGAGCTTGCAGGTGGCAGAGGACAGTGAGCATGCTGTGGACGACCCTGCTGAAGGTATTTCCTCAAGAAACCTTTTTTTATTTTTGTTATTTATTTTGTTATTTATTTATTTATTTATTCATTCATTCATTCATTCCTTCTTTGTTTTTATTTATTTTATTTTGTTCTTATGTTCTTTTTTTGTGGGTCCCAAAGTTTTTCCCCCAGCCACTTTCATGTCTCGATTACTTTTGTAGTTGAAGAGCAGACACACAGTCAAGAACTACTCGAGGAGAACGCACAGGATGGTCTGATGCAGACACATCCGGTAAGCCAGGGTGGATGTGTGACACGAAACCAATAGGTTTTGTTTTTGCTTCCCCTCACTACATATTTGTGCTTGCTCATAGTAATTTCCAAGCAAAGCAATTATTTAAAAGGTGCACCCATGCAAGCAGCCTCAAACTGTGTGTATTGGGCATGTGCAATCAGAGAATAAATTGCCATTTGACTTATTCCTTAAAAATAGAGCTAAAGGAATTCAGCTGTAAAGTTATAGTGCCTCACAAGAAAAGGATATCATTGCCTGAAATATATGCATTCTGTTGATCTTGGAGCTGAAGTACTTGACCTGTGTACTGGAATGAAAATGGGATCCATAGATCCATAATAATGGAAAACAGTATTCGCCTTGTCTGTTTGTACTATATTGCAGAGTGTATAGGTAACATATGAAGCCCAAAGAAGTTTTGCTCTTTCTTTTTTTTTAAATCATTTTATTAAAAATTAATGAATAAAACAAATAATTTTCGTTGTTATTTCTGTTGACATATTCTTGATACTTCCAATCCGATCTGGATTTCATTTTCAATATCTCATATCTTAGCTTTATCATTGTACTGCATTTTACAGCTATTTCACATGTTAGAACTTGTATTACATTCAGCATTTTCCAGCTTCATGATAACAACCGCAGTCATCTCAATCTTTTAAACACATAGTACCATGAATTACAGACTTTTATCACACATCACCCAGCAACTACCCACAATTTGCCATTCTTTCTGAATTTCGTCATCTGATTTCCCTTTAATCATTGAGAGACCATATCAGCATTTTTATTTTCAATAAAAGTTCCCCACCATTGTTCTATTGTAGGTATTTGCTGTGATTTCCATACCTTTGCATATTCAATGCATGCTGAAGTTTTCATATATAATAATATTCTCCAATATTTCTTGATATTAGTACCATCAACTATATCTGTCATATTCAACAAGTACATTTCAGGCATCATAGCAAATTGTACCTTCAATATTTCACAAATTTTGTTGTGTATTCCAGTCCAATATTTCTTGACCTTTGAACATGTCCACCACATATGGTACATAGTGCCCACCTCTTTCTGGCATTTCCAGCAAAGTCCAGTACCTGTGTTATAAATCTTTTTTAGTTTATCTGGAGTTAGATACCATCTATATAACACCTTATAATAGTTCTCTTTCAGATTCTGGGCCACCGTAAGAAGTTTTACTCTTTCAGTGATGCTCCTTTGCCCCGAGCTCCTGGAAACCCCAGCAAGGCAATTGTTGCAAAAACACACACACACACACACACACACACACACACATATGGCTATATGCCATATAGCAATGTTTACCAGTGGTTCTTGAGGTTGGATTTGGTGTAGACTATTGCATCTTCATCTTGTGGTGAATGCATTCTTATTGTGATCCTACTTGGTGCCACCCAAATACACACTAACAACAGGGATGGCCCCTTGCACAAGATACATTTGGGCACAAGCAGGCTATCCCAGGCTATCAGTAGTTTAATGATGGGCATGTGGTGATATAATGCTAGAGATTTATTCCCAAGCATTTCTAACTGATGTTCCTTCCCCGGGGGGCTGATGTGGGGTGGGTGAGTGCTTGGAGCAACGCATAATGGTATTTCTATTGCCAGCCAATGTGTTAGCCCTGCTGCTGAGTCCTCCTCATGACCTATATCTCCATGCAGGGATCGACGATATCAGTTCCACACCAGTGCAGGCTGGAACCTCAAGAACGGAGAATGAATGCACCACAGGCCCAGGTGAGATTTAAGAACTGCCCTTATCCCCAGCCATAAGTTCTGTACATATTCTGATATATTAATCCCACACGGACATAAATCTGGCAGTGAGGAACCCACCGTTAGCAATAATGTATCCCTATGGAACATGTTTTCCATTGTTTATCCCGTGGCAATGGCAAAGTTGGAACTACTTTGTAATCACATTCCTCAACCGCTCTTATGTTGCTTCTGTTGTGTTTTCAATCTCCCTAGATGAGGCCAGCAATGGAACCCCACACGTCCCACGCACCATTCCCATGGTGGGGATGTCTCCCAGGTCAAGGATCCGAATGTCCTGGCACAGGGACCAAACCGCGGGCTGTAGTGACACCCTCACTGCCACGATAGCAACCATGGATTTCATAAGGGAGCAACAGGAACTTAACAGGGAGCAGCGTGCCAGAGAGTACCAGCAGGACAGTGCCACGGCAGCAGAGGAATGCCGAGAGATCATCTCCCTCCTCAGGGAATGCGTCAAGGCAATGTCTACCATTGTGGACACAGTGAAGGAAAGAAATGGTAGAGTCCAACGCAGGAGTGATGCCTGTGTGGGTTCCGAACCACCAGAGGTGGTGACCAGCCAGAGCCTTGCTCTGGGGTCAAGCACCTCGACATCTTCCCAGCAGCAAGCAGCAAGTAGGAAGTTTCCCCGGGTTAAGAGACCCTGCCACCTAAGAAATGCATCCCGCTGCCTAATGACCCGGGTTTTTTTGTTAATTTTTTTTATTTGTTTAATTTTTTTTTTACTTTTTCCTTGCAAATGTGAAGTAACATTTGTCAAGTTTACTGTTGAAAGCAAAAATTTTTTATGCTGTTGATATTGTTGTTAAGCCTGTTAGTATAATAAAAGTAAAACATGTTCTGAAGTCAATACAAAGTTTGAAACATTTATTTACAAAGCTGCTAGTGTTTCTAAGGGGGGGGGCGTAGAACAAGGAACAACTTTTAACTGTAACCAAGAACAAACAAACTGTAGCAAATGTTTTAAGGCACAGTCCACCTCACCATGTGATTCCCAGTGCTGGGGGGCGCACAGCTGCCACTAACCACTGTCTCCATCAATGAGGCTCGCAATTGTGTTCTTCACGCTTTCCCCTTCCCGGAGCCTCCTTGCACAGGCATAGGGACGAAAGTCCTCTGAGGTAGGTGGAAGACTCAGTGGGGGCGGGGGAGCTAGTTCAGGGTGCAGGATGTGGCCCTTGGTCTCGCAAATGTTATGAAGGACCACACAAGCTGTAACACCAGGGAGGTAGTTCTTTTCAGAGACAGTCAGAGGAGTGGAAAGACAGCCCCACTGTGCCTTGAGCCTTCCAAAGGCCCGCTCCACGATGTTCCGGCAGCAGTTGAACACCCTGTTGTACGCCATCTTCCTTTGGTCCAGTGGTCTTCCATATGGCTTCATGAGCCACCAGGAAAGGGGGTATGCAGCTTCACCCGGGATCACAGGGCCAATGGCAACACCCCCAATGGTGATGGTTGGGTTCCCCGGAACAAACCTTCCCGCCTCCATGGTATGCCACAGGCAAGAGTGACGGAAAACAAATGCATCATGCGTTCTCCCAGTGTAGCCAAGTACAATGTCCAGGAATTTCCCCTCATCGTCCACCATTCCCTGAAGGAATATGGAGAAGGAGCTCTTCCTGTTCACGAACTCTTCCCCTCTTCTTTTTGGTGGCCGCACCGGAATGTGTGTCCCATCAACCGCACCGATGCATTGCGGGAAACCCATCTGCTGGAAACCATCCATGATCTGTAATTGGTGGGATACAAAAAATAAAAGTTAATGTTCAGAGGAATTGCACATAAACTGCAATACAAGTTTAGGAGCAGTGTGGCGCCACATAGGAATGAATGTCCCGTGTTCCCTTGGTGGCGGTTGGGGGTTGCATTTGTGTTGTCGTGTGTCTTCGTCCTGAGAGACAAGCACAGAATGCTGGCCTTTTTTATATTTCCTTTTGGGCTGAGAGAGTGCCACCATGAGTCCAAGAGAGTATGAGGAAAGGGAGACCGAGGGAGGGAGGGAGGGAGGGAGGGAGAGAAAGAGGCTAGTGGTGTGCTGATTGCTGTGTGTGACCTGCCCAGGGTTATCCAGTGGGTTTCCATGGCTGAGTGGGAAGCAAACCCTTGTCTTCAGGTTCATAGGCTAATGCTGAAACCATCACACCATGCTGGCTCCACTTAACCTTTTGACATATAGCCTTAATAAATTACTATGGCTACTAGACAGGGACCAGGTTTAGTTCCCACCACGGCTGTGCTATAAGGGCAACCATTTTCCAGATATAAAACTGAATGGCATGGAAGAAGCTGAAGTTTTGAATTTGGAAACTCCATAGCACCAAGGTACAAAACCATAATCTACCCCTATTTGGTTGTGCTTTCACTGATAGGCTTCCTGTGCAGCTGTGGGAAGGAATATGTTAAATAGACTCAAAGATCTCAAATTATGCATTCCGCATATGCTCTATAACTGGTAATTATTGAGATCTTGCCAGTTCATGTAAAATAATGACTGTAACAGAACTGTTTAGGGCTGAGAGAGTGCCACCACGAGTCCGGGAGAGTATGAGGAAAGGGAGACTAAGGGAGGGAGGGGGGAGGGAGGGAGGGAGTTGGAGAGAGAAAGAGGCTAGTGGTGTGCTGATTGCTGGCCAGGGGCCAGGGGAAGCGCCACCCACTGGTCAGAGAGATAGGTGGTGAGGCCAGGGAAGACTCCAGGTGCCATGTGTCCCAGGGGACAGAGAGTAGTGTTCATTGTTCTCGCCCTCCCAGCCTTTTTTTGCCAATTTCCCACTGTAACCCTTAGTATTTGCCTGGCTGGAACGAAGCAAGCTCCCTTCCCCCTTCTGCTGAGACCAGGACACAGAACAATGGGTTCAAACACCAAGAAAACTGTCTGGCCAGGAAATACTGCAATTTCCATGTGTTCCTGGGGGATGAGGGAAAGGGTCGCTTGGGAATGGGCGGCCAGAGAGCATCCCATAGTGCTCCTGTGTTAGCACAGGAGTGAGTGCCCAGCTATGTGTTGTGGGGGAGATTGGGTTTTAGAGTACTCACCCTGAGATAGTCTCCAAGGCAAACGGTGGATGACAGAATCACATGCTCTATCGCAAGGCACACCTCGATGACAATCACCACTACTGTGGAGATCCCCAAGCCGAAAGTGTTCGCCGTCTTGCGACAGATCAGAGGGGTTGTCAGCCACCAAACAGTAATGGCCACTCTCTCCTCCACAGAGATGGGTTGGCGCATCTCTGTGGCACTTCTCTCCAGGTGGGGACGCAGATGGTCAGCTATTTCGAACAGGGTGGCTTTGGTTATCTGGAAGTGGTAGAGCCACTGGTCGTCGTCCCATTTGGCCAGAACCTCTTTGGTCCACCACGTCCTGCGCATCCTCTCCCAAACCCACCATCTTCTTGGGTGTGGCACACGCCACAAGGAGCCTCTCAGCAGGGGTGCATAGAAGCTGTCGTCAGACTCACGGTCCCGATAGAGCCTGGACCACCTCGCTCTATCTCTGGCCCACTGGCCTTGCATTGTGGCCAGCACAACTCCCAGAACCATCATAAATGGCCCCAGGAACCTGACAACATCAGTCATAACCTCGTCCTCCACTGCAAAGCCAGAAAGCAGAAAAAAGAACGGGCGGGAAAAACCAACGCAGCTATATAAACCTCGAGCCAAAAAGTAGGGAGGGGTAGGGGGAGGCGTCGTGGGAGGACCTAGGTGGCCATGTGTACGTGCGCACATCCACACGTCCGCATGTACGTAATGACGCATGGAGCCATTTTTTTTTAAAAAAACAGCCAATCACAGCCGAAGAGGGTGGGGTTATGAGAATAACGGGAGTGGCCATGATGAGAACGTGTGGATCTATTAACACATGCTAGACCGGTTCACGCTAGAGCCATACGGAACGTCGTAAATTAAAGCACGCATTAGTGCAGATACAGAAAAAAACGGCCAGAAGCGTCGCAGCGCAATTTCCTAGCCTCGTGTGAAAAGGGCCAGTGTTTCACAGATGAAAACAAGGACACATGTGGCTGAGCAACATCAGAGTGTGGTCAAAAGGGTAGGGGGCAGGCAGGCAACAAGAGGACAAAAATTATTAATGAAGAAGAACACACCAAACTACTATTTCGAACAAAGAAACTCTGGAATGTATGTAATGAGTTTAAGTAAGCCTGGGGGAGGGGAGAGAAGACCCAAAATATTAAATACATTGGTCAGAATCCTGTTGGGGAGTTAGAACTCCATAAGCACTTTAGTTATGGTACTATGGAGTGAATCCCCTCTCAATTCCCCCCATCCCCACTTATAGGGCAGCAACCAATGCGATCAAGGGGAGTATGTTCCCCTGACAATCAGGAAGCAGCTATCTCCTTCCACTCCTTCCTGTGAGCTATATCCAGTGGGCAGACAGAAGCAAGACCCCATCACAATTCTTTCTCATTCCAGAGATCGCTCATACTAGGAGTGTGAAACTATTAACTAGCTACTTCATGAATGATGATGAACAGACTCCCATCGATCAAAATGGCTCCTGCCTCATAAATGGAGATTGGAGGACTTTCACAGTCCCTATGAATCCCCTAAACTAGGAGCCACCTAGAGATCATGAATATGAAACAGTCATGAGTATAAAATGCTAGGTTATGCCTTCATTACTACCCAACAGGATTCTGGGTAAGACTCTGTGTATGTAACTATATGTAACGATAAATATAAGATTGCATAATTCATTTTTCTAAAATTTAAATACCTTTATTATTTATTATTATTTATTAGGAGCCCTGGTGGTGCAGTGGTTAAATGCTAGTACTGCAACCACAAGGTTGTGAGTTCGATCCTGCCAGGCTCCAAGGTTGACTCAGCCTTCCATCCTTTCGCAGGTCGGTAAAATGAGTACCCAGCTTGTTGGGGGCAATTAGCTAAAATACATTGTAAACCGCTTAGATAACGCTAGTTGATAGGCAGTATAGAAATAACTGCTATTGCTATTTATTGGGTTTGCTCAAAAATACAGCTGTCTCTCACATACACAGCATGAACTCTGTCTTCATGCACATCCCCTCTGCCCGATGCCCTTTACAAATGGGGTCAAACCCCACCTTCCCCATTACTTGGGTCAATTGTAGTTCCTCAGCCTAATTTACAAGGTTGTTCTGTGGCCATTTCCACACTATGTTGTTAGAATGCTACAGCAGCAGGTTGTTACCTGTCTAGGACCCATGCTTCTGCTCAAGATCATCACTATCCAACTGCCATCCCATCCCCAGGCATCTCCAAATTGCCATATTCTATTTCCAGAAAAAAAATCCATTAAAAGCCTCCTATAGCACTTCAAACCTTTCAGCCATCACAGAGCAGTACTGTTATAGTGCTTGATAGCACTTCCTGTTATGTAGATCCAGCAGTGGGTGGGCTGTGGGCATATCCAGCTCGTCCCTCCCTCAGTGACTCCCATGGTGTGGTAACTTCCTACAACTACCCATCCGATTAAGGGGGATGAGTATGGAAAAGAGCGTACCTAACCCAACGACATCGCACAAATGATGATGCCGCCATTATGATGGTATAACGTGCTAATAGCCGCTAGTGCAGAAATGGCCTTAGAATAGCTATGGATGGTGGTGATGAAGATAATATGCAATAATTTTAGCTTTATTACTTAAATAGAATATAAGTAGGTAACAAAGATATAGCTGGAAAAACAACAGGGCAGTCCTTAAGAAAAGCATACATTCCAATGGCCTTTTAGGATATCTTAGGCTTGACTCCTGTACACATTTGCACAGGAGGAACTCTCAGTGAAATTCAACTGGATTTATATCTTAGTAGAGGAGGCAAAGGCAAACCCTCTCTGAACAAATCTTGCCAAGAAATTCTTGTGATAGGTTTGCCTTAGAGTTGTCATAAGTCAGGAGCAATTTGAAGGCAAGCAACAACAAAAATATATTATATATTATATATTTATATTATATAGATATACTAGTGTTTTTACCCAGTGTTGCCTGGGGTTTTTATTTTCCTCTTAAGAACTCACCAAACTATCTTCTCCATTTCCTGCAACTTTGCTCCATATTTCCCAACGCAATCTGAATACTCTTGAATACTCTGAATACAGAGTTATTCACATACACAGTTTGGGTTCCTGAGGGAGTTCGTTGTCCTCCTCCTTGCTGCTAGGTCTCGTGTCCATAGCAACCAGACTATTCCTGTACATGTAACTTTTCCCTGTAGTCCCCAATCCAGTCAGTGTTCTCTGGTGATGTTGATGTGCTGGCTTTAGATTTTTTTTGCTTTCTGTTGAATTTGTGCAATGGCTTTACGTTTTTCTGGAAGCATTTTTTGTTCTGAATTTCAACTTTAAGATTCCTCACACATATGGAACCCATACAATCTACTGTGTGAGACAAGAAGACCTTGTAACTATGTTATGTATGTCACTTTAATTTTTCTCACATGTCTCCCCAAAGTTTTCTGGCATCCTTATTGATGTTAGACCTCATCGCCATAGCAACCAGCCTGGGGCCCAAGAGTTCTCTGGCTGAGAATTCTAAAGGCCAACCCGAGGAGTCCATGGAATCTTCACAGTCAGCCGATCATATGAGGTCTTCTCACCTCACGCAGCCAATCATATGCAGTCTTCGCCTGCTTGATGCAGACAGACAAACACACAATAGTAGATTATGTTTGCACTGTGCAAATAGAAAAAAAAGAAAACAAAGTAATTAGACAGTAAAATCTCTCCCTGTGTTCAATCACTACAAGTTATACTTTATTTCCTGTGGCACCTTGCATCCCTGACATAAAACAGGATTAATAAATCAAAAGTGAGGGGGTGTAAAGAAGGAAAATTTAAATGTTAAAATAGTATAAGGTTTATGCAATTGGAAAAAAAAAGCAAAGCTAAAAACTAAAAGGAGGAGTTAAAATTAAGTACGCTTCTCTGAAAAACTGACCCTATTTCAGGGAAATCAGAAATGGGGACAGAATGTGTGTATCTTTGAGAAAGAGAGATTGAGAAAGCAGATGGTGCGCAGTTTCAGGGAAGCTGTAATTCAAGGAGGATCTCCTAGAGAAAATCTCCTGTATTGTCAGGGGTCTCTCCTTCACCTGCTCTTTGCCAGATGTGCTCACTCATTTGGCTTGCCTCAAGGAGCAATTTGGACTCACACAGCACTGATGTACCATTCCAAAGCCAGCAGATGCTGCAGTATTTTGCTTTTGCCTGAAACTATGGGGAAGGGGAGGACTCCCCTGCTCCTCTCCCCTCTTTCCTGCTGAGTTAATTGGGTGCAGACTAGTCTTCCACTCTAAACTCAGTTTGCAACAATGGAAGTAAGCTGGGGATAAAGGGGAAAAGTGGGAGGAGGCCAGAAGGACCAGGAAAGAGTGGGGTGGGATAACAGAGAATGAACCTGGGCAGTCCCTGCCAAACTAGGACTATTTCACCAAGAAGAGGGAAGGAATCATAAACTGGAAGATAAAAACCTGGAAATCAAAAACACTCTGCCTCCTGCCTCTACATTGTCCTCCATCCTTGTGTATAAAAAAATAATTGAACTTCACCAACCTCCCTCCCCCAAGGAAAAAAACATAGACTGATAGAAAAGCAGACTGATGCATGATCAATTCCTTGCAGAAGTATTTCACCTGCCTTTGACCTTTTCACATTTTGTTGTGTTACAATGTGAAACTAGAGTCACATAGCACAGGATATTCTTTTCCAAAGCTAGGAGATGCTGCAGCAGTTTGCTATGCCTAAACTTACTCAGAAGGGCAAGACTTTTGTTTTCGCCTCTCTGCTCCAGTGAATGGCATTGTTATCCCTTGATACACACAAAATAACACTGTGGAGGTGAAAAATATATTCATTCTGTCATGAAAGTTAAATGAACAAAGAGAAATTTGCACCTGTTGGCTGCTTCAGTATTCACCATCTGAGTGCATACTTTGTGGAAGTACCTTTGGCAGAAATTACAGGTATGGGTCTTGGGTAAACCTCTATCAGCTTTGTTCATCTGGATCCTGAATTCCTCCAGTTTTGTCAGATTGCATGGGGACCATTAGCAAACCTCATTTTTAGTGATACCCACCCCTAAAGTCCCCTTCAATTGATTTTTTTGGTGTTTTTGTTTGTTTTTTGTTGGAAGCAGCACCAAATATGATCAACATGCCTAGGAAGGCAACAGTGTCACCCCCATCCTCTGGTTTCCCTGATCTTTTTTAAGAGGCCAAAATCATTCAAAATGGATGTTCAAAGTGGTATCACCACACTTCTGGTACTTGCAGAATATTTGGGTCTAACCTACAGGAAGGCCATGTAGTCAAATGTGCCCCTGCCACATACACCCCCATGCAGGTCTGCATCTCCTTTGTAGTTTCTGCCTGAAGATCTCTGGTGTCTCCACGAGCCTTCTGAACAACCCAAGTCTTTTTCAAGTGGCTCTTTTAAGACAGTTCTCCTAATTTCTGCCAAACCGTATACTTCTGTAATGTAAGCCAATTAAATTTAGTCCTGTTATCTAAGGAAACAAAGAAGAAATCTGTTTGTCCTCTTCTGTGTGACAACCTTGCAGATATTTGACAAGAGGAAGTATTTTTGTTTTATTAAATTTTTAAGTATCGTATAGTTGTGTTGTAACTTGTTTTTAATGCTGCTATAACTGTTTATAACTTGCATTTTTTGAAAAATATAGACGTTTAGTTTAACTGTGTTTTAACTTTTTATTTACAGTTTCTTAATTATATTATGCTTTTAAAATGTTCTATGCTTCCTTGGATTCTGTGCCAGGAGAAAGGCAAGATATAAATTACTTACTTACTTACTTACTTAAACAAACAAACAAACAAATAAATAAATAAAGCAAGCAAGCAAGCTAGCTAGCTAGCTAGCTATCATTCCTCTCCTCCCACTATCTTTTTTCATGGAATCAACCTGACTTCAAAGGACTTGTCTTTATCTTCCCTTTTGTGCCCCACTCTGTATGTATTTTTCTTAATATATGGCACCCCAAACTGCTCACAGCATGACCTAGAAACTATAAATCTATCGATGTGACCAAAGATTTTTCAGAGAGGACAGAGGGCTGTAGACACAATGTTATCGCATGCCCAGCTTGTCAGCTCTGTGTCTGTACATGTGCCTTCAAGCTGCCAGTCGACTTATGGCAACTCCATGAATTTTATAGGGTTTCCTCAGGCAAGGAACATTCTGAGGTGGTTTCGTTATTTCCTTCAAGTGAAATATAGCCTACAGCACCTGATATTCATTGGCAGTCTCCCATCCAAGTGTTTTCCAGGGCTGACCCAGCTGAGCTTCCAAGATCAGAGAGTATTGGGTGCCTTAAATTTTTTAGGCTTTGGGTTGTCAGCTACAACCCCAAAATCCATTTCACAAATTCCACTGCCAAACCAATTAGCTCCCTTTTTTGTTTGTTTATTCGTTTGTCTTTGTTATTATCTGAATGGAAGCTGTTGTATTTCTCTTTATTGAATTCCGTCTGGTCAGGTTCAGCCCATTCTCCCTGCATCCAGCTACTAATATACTCAAGTTCCCCCTTAAGATACATGTGTACTCTTCTCTACTGAGATGACATTTGTGACCCCTGAAATTGCTTGCCACGAATTCAATCTCTTATTGATTCTACACTGACCTTCCAATTTTGACCCAAAAGATCAAAAAGAAAGAATGTTCACCTCGGCCCTACTTTCAGATGTCTTGCTTCTTTCCTGTACATTTTTGGTTTATATGCCCATATCTGGAATCCTTGGTCCAAATGTTCCAAACTTTTCTATTCTGGAACTTGGAACAGTTATGTTCTTAGACTACTGGCTGTCTGGCTCTGGACTTCTGGGGTTTGTAGTCTAAAAGTTATGGGCCCTTCTGCACTGCGTTGTTATAGTGCTATTATTCTACTTTCAACATCCTGTGGAATTCTGAGGTTTGTCGTTTACTGAGGCAGGAATTCTAAATGCCCCTCCCTAAACTACAAACCCAAGCATTCCATGAGATGTTGAAAGTGGAATCATAGCACTGTAACAGTGTATTACAGAAAGGCCTTATGTTTCCTAGCTCTGCTATATTTCCCAGCTATGACCCCTTTCCTTTGCAGATCCTTATTACTTCAATGCCCCTCATGATGTCCTGCTATTAATATACTCAAGTATCTCTTTAAGATACATATATTTGTCTTCCTCCCCTTTTCTTTTCCTCTAGTGCAGTGGTTCTCAACCTGTGGGTCCCCAGATGTTTGTGGACTTCAGCTCCCAGAAGCCCTGAGCATTGACCATAGTGGCTGGGGCTTCTGGGAGCTGAAGTCCACAAACATCTGGGGACCCACAGGTTGAGAACCACTGCTCTAGTGTGTCTCGCTCTTAATTTGAGACTGTAAAACCAGCTGTTCATTATTTTTCCCCATTTTTCTACAGCATCTATTGATTGTAGGAATAACGACAACAACAATAGCTGCTATTATTTCTAAACTGGTGATGGTGATGGTGATGGTGATGGTGATGATGACTATGATATATTTATTTTAGTATTGTTCTGCTTGGCCATAGTTAATTTATTTAGCATGAAATTTGGAAGATGAGCATTTAGAAGCTTTTTACCACTGACCACAATCTTTTATTTTCTGTCCATCTGTTTGTGGAGCAACAAATAAACGTCACCTTCTTGTTACCTTTAAACAGAGAAAGTTATTGTAGCCTCCCTACTTGGTTTGTGATTGAAAGTAGCAGGGGACATAAGGAGAATTCTACATATGGAAAGATCAGAGCATGGGTGTACAGATAGATGAAATTTTAGTAGGTATTAAATATATTATAGATATATCTTAAAAACAAATAAATCAAATTTATTGGTTCCTCTTTTTGTGGACCCTGGGGCTTATCTGTTGTTCTCAGACGTGAATAATATGGCAGATCAGCAAATGGGAAATGTCATTTCTAAAGGCCTCAGACTTCATAAATATAAAGGTGACCAAAGAGGCTAATTGACACAACTTAATGCATTTTTTTCGGGTCAAAATCCTTTTGGAGATTGATAGTAGAGCTTCATTGGCTGCTTCATAAAAAGTCAGTTAGTAATAAAGGGGAAGGTGTTACCTGCTAAAGCAGGATCACAGAAATTATATCTCTCATCATCCAGCACCTAAATCCTCAAATATGTCTCTGGAACTTCAGTGGTTGGTTATGAAACAGATTCAGATGTCTGCACAGCTGCATCCTTTCATTGTACACTTTGATAGAACTCCCTTATTTTTTACATGGTTCCATCTTCCAAAGCACCCAATGGGAAGTGCATTCCTTGTACAGCTATAAGTCTCAAAACACATATCAATTAGTTTGGGCATCTCAGCTCTTTCAGTGGCTCTAGGGTGTAGCTTAGTTAGTTAATGCATAAAGCTAGGACTGGCAGAATGGAGGTTGCCTTCTCCCTCAATGCAACCTGGACCAATAGGCAATAGTTGTGGAATAACATTGATATGGAATAACACTTTATTGTAAAGTTCCATGTTACTTTGGTCAAAACTTGTTGGGATCTGCATTCTGTCAGTGGGCACAAAAAATGTGAGTGGGATTAGAACTGAGAGGGATTAGATCTATGAATCTGATTACTGATTAGTCTTAATAAATATGTAATCCAAGTCCATATCCAAGACACATATCGAATGTCTATTCACTTTACAACAAAGGTATGCAACCTAGCTGCAAATGAACAGTTCTTTGAAGAACTAAAGAAAATTCTGAATAATCTGATTTCCTACCTGACGTGTCATATCACTGAGCCATCGTACAAATGGTACTCCGTCAAGTGACCCAAACATGGACTGGTAGATGAGCTGTTCATTGTTTTTCAAGTGAACCCATTTGCACCAGGTTGGGACATTATTTGCCACCATGGTCCCCCTGACTGTGAAGATGTGACCAACAGCCATATTCAAAAGGTTCGATGGCTCATTGAAGAGTTTTTCCACAGGCAGGAGTCCGTCCTGAAACCTGAGTTTCAGAACACTCCCCCGATCCATTACAAAGACCACAGTTTCCAAGTCACTCGCCTGGACAGGTGTTGCCCAGGGTTTGGGAAAAATGACATCACTCACAGTGACTGTGCAAATTGCTGTGTGGCCTGTGATCCTGGGACCTACAGTCCAAATGATGAAGTAGTTTGCCAGCCATGTACAAGCATCCAGATTAAACACTATGGAACAAAATCCTGTTAAATAAAATCAAATATGAAAGTGGAAAAAAAATTGAAAAAGGGAAATCCATGATCCTTGGAGCTCCTTCCAATTTCATCTTGTATTTCTCCTGCAGTTTCTAGGTCCTTTGAAGTTTTCCTTTTCAGCCAGTAAATGTTTCTAAGCTACTATGTTCAGATATCATAAACCGAGTCATCTTCACTATACTCCTGTTCCTTACAGTTATTAATAAGGAGACAGGAAAGAATTCCGTATCCAGTTAAAAACCTGGAAACCATGGGAGGCTGGGAAGAAAATGGCGGATCATGTGGCAGCTTAGTGACAACGTAGGTCACTAAATTTTTACCCAGTGGGGAGTAGTCGGTTCAGCGAGAAATCTAGGAACCGGCCCATAACCCCCCCCCCGGAAAAGAGGGTTCAGAGGGGGCTCGAAGGGGACCAGAGAAAACTGTCAATCTTCAAGAACCAACAATAGCTGGCTCAGAGAAGATGACGAGCGGGGTCAGAGAGCTGCCACGTCCGCGCTGGGGCAATTGAAGAGACGCAAGAAACTTTTTAAACTGTGGAGGTAGCGTAAAGATCTATTGATATATTGAAACGATAACCTGGTCTCTAGTTTTGTTGAATGGATCCTCTACAGTGGGATGTACCAACAACTTTACAAATTGAAATAGAAGAAGGAGTAGAATAGTAAAATACTGCCTTGTGTGATTTTATTATTATTTTTAACCTCTCTAGCAAGCCTGAGCTAATTCTGTGTTTTTGCCGTTCTGACCTTCTCCCTGTAAGTACTGGCTATTTGTTTGTACTTCTCTTTGGTTATTTGTCCTTCTTCATTTCTTTTTTAAATCTCTGCTCACCTGAAAGTTTTTATACATCCACCCTGGTTTCTTTAGATATTTTCCATGTTTCTTCCTCACTGGAATTATTTGCAGTTGTACCTTCAGCATTTTAGCTTTAAGAAACATCCATACATCACAAACTCCCTTCCCTTTGAGCATTTCTAATCATGGATCTCACCAGTATTTCCCAAAGCCCACTGAAATTAGCTTTCTTAAAGTTCAGAGTGGTTATCTTTTAGCCTGCTTTTTATTCTGCATAATAAATTCCAAGAGAACTAGGTCACTCCTACCCAGGGTCCCTATATTTTCACCCTCTTGACTAGTTCATTGCTATTGGTTATGACCAAATCAAAAATAGCTGATATCCTTGTTGCCTCATTCACCATCTGGATAATGACATTGTCTGCAAGGCAAGTAAGAAATTTGTTGGACCTTACACTCTTGGCAGAGTTTGAGTTCCAGTAAATATCACAGTGATTGAAGTCTCCTGTCCTATGCTGCACTCAGCAACTGAAACAAGAATCAGGTGATTGTAAGGCAAATAGCTGTACAGTACCCAGTCCAGTCCAAACCAGCCACAGGTAATCCAGCAAGATGAAGGGAGTAACAGGGGCAAGGTTGTCAAATGGTCCAGGAATCATTAGACCAAGTCAATAATCCAGATAGACAAAGCCAATCAGGGCTAACACAGAGAATCATCAATTGTAGCCAGTCCAAAGAACAAGAGCACAAAAATCCCAAGGGCACTGACAGTCACTGAGACAGAACAGTTGTTAGCAACAAGGACTACAGGGAACTGCTTGGAGATTTCCAGGTAGCTGCTTCTGGTTGCCAGGTGCTTAATGAGTTAGCATTTCCTATTTAACAGATGCCGGAAGCTAAGAAGTCTTATCCGTTCTGCAAACTTCAGAGGAGGAGGTACATACTCAACATTGGCCATATCCTACTGCAGAGAGGGCATCTAATTATTTTAGGTTCCAGCTCCACGAATTCAGAGAAGCCACTATTATCTGGAGGCATAAAGCCATCTAAATGCAATCTGACTCACCTGCATCCAATTCTTCATATTCCAGGGGGTGACTTATGACATTTCCCATTACTACTATATCTCTTGTTTTTAGATGTTTGATCATTTTATCTACAAAAGAATCACCCACATTTTCAATTTTTAGCTATATTTAATAATTTTTATATATTTACAAAAAGTTAAAATATGACTTCCCACATCACTCTATTTGCATACCAAAGAATACAGTAAATGTATCAATACAATTGTTATTACTCCTCACACCATAATTACCTTTTCCAATTTTCTTTCCAGTATAAAATTATCTTTCTAACTTTAATTTTTAATACTTGAAAAGCATTCAATAATCTAATCCAAACCTATACTTGCAATTTCTCCTCTTTCTTTCTTTATGAAATCTATGAAAGGTTGCCAAAGAAACAGATATGATTTGAAAGTTTTGCCCCTTAACAAAAATGTCAATTTATTTAATTCAGATAATTCCGATAACTTTTCTAATCACTTATCTATCATAGGGCTGTTTCTATTATTCCTTTTTTTTTTTGCATGAATCAACTTTGCAGCAGTAATCATATTATACAGTAATATATCATTTTGTTTTTCCACTTTAACCTCATATTCCAAAATATTTTAAAAATATAGTTCTAGTCTGTGCATTAACTTTGTTTCAAAATTCTTCTTATAACCAAATTAATTTCCATTCAAAATTTCCTTGCTTTAGTTCATGTTCACCACGTGTTATAAAAGGAACTCACATGTTTCATACACTTCCAACATGCGTTATTTACTTCTTTATACATTTTGGATAATTTTACCAGTGTAGCATACCACCTATGCATCATTTTATACATCTTTTCTTTCAAAGCAGAACAGCAAGTAAATTTCCGAAGCCTAGGTCAGATAATTTCCCATTGTTTTAACTGAATTTTATTGCCTATCACCCACATTTTCAATTCCATTAAGTTTTATCCAAGTGCTTTCAACCTGTTTTCCATGCTTTTGAGTCATTGATTTCCTCACAGATATACACATCCTAGACACATAACATTACCATTCTTCTTTTCCTTTTTGGTTTATTTCTTTGAAATAGTTCATATCACCCTATATCTACATTCCAAACATGAGACCTATCTCACCAGGTTTCAACATATTTGCCTTTGTATGATGAGTTCATGCTTATCATGTTTGTTTCTCATGTTCTGTGCATTAGTATATACATTAGCATGTAACTATCTGAGACTGTGGGTCATTCTTCCAAGCCGCTTCCTTGTTTTCTTTTTTCTTTTTCTGTGCACTGCTGAATTCCTGAGTTTGAAATCTCCCATGTTCTCCATATTATTGAAGCTATTTTCCCCCATAGTTGGTGCTCCCTGCTCTCCTGTATACTGCCTCTCCTCCCATACATAACTCAATTTAAAGCTCTCCTGATCAGGTTTATGAGATTCCTAGTTCTCCCCTTCAGTTTATAATCAGGAATGGGAATAGGGGAGGGTGAATAATATTAACAACCTTGAGGGGGTTCAATGTAATGGGGACATGGGCTGTGGAGGTTCTGGAGTAGGTATGGATGAGAATTTGGCTTTAGTTTGTATATCATAAGAATCAGCCAAAAACAAAACAAAACAAATCTTCATATTCAGGAAGAAAAAAACTTGTGAGGAAAAAAACCAAAACTGAATATGCAGCTCAGGACTAACTGTTTATTTGTATGTTTCTTTAATATCTTGTCTTTCTCCCTACATGGGATCCAAGACAGTGTACAACATTTTAAAAGCACTATATATTTAAGAAAAAGTTAGGTCTTTGAGCACTTAACTTGTCAATATCTGAGTTTGAAATCCTGGTACATTTGGGATTGAAAGAAAATTTTAAAGGATTTGAGAAATGGTCAAAAATGAGTTCTTAAGCATCAGGAAAGCCCAGCAAGGAGAATCTTGGGTTGATAAGTTTCTTCGCAGCTTGGGACATATTCTGCACAAATTGTGCACTTGATTGTTTTGTGCAGATGACAGTATTTTCTGTGTGAAAAGCATTGTCTGCACAGAAATATAATAAATATTATATCATTTCCTGCACTGAACACAAAGTACAAATTTTGCACCAAATAAATCCTGAATTGCAAATTGAAAACTGTACAGTTTTTAAAGACTTTCCTGCAGTGGGAAGAATACTGCTAAAATTACTCATTGCTTCCTTTGACAGTGAAACTAGTGAAAGAGATATATTTACTGAAGAACTACATCAGTTAGGGCTCAGTGAAGATCACTACGTTTTTTTCTTCTGAGAAGTTCCTCATGTTTAACAACTTTGCAGTAGTCATGGAGGACATGGCTCTCTACTCACTGAGAATAGCTGTACTTATTGAATTTGGCTGGTGCAGATGGGGGAGAATTTTCAGAATTTTAAAGCATCTACCATAATTTTGCAAAGTTCATATTCAGGACAGAAAGAACTTCAGGCTTAAAAAATTCAAATATGGGAGAAAACAGACCTGATTTTTCCCAGCCCTTGTTCCAGAGATCCTAACGGAAAGGCCTGGAAGATCCCCATTTGGCTGTAATGTATTTAAGTGTTTTCTTCCAAGTTTCAAGTCAAGTCTTAAGTCTTTACCTTCAAGTCTCAAGTCGAGTCTCAAGTTCTTGCAAGATACTTTCAAGTCAAGTTCAAGTCAACTGGGACAGGCTGCCGAACAGACCTAAACCCCACCATAAGCCCATTGCCTAAAGAGTTTAAGATTCCCCTCCAAGAAATGTGCCCATGCTGTGGGCTTGAGACAGATCATCATGAGACCAGTAGGCAAAAGGAGATAGAAACATTATTCAAAATCATAAAGTTTCTGGAGAAATGAGTTGTATTACTGAACCAAGAGCAGCAAGTCAGTCACTAAAAATATGGAAGTAGCAAGTCAAGTCAGTGTGTCATTTATTGCCGAGTCAAGTCCAAGTCAAGTCACTGAAGTGACTTAAGTCTGACTTGAGTCCAAGTCAATTGACCCAAGTCTACATCACTGCCATTTGGCCCATGAGCCAAAGATCTCCCACTCCTGCTTTATGAAGTTATGATCTCATTCTTCATTGGAGTTGTACAGACAACAGTAGATTTTCAACCTTAAAAAAAAGTCTATCCCTCAAATTCCATTTTATAGTCCTTATAAGAAAGAAAGAAAGAAAGAAAGAAAGAAAGAAAGAAAGAAAGAAAGAAAGAGAAATGAAGGAAATGTTGGTCTTATCCTCTTCTTTTTAGTCATCCTAATGAATGATAAAAGACCAGACTTGATGTCCTTTGTATCTCTTTCAGCTGATAATGATGTTTCATTGATGTCTGGCATAGTAGGAAGGTTAAGTTAAAACTTTCCTTTAAACCAAGTATTCCTTCAACACACCAGGGATTCTCCAAAGCTAGGCACTAATATATCCTGTAATTAAGAAATAATGGCCTTTCTGAAGTGATTTATTCCCATAGATTTAGTGTCAGCTCTGAAATGTTACAGATTAAATTGTTGCAGACCCCTTCGTGCAAAACCTTGATAAACTGTGTTAGGAATCTATTTAAACAAACTTTTGTATTGCAGCAAAAGATTGAATAGATTCTGCTATCTGTCTACTAGATACCTTTGAAACTAGGAGAAAATTGTACATATCTGTGAAAAATGATTTGGCTAATAGAATTAAAATTTAGATTGGTGGCCAGAAAATAATTCACAAAGGGAAATGCTGCTTCTGACACAGCTATTTTTCAGCCAACAGATGCTAGGATTATTTTAATATTTTTTACACTTGCCTTGGGTGTTCTTTGCTCTACAGATGATTGAGTAGCTTAATTCATACCCACTCCAGTTCCAAACAATCTTTTTTGGGGATAAAGGAACAATGAGAGATGCTACTGCAATCCAAGCTAAAGATTAATATTTTAGTAGTGGAATTTGCTAATCAGTTTGCTGTCAGTCCTCTTTATGAATATGTGAGAAGCTCTTTCAGCATTTTGGAATCACTAGAAGACTTGTTTAGTGTTACTATAGACAGTAGTGTCTTCTGGATATCTATGAGTTGGAAGCAGCATTATCACTATGTTGACTATGTATGGGGTGATGCCACTGTCCAACAGTCAGCTTGCACAATGTCAGATGTCATGCCAGAGGTGAGCACACATTAGCTGAGTAAATGTGGAATTGCCATGGCCTGCCCTTAAATTTTTAGTACAAGCCTACTGTCACAAATATTCTGAAACTTACAAGTAGAACTTAACATCATTCTCTGATGAATGTCAGCAAGTAGCAGGTCAGGTTGAGGAATTTCCAGTTTATTAGTTGAGAAAAATGGAAAAAACTAGGTCTTAGTTAAAGGGACTTGGTTGGCTTGGCAATTAACATCTTGTACCAGAATATTAGATTTTCCTCTTCTTTTCTCTTTTCTGGTAGTTTCCTTGATGACTGCCTTGCTGTGCTTTACTCACTTTCAGCCAGTAGTTGAAAAGCCAACACTGTAGAGAATTCAGTGGTCCTCAGGAATGATCAGGTTACCCATTCACATAACCTTCTTCCAGATTTAGGAATGGCTTTCAGTTTATTTATTTGCTACATTTATATGCCAACTTTTCCAAGGAGATCATGGTAGTGCCCATGAATCTTCCCTTCCTGCTTAATCCTCACTATAACCCTGTGAGGTTATAGACAGCAAGAATTAGTCAGAAAGAGAGAGGAACAAGCCCAAGGTAACCCAATAAAGTCAGGGCTTAGTGGGGACATGAACCTTGATCACTTGAATCTCAGTCCTACATTCACTATATTGTACTGACACTTGTATGGGTAATTTTCAAGAAATCCTTATCACAAAAGGAAAAAAAGGCATTAAAAAACTTGGCCCTATGTTTCTAAAAAGAAAATGTTTCTGACTCACACTGGAGCTTCCTGCTAGCTGCTGGTTTTTTTGGACTCTGGTCCATGAATTTGGCATTTTGAACTGCCATTCAGGCTGCCATTTTGAAACTCTAAACCTGAAAGACTCTAAAACAGTTCCCTGGCTTTTTCCCTTGGCCTTCACAAATGACAAGGAATACTAGTAAACATCAACAGGCACTGTGATTCTGAAAGGTACCATAACACAAATATGGTGGGCGTGAGCAAGTAAATGGATTTAAGTTCTTTGGATAATGAAGAGTATACTCATGAAGCAGTTTGTTGTACATGAGATTAATCAAAAGAAATCATAGGCATTCTTTATCAGAGTTCTGGGAAATGTTAAGCCATTTGAATGCAATGGAGTTCAGCTCCCAGAAGTCCCAGCCACCATAGCATAGTCACTGTCAGAAGTGTAGTTCTAAACATCTGGAAGGCCAAAGTTTCCCTATCCTTTCTGAATTCATAAATGCATGAATGTTCTGAAACTTAGATGATATTTCTGCTTGTTTCCCCCCTCGCCTCCCCATTTCAGTGAAACAAATCCCAGAATTTACTCTCATTACCATCCATTTCGAAACAAGCTAGACTACACCAGGTTACCTTCTAACACCAAAAACCTTGTGCAATGCTACCTCTATGGGCTTCATATTGTAACACTAATACATGGATTTGGTGATTTATTTATTTTTTTAAAATGTGGCCACTGTGCTACAACACATAGCTATTCAGGGGTGACATTGGTGCTAGAAAACCAAATTAGTAAACCTATTAAATAATTTGTTTCATGGACAATCTTTTTCTTTCTTTCCTTTTTTTTTTTAAGATTTAAATTCTAGATCCTGCAATATTCTTTGATTCTCATTCTGTTCTTGTTGTTGTTCTTGTTGCCATGTCAATATTAGAATTTCTGTGGTAATTGTATAATGTAAAGCAATGCTTGGCATGGTGTAAATGCAAAATCGTACCATTAGTACAGAAGGATTTCTCTCCTCCCTGTAGCCCTCTGTCATGCCTAAAAATCTTTCCTGGAAGTTTCCCAGCCGTTTCTCACTCTCCCCACCCCTGTGTGTGTGTGTGAGAGAGAGAGAGAGAGAAAGAGAGAGAGGTCCTCCTTATTCCACTTTGGTACTCTCAAAGGCCATTTCCGCACTACACTGTTATAGTGCTATTATTCCACTTTCAACATCCTGTGGAATCCTGGGGTTTAGGGAAGGGCCTTTAGACTTCTCAGCCAGAGAGCTCTTTGGCCTCAGTAAATTACAAAACCCAGAATTCCACAGGATGTTGAAAGTGGAATAATAGCACTATAACAGTGTAGTGTGGAAATGGCCATCATTTGTCTGCAGAAAAACCCAACAGGATCCTGGCCTATATTTACAAATTATCTTAAGATTTTTTTTCATGCTTACAAGGTTATAAAACAATATATTAAAATGATTCAGCAGAAGGGCAGGGAGCAGTAAAGCAAGAGAGATTTCTCTTACATCCTCTCCTGACTCTTTCCAAATATCCCTTTGTAAATAAAAGTCAATTTTCTGTAGCTTCTGCTGCCATAACAATGATAGCATTGCCAGGGTAGTGACCAGATGATGAAGAAAAATGCCAGCTCTATCAACCCTTTACACTTGCTCCCCTTAGTTATTTACTTCATGATTCATTTCTCCAGTAGAAAGATAAAGTGATAAGCAGCAGCAGAGGTCAAGAATAGACTGTTGCTTGTAATTGCTCCACAGCCACGAGAGAATAGAAATTAGAAGAAAAAGTAGGTACTGAGCACAGTCCATCTTGTGATCAGATACCTCCTCTGACTGTAAGCATTATTTATCTTAACTAGACACATGGCAGATTCTATACATGTTCCCTAATATCACAGCTAGAGATAACTATGCCGAGGCATGGAAGAACTCACAGCAGCAGGGAAAAAAAGAAGCTTGATAAATTGAAATAAATGTACATACACTTTGACAGCGATGAAAACGTTCACTAACTAACTCTTTTCATGAATACCAACAGAAATTGTCTGTTACTACTTAATTTGATTGAAAGATCTGATCTCTGGGGGCGGGGAAATACTCAGAGTGTTTTAGAGAAGCAATTGCTGAAATTAGTTCCTAATTATGAAGAACATTACTTCTTCACCTGACACATTTTTTTTCTTTTCAGAAATAGGTCAAATTATACCAACAGCTACCACAACAAAAATCACAGATGCTTCTAATGAGGAATCTTTCTTAACAGAGTTGGCAGATGAGATTTAATTCCTGTTAGAATATGCCGTGAATTTGAGCCTTAAACAGAGAAGTTGACGAAATTTTCCCTGAAGAAAGTATTTAGTAGAAATAGTGAAAATCATAATATGAAAGCACTAAATGTTCTTTTAGAAACACAATCTCATATGTATTGTGGGGGAAGCATATATCAGGACTGGGGGACCTGAAGCATGTTTCACTTTTGTGGAGCTGTAGTGGGCATTCTGACACAACCAGCAATGATGTGACATGACTTTCAATGTCATTTTTTGCTATTATTTATTTATTTATTTTGTAGGGAGGAGGTTGGCTGGGGTTGGAGCAAAACTATTTTTTCCTGTGGATTTTCAGTGATTTTTTTTAATGTTTAGGTACAAAAAAATCACCCATAGGAAAAAAAAAGTCAGTCTTAGGGCTTAGGGGACTTTTGAGAGCTTCAAGATACATAAAATGGGGCCCTAATAGGCTCATGCAACCCATGAACTGCATTGTCCCGGTCACCATTCTAGACATTGTTGGATTTACCATTAACCTCACCCAAATTGACTAATGGGGAAGCGTGATGGGAGATGGAGTCCAACAAGTCCCACCATTTCCCCGTGCCTGATATAACTAGATTATATACTATGATAAAAACCATACCTATATGGCATGAGGATATTTCTAAGTGCAATCATATAGATCAAGTGTAGGCAGCACATGGCCTGGGGGATGAAAAGGCGACAGCTATGGATGGAAGTTGGGGGTTGCAAAGTAAGGGAAATAAGGTCCCTTTATCTTAGTTAAGATTTTACTTTACAATCTGTTCAGGATTAAAGTTACAGGAGCCCTACCCCATATTCAACCTGGCACATTTATGTCCTTTCCATAGGTCATTAAGAATCCTCTGCTGATAGTGAAATCATGGGCATGTTCCTTTTAAAAGTGCCATTTTCTCCCTTGACACAAGGCACAAGCACCCCATATACTTTGTTGACAAGGAGCCCTTTCACATTGTACAAATAGAGCACTGTGATTCCACTTTAACTTCTATGGTTCTATCCTAGAAAACCTGGTGTATCCAGACCCGCAAAAGGTATTTAGAACTTGTAGCCAGAGCACTCTAGTGCTCAGCAAACTAAAAACCTCAGGAGGCCACAGGATGGAATAAAGTAGAACAGTTAAAGTGGAATTATTGGGTAGAGTGAATGGACCCTGGAATATTCAACATGTCAAAAGCTTCCCAGAAGCATGACCCTGCTGATAAATAAGGCTCATTGAATATCGAAGTAGTGTTGTCCATGCCATTGTTTTTTCTGTTTCTATGTATTGTTTTGAAAGCTGGACAGCGAAGAAGGCTGATAGGAAGAAAATCAACTCATTCAAAATGTGGTGCCAGAAAAGAATTCTATGGATACTATGGGCTGCTAAAATGACAAATAAATGGGTGCTAGAGTAGATTAAGCCCGAACTCTGACACTGTCATACTTTGGATATATCATGAGATGATGTGACCCATTAGCGGGAGGCAGTAGGAAGAGAGGAAAACTACATTAAAGGTGCATAGACTCAATTGAGGAAGCCATGAACATGGGTTTGCAAGACCTGAGCAGGGGTGTTGATAACAGGATGACTGAGAGGTCTCCCACTCATAGGGGTGCCATAAGTTGAAGTCAATCTGGTGGCAATTAAGAACAGAATAAAGTTCAGAGACCATGCCTCATATTTCAAGGGGAAAAATAATTGTAACAGAGGCTACCTCCTGGTGAAAGAAGGTTGTTGCTGATGCCAGGACAAATTCAGAGTTGGGGCAGTGAGAACATAGGTTATCTCCTTTACAGTAGCAGTTGGTCCTTTAAGGCTGATGATGAACAGTGCAACTTGGATTTTCTCTTGCTTTACTAAGTGAGATTAAAGGCAGGTAGGCCACACAGTAGGTTTGCCTCTTTTAAAGTGCCAGTTGTTGCTTGCGTGCTGTTAGGTATTTTTATCTCTGTCTACATTTGCATTGAAAATAACTGAAGGAAAAGGAACTTTCAAAACAGGCAAACTGTGGGTAGTTTCAGGGTTTTTGTTTGTTTTGTTTTTCTAGCTTAGCAGTATCTCCTGTCCCTACTTTTACTTTCTGTTTCTTGCTTTCCCACAGGATCTTGCACTTATTTATCATCATTAACTCTTTGATCTGTTGTTGGTCCTTGCGATCTTTTTTCATTAAAATAGCTTTTCTTGCTATTATCCACTCAGTCTTGTTGTCATGAAATGAACATAGCTAGGCATTATATATCCAGTTTGGTCTGGTTATGCAGCAACACCAGTGAGGACAAATGTAGCCCTCTGGTTGTCTTCATTTGCCATCAACAATTTATGTCCCTCTGCCTTGTTGCATTGCACAGGAGTTTTCTTTGCCCACTAGCACTGTGAATCAGGATGTCTTCCATAATCAAGCTCTTGTAACATGTAGTTACGAACAATGGATCAGGATAAGATGGCCATGTGAATGTATACTAGGGATGGGGGAGGAATTAAGATGAGGTTTAATGAGCTAATCTCATCTTAGTCTGCACTTCCTGGAATGTCCAAAGAGCAGAAGTAGTTTGCACACCAAAATCCTCATTTTGACAAATGTTTGTGGATGAATTCCTACTCCCAATGCACATATTTCCAATGTGCACAAAACATTATTAAAACACACTTTAGTTCATGAGGGCAACACATTTATAATGCATGCAATTTAAAACAGACGCATCAACATATGCACATCTGTAGGAAAATAAGCAAAGAAAGAAAGGAATCTGCTCCTAGTTAAAACACACACACATGAACAGAACTGGTCACAGACCAGACATGAAGGTGAGAAAAGGAGGAAGTCCACAAATGAAAATTTTGCAGATATTTGCATCCTTAATGCACATACAAACTAACAATCCACATATAGACAGATGGCATCCAACCTCGTGTAACCACAGTCTAGAATGAGGGAGGTTTATTTGTCTTGATAACAGTGTTACCCTAAGAGGTGGGGGATGTTGGGGTCCACTCACAAGGCTAGCGTCTCCTTAGAGTCTGAAGGAATTATAGGTTAAAGGAGGACTGTGAGAGGAGGGTAACCACAGGATAACCACAGGATCTTTTCACCTATGTATACCAGTTACAACTAGAGAGGACTCCAGTTAAAGTTAACAAAACATTTTATTCAAATTGACAAACACAGAAGAAATCAGACACTTTTAAGAACCATACTAGGCTATTGGAACATGAAGTGAGAAAGGTTGGATAGAGAGAGGTTAGAGGTGAAAAGGGTAATAGTTACCAGTCCTGAAGATGGGGTCACAGCGGAGGGATGCAGACAGCATCTGAGGGTAGCATGGAGGAATGGCAGTCTGAGAAACTATGTAGTATGTAGTACAATTGGCTGGGGTCAAAGCTAGGGTTTTTATATCCTGTTTCACACCCTGAAGGGTTGTGTTAGCTAAGCTGTAATGGCTTTCCCATTGGATTGACAAAGAGGTCTGGAATTGGCTGATTGCTTGACTCTGAAGTGACAAAACACTGATGGGACCCATGATAATCTCTTAATATCTTAGTCAGGCAGGATGTATAAGGAACAGGGGCAGGTAGTATGTGAACGGAGTAAAGCAACAGAGAAACAGGCTTTTCAGAATCAGCAGATTTTGCCTGTTTTCCCTTGTAGTTACTGTATGAACTTGAAAAGCAGGATACCAACCTTAGGAAACAAAATGGTGCCATTTCACATTAGATCCTAGGTAATGCATTATATCTTTCCTTCTTCATTAGTTAGCCTGAAATACAAGTGAATTCTTCCTCTTGATCATCCCTAGAATAAGGTCTCAGTGCCTGCTCCCCACTGTTCTATTCCCATCCCAACCCCTTTTGAATAAATCCCTGCCTCAAAATATTAGACAATGAAGTTAAATTAACTATATAGTTTTATTATAAAATATTTATAAACATACTGAATGCCTTGTTAAAAGTAAGGCAGTTTCAGGATGGCCTAAAGAAAAATGATTTCTCCCATTTTATCTAGCTCCTTCTTGTTTACCAGGCATTGCAAGTTGTTGCATCCACATCCACTTGTTCCCTATCAGTGGGCTTTCTATTATTATTTGGAGGCTGTTTTTTATTTGACTTAATGATTTCCTGGATCCTTGCTAGGAGGTTTGTTTTTGTTTTTTTTTAAAGAGAGGTATGCCTTGCTGAAGTGGGTTTCCATCTATTCTTGGAGCCACAGTACGTCAGTAAAGTCATAAAACAGCATTTCAGTGCCAAAGTGCTATTTCACTGTTGCACTATGATGATATAACTCTTTTTAAAAAGGAGAAAAGAGAGGAACCAGAGGATGAAAGAATTGCCTTTGCCTTTCCTTTCATCTGTCTTGAAACCATCTCATGTGCAAACACAACAGCCTACTTCACAATATAAATCAATGAAGGGGTGGTCAAAAACTCTGGCATAGACCACAACAACAGATGCACACATGTCCCTCATGAGTTGTTTTTTTAAAAATCTGTTATATCTCACAATAACAAAAAGGGGAAAAAAGGAAGGTGGGGATAAAGAAAATGCTGCTGTTGCTAGGAATTTCCAGCAAGTAATCCAAGATGACAAAATGGCTGTCATTCAGTATTGCAGTTATGGATTTGTAAGCTAGAGGTGTGGATCTGTAACTGATCTGTATTCAGTAAGATTGTGTAATCTTAGGCCCTTGTTTGCACCTTACCTTTTCGCGCTGCTGGGTTGGGGTTTTCATGTGAGAAGCCTTGGGAGGAATGCTGCCATTTCCCTGCTGCTTCGGCTCTGCAGCTTCTTCCTCCTCGCACAAGCGCCCCACCTCTTCTGTTCACAGTGCAGCCTGGGACCTCACAGGCTGCACTGAGGAGAGGACGTCCGACTGGCCCGGCTCCTGCACACCAGGTAAGTGTGTGTGGGGCCCGGGAGTGATGTGCAACTGCACACCATTTTCGGCTTTGAGCCGAAAATGAAAAAATCCGTGCACAGTCTGCATCAGGCCCTTGAGCATCGCGTAAATGTGAGTGCATCATGCAGACTGCTCCTCTCATTTATGCAACGCTCAAGGGGCCCTTTTGCTTCAAAAACACCATGTAAAACTCCATAAATATCCTTCCCAGCTCACCTTAAGAGCCAGCAGCAGGATCAGGTGAAGGAGATCCATTCAGATTCCAGATTTTAACCTCATCCCACCATCAAGCAAGGCTGAAGAAATCAAAAGCAAGAACCCTGTCCCAGCTCCTTGCTACAGCTTTGCTTGCTGATGTGGGGGGGAGGAATGGAAACTTTATTCTGTTTGAGCCCCAGTCAGAAGCTGAATGGAACTTCTTCGCTCAGGCTGGTGGCTGGCTTTTAAGGTTGGCTGGGGGGTTGTCAGACCAGAAAACATTACTTTGTTACCCAGATGTAACCAAGTGGTTGATGTAGGATACTGGTGAACATCTTTGGGATATATTTTTTTAAAATGAGATGTACAGCTACAAACACTGGAACCTCCCATAATGTTTGTTCTATCTTCTCCTTTTTTAAACTTTGTACTGCTCTACTTCCCCAATTAATAAAATGTCTGGATATTTTGCTTTTGTTTTGTTTTGAAACCCAGCATTGAATCCAAAATATTTGTTGGCACTGGAAGGAAAAGGTGAGAGCAAGCAAGGGGACATACTAGTCCTTTTGAACTGTGGCAGATGTTAGACCAGCTACATTGTGCGTGTGGGGGAGAGATATGAACTAGAAGAAATGCTTGTGAGGAAAAGAAAATCTTTTATTTATGTTTTACCAGGAACTTGCATAACTAAACTAATTGGCCCTCCCCCGTTATTTTGATGAGTGAGCCAGGCAATGCAGTGCAACACTTGACCAGCCTCAAGCCCATTAGATGCTGCTGCATTATTTATATTTTAAATTGATTTAAGATTAAATTAATTATAAATGCCAAATGGGTGGAAGCCAAGAACACAGTATTTAGTACTCTCTTATGCAGTTGCTCTTTGCTTGGGCTGAGAAGCCACATAGAGAAGCAGTAGCAGATCTTGAAATTCTATAACATTCAGATTTATCCATTAATGCAGCCTGTTTAGGTATGACCTTGGCAAATCAGCTTCCACTATTTAGACACATGACATGAGAGAAGCACCAAGCTGAAGCTATGATTGTCAAGTTGAACCCCTACTTCTGCAGAGTTAGAAACAGACCTCAGTAGAGCTTTTAAAAGCTCCCAGAATAACCCAGCCAGCATTGCCACTCACTAGCTTGGCTGGAGGATTCTGGAAACTATAGTTTAAGTAAATGACCTTTTCCAAACTCTGGGCATCAGACTGTAGTCGATATTTAGAGAAAGAGCTGGCAACCTGTCACCTGAGGGCAAGAGACAGGGCGTGATACAGTTTAATGGTGCCTTCAGCCAACTATATATATAGCAAAATGGAATGCTGAATTTTTTACAAGCAGTCAGACTTAAGGGTGAAATGGATCTGGGCCAAAATGGGCAGAATGATGGAAGAGAATGAATCATCCTGCCTTTGCCTTTTCCAGTATTTGCTGCACATCCAGAGTGTTGAATGTGCTACAGATGAGGCTACAGAAATGTTATCAGTTGCTGTCTGTTAAAGAGATAAAGAGATGCACTCACATTTGAACATCTTTCTTTCCATACCCATGCAGTGAGAAGAAAAATGAAGCTATGAAATACAAAAAACCACCTGACTGTAACACATGTACAGGCTGTTATCATATTCATAGTTAAGGGCTTTCACTTAAACCTTACTAATACCAGTTAGTAAGGTTCACACAATGTGTATATGTGAAGTGCAAAGATTAAAAGGTTTATCAACCATTTCAAATTTCAAAATCCTCAAAATGAGGAGTCAATCACAGCTGTGACTTCACTCATTGGCTAACCACACTGAAATTCATTTGCAAAATGATTGAGTAGAACAGTGATTATTATTTCAGCTTCTGTAAGGTGCAAGAGTTACTCTGTTTTTAAATGAGAGCTAGAGATCCAAGAAAATTAATGATCTAAATTGGCACCAGGTAGCGCTGAAATAAAGCCGGCCAACTTTATAATATGAAACCATCTATTGTCTTTCTTCTCACTGTTTTTTTCCTCTCCATCTCCCTCCCCAGCCTTCATTTCATTGCTATCATTCTCCTCCCCATCCCATATTAGATGTTAACCCATTTGTTTAATTAAAAAACCTACCCAATTCATATCCTCATGTTCCCTTTAGTTTACCACATTTCAGGTATCTGTATTTCATGGTCCTAGAACTATGGTGGAAATTGGCAGGCAGACACATATTATTTTGTTATCATAGGCCCTTTCCACATGGGGGATGGGGAAACGGGGCAGCGCACGCAGGGACGGATCTTACCTGAAAACGGGTTGCTCCGTCCCTGCGGGGAGCGCGCGTTCGCCGCTCCACATGCTGGCAAATTTCGGCGGCGTTCGGCAGCGCCCAAAATGGTGGCTGGCGACTTCCGGCGGCGCTCCGCCAATCAGGGCAGCGCGCCAGCCGGAAGCGCGTCCCTGCAGTTTCAAACAGGGCGCCGCAACAGGTTAGCGCGCTTGCATTTTTTAAAAACCTCATAAAATGTGGCTCATAAAACCTCATAAAATTGCGGCTGCGCTAGCGCGGTTTGAGGTGTGGAACCTCCACTTTTCAAACCGCTCTAGCGCGCCCCACGGTGTGGACGACCTCCGGATGAGGTTGCCCTAAGCCGTTTTTTTTACCCCGTGTGGAAAGGGCCATAGATGGTGGTGATGGCGATGATTGGTGATTGGTGATGAGAGAAGGAGGGAAGGAGAGAGATTTCACATCACAATAATAAAGCTAATTCCCACCCATTGCCTTTGTTCAAATTCAATACGTCCTAGAAGATACCCATGGTGTGCAATGTAGCTTCAGCCCCACAAATATGGCTAAACATATGGGAATGCAAACTCAGAATTTCAAGGAATAAGCACTGACATCAAAAAGATGCACCCCAAAGAAACCTCTGTTTTTAATGCAGGTTCTGTTTTTCTTTATAAATGATTTATCTTAAAGTTCTTTCCATCCCTTTTATGAAAAAAATGTGCACATTTTGGTAAATTTTCATCAAAAAATAAGCAACAAGATTCTTGCCTCTCTGTGACAATGTGTACCTAAGTCTCAGTCTAACAATAACACATTCCTATGCCTTGTTACCAGCCTATGCATACTCATATTTTAGCCCTAACATAGCTGATATTTTCTTTCCTTTCTTTCGTATAATTCTTAGTGACAGGTGAACAATATAAAATGTCCAACAGCTCAGGGATATATATCCTTCGCTTAGAGATTGAGTGTGATGATTTAGTGCCAGCAAGCCTATCTGCGGAAACTAAAAAGATGTGCTAATCTAAAAAGATTTAGATGGTGTGAGGAGCCATCAATATGTCAAGGGCTTAAAGTTTATTTCTTTCATATTCTGTTACCAATATTTTGTTTTCTTTTTTTGCCCAACTCCACTCCAGCTACAAAACAGCAAAATCTTGCACCTATGCTAGATTTCCTAAAAGCATCATGAATCTAGTTATAGTAATCCGATTTATTCCATCTTCGCACTGCCCCATGGTTATAGGTTACCTTTCTAGAAAACATTCCAGCTCCCAAGCCTCAGAATCTTACAGAAGCACTGAAAATCTTCCAGACGAGATTTTGATTTGGTTTAGATCTAGTTTATTTTAGATAGGACTAAAGTGGTTGGATTCATGTAAAGATGAAAGTCTGGATCAAATCCAGCCAAATCCTTGAGGATCACTAGGATTAACAAGGCAAAGCTGGACTTAAGGTAAAGATGTACTGTTGAGAGTTCTGCAAACTCACATATGCATACATGGTGTGTAAACTCCAACAGCATACATGGATATCAAACTTTCCAACATTTTATTAATTAAAACTGGAGCATATGTTCCCAAACAGCATCTCAGAGTGTGGCAATGCTGGCAAATGTTACTAATGAAGAAAAGCTCATAAGCTAGGAAAGGCTGCAGCAATTTGCTTGTGCCAGGGCTGACTCGGAAGGGCAAGATTGTGTCCCCTCCTCTCCTCTCCCTCAAATTGAGTGCAAACAACTTTTGCACTTTGAAATCACTTTCTAGCAACTGAAATAAGGCCCTTTCCACACAAGGCTGGTGAATCGGTTTGTGCCGTTTCTTACCGGATTCCTGGGCTCGAAACAAGGCAGACTTTCCCTCATTTCCTTCTGCACAGCTACTGTTTATGTTCCATTCTGAATCAGAGGAGTGCGAGCTCATGAATCCACACTGCTTCCACTGTGGCCACTCTTGCTACTTCCCTCATCTGCCCAGTCAGCTGTGATTGGCCCCCTCCTTTTTTTTTTTTTTTGGCATGGTTTAGTACGTCATTGCGTATGTGTATAAATCCATACTACCCCCTGGCCCCTCCTGTGAGCCCTCCCCTGACCACCAATTTGCATTGGCGCGAATGTATGTGTCTGCACCACTGTGAAAGTATGAATTGGATCGATCTGGAAAATTGGAAAACTGATTTCTTCTGGTTTTCAAATAGCGTGCTTTACCACCACATGGGGGTGCATTTAGTCAGAATTACGTGCGGAACAAAGGTAAATAAACCGAACCTATTCTGCTCGAAGGTGCAGAAGACCTTCGTGGCAAGACACATTGACCCACCTTAATAAGCACGTGTGGAAAGGGCCTAAGTCAAGAATAAAGGTGGGGAAGTGGGAGAAGGAGAGAGAAACTAGGATATTTAAAAACAACTGAAAAAGTGGGATGACAGATAAATAATCAGAACTGTCCTTATCAAATCAGGACAGCTGAAGAGCTTGATGCATATACCATGCATATGCTTCAAAAGAACATATGATAAGAACACGTGTTCATTGAGATGTATTTAGACTGGAGATCACAAATCAATGTGGAGATCACAAGTATTACCGCCATACGCACTCCTCATCACCTTCTTCCAGAATATATCCTCTTACATTTTATATGTACGGGGCAAAAAAAAGATAATAGTAATAATCTGCAGAGCATTCCATGAACTTTGTTAATAAAATCTCACTTATTCCACTGCTTTCAGGAACAGAGAATCACAAGAGCATACAGGCAGACTGAGAGAATTACCTTTATTCAAATCCAACCCTGTCTAGGAAAAATTATTCTGAAAGTATTGGAGAGGCCAAATATTCCTATATTTTAATGCAGGGAAGGACAATTTTGAATGGGTTGGGCAGACTGCATAATGGCAGCATACAACACCAAAGGCTAGACCCCTTTTCTCTTTCTTTTTCCCCTCCCCATTTCATCCATCCATCCATCCATCCATCCATCCATCCATCCATCCATCCATCATGCATGCACACACATGCATGACAAACCATGTCATGCTCACCATGACCATGTCACCACTCACCATGACAAAACAAAAAGACCTGAAATATTTAGCAGTTAGCATCTGGAATTTGTTATACAGAAAATGAAAAGGGAGTGGGAAAAAGCTGTATGAATGTTCACTGATATGAAATCACAACTGGAGCACAGTAATAATTACAGGTCTGTTGTTTAGCCCACAGAGATTTAATGCAAAATAAAACTTTCACTTAAATTATCACTCAATAATTTGTAAAGTTGGCTAGACCATAGTAATATCTGAAAAATAATGTGACAGTTACTCATCTGTGATAACAATGGATGTTGTGTAGAGTTAATTTTGCTTTGGTCATTTTGTAAAGTTCTATTCTCCAGTGACACGTAAAATGTTTTTGATTAGGACGTAAATGATATTTTCTTCATTATTAACTTCTGCACAGAGATGGCTAGGGATATGATTTTGTGCCTTGGTTGTTAAATTATTGTGGCATTTCTTGCAGGGCCACATTAAAAATATGGCACAGCATAAATCTCTTTCCACATGAGGCATTTCTTTTTACTGCAGTATTACAATTAGTTTGTTATGTTCTAGTCAAATTTGTCATTTTCCTGGTATGAAAAAAGAGAGAGACAGGACACCTGACAATAGAAATAGTAGTAACGTTTGTCTGTACCAGAGCAGATTTCATCATGATGCAATAGTAATAATACCATGGTGCTTTTCCATCACCCCTTCCAAACAGGGATAAAAGGATTGTCAAAAAGCTAAATCAATACGGGTAAATACAGTGTCGGAAGGCATACTATGAAGCATTTCTCAGTGGCCTGGTGGTCCAACTGGGGGCTTTGCATGCTGCAAGCACCCTAACAAGGGCTGGCAGCAGGAGAACTGGGAGTGAGGGCAGGAATGAGAGGAAAGGGCATGGAGCACAATTCAACGCTTGCTCCAAGAGATGTATGTATGTAAAGCATTTATAAATAGTCTCTCAATCCACTAGGGTTCCCAAGGTGATGTACAAAGAACAAGTCTCCCAGCTTATCCCCATTCCCTTGACCCTCCTTGCAATGTCTTCATCCTCAAGTTAGAATGCAGGCACAAATCTGCCTGCCTCAGAGAGGACATATCTGTGTGAGATAGCTTTACTGCCATAACTGAGAACCTGGATTGACCTGAGCAACTAGGCAACTAATGATAAGGTGAGTCCTCTCCTATTCTTTTTGGGGAAGGAATGGGTGACTCCATTCAAGGTGACACCCTGGATTATCAGGCTGCAGCAAGATGCCCTGCCCTTAAAATCCTTATGTTTTCAGCAGCATAACTCACCCAACGCAGCCATTTCCACTTTTCCAGAGAATGGCATGACGAGAAGAGACATGTTCAGCTCTCTTCCTGAAGCTGGATCTGCTGCAATAGGCATCCAAAGGGAAGTACCTGCACAGACATCCTTGCTGCACTGCTGAAAACATATTTTTGCAAAGATTTTTGGTCATAAAAGTAAACTGTGATGGCATAAGCAGGCTTATGACATTATAATTACTGAATATAACGTCAGCCGTTGTTATAGTAGGCCCATAAGCTAGCATCTGATTTTTTGCACCAATACAAATGATATAGTTAGAGCTAAATATTTGCCTTGAATAGGATCTTGACTGATCTGCTGAGAAAAATCAGTAAAATTCAGCAGAACTGTGATTCTCTTCATTATTTTTCTACGCATATTTTTCCAGTATGCTGCCAATTTGCTACTGAATTGGATGGTTTTTGTGGGAAAGGGTAAATAACCTTGAACCAGCACAAGGTCCACAGGCCATGTGTTGAACATTCCTGCATCAAAGTGATTGCCTCATCAGATATATTATTATTATTATTATTATTATTATTATTATTATTATTATTATTATTCCTGCTTTTCCCCAATAATGAAGGCAGCTTACAACTTATTTAAAATAATAAAGATTAGAAAACTATACAAAAACATCATTGAAAAGTACAAATATAAAAGTTATTTGAAAACAGTTAAGCAATTTATAAAATTAATACCAATAATATTTGTTAAAAGACTATATACAAACCAAGAAAACAACACAGGGCACCATTAAAAGCCTGATCCCAGTCAGCTTCCAACAGTATGATGGAATAAGATAGTTTCTACATTCCAGAGAAAGGAGAGAGCCATCCTGCCCTCTCTAGGAACAGAGTTCTAAAGTCTAAGAACAACTACCAAGAAGGTCCTCTCCCTTGTTCCCACCAAAGAAGTCTGAGAAGTAGAGATGCGATCCTCCACTTGAGATATTTCCGCACCTTACCTTTGTCTGTTGTCGTCTGGCATCAACCCAGCAGTGCCTTTGCTGGCATGGGAGCATGTCCCCAACCCTTCTCTCTGCACTTGGCTGGCTGCCTGTGGATGTGAGCATGAGCAACATGCACCTTCCTTCTGCAATGCAGCTGGCCTCTTTCCCATACTGCACTGGGGAAGGAAGCACCTAGATTGCACTTCCACCCCTTCCATATGGCTGCCGATGATGGGAACATTGTGTGATCGTGGACCATTAACAGATTTTTTCCATTAATGGAATATCCCGCAATCGTGATAGGTGGGGATGTGTTGGCAGTGGGACTGCAATGACGTATGAAAACACAACTCACAGACTGCCACCAACATGTCTCCATCATGGGACAGCAATATCATGTGGAAATGGCCTTTGTTCTCCCAGGAAGCAAGAAGGAATTTTAGCAATTTTCTTCTGGCTGCAAGATAGTCTTCAAGAAAGATGCATTTTCAAAGTCCATTTTACAGTTTGAGACTTAGGCTGTTTTTGCACCTTACCATTTCGCAGTGCTGGGGTGCGGGGATTGCGCGAGCAGCCTGTTGTGAGAGGATCTCACGTCCCCACTGCTTCACCTCCACAGCCGCTGCCTGCTGGTGAGCAGGCAGTGTGAGGGCTCCTCCTCTTCCTTCTGCAGCGCAGCCTGGGATTTTTCCAGGCTGTGCTGGGGCAGGAAGCAAGAGTGCCACAGCTCCGGAGGCTCCACACACATGGTAAGTGCGTGCAGGGCCCTGAAACGATGGACGATCACACACCATGTTCGGCTAGAAGCCGAAAATGAAATAGTGCACGATCAGCAGCTGCCAGCCCTGGGAGCATTGTGCAATTGTGAGGACAGCATGTGGACGGCTCCTCGCAATTGCGCAATGCTCCAGAGGCCCTTTCGCATGGCAAATGCCATGCAAAAAGGGCCTTACTCTGCACATTGTTGTTTTACACAGAAAACAATTTTTCACAGAAAATAATATTCCAATATAGATATATGACAGTGGTTCTCAACCTGTGGGTGGCAACCCCTTTGGGGGTCGAATGACAATTTCACAGGGGTCACTGCTCCTCTATCCCAGCTCACCCCCTTTTGAAAGAAGGTGGCCTCACAGCCAATGGGAGCGCTGTTTCTGAGACCCTGCACTGGGAGGAGGGGAGAGGAGGCGTGCTGGGCATTTCCCCGTCTTTCCCTGCCGGGTGGGGGGGCAAGGTGGCGAGAGGAGACCCCGCACTGGCAGAAGGTGAGAGGAGGAGTGCTGGGCACATGTGGGGACGTTTCCTCGTCTTTCCCTGCTGGGCGGGGCAGCAGAGGTGGTGAGAGGAGACCCCGCGCTGGCAGGAGGGGAAAGGAGGCGTGCTGGGCGCATGTGGGGACGTTTCCCTGTCTTTCCCTGCCGGGCGGGGGGGCAGAGGTAGGGAGACTGAGAGGGGCTTGTGGGTGTAGCGTGGTCGGGGGGCTACAGCAGGTATCGCACCCTACTCCCGAGCCCTCAGAGGACGAAAGGAGGAAGGAAGGGGCGCCCGTGCGACGTGGGAATGACAGCGTCCGAGCAGCTGCGCTCCCTTTAAGGGAGAGAGGGAGGGTGGGAGTGAAACAAAATGTGTCTGCTTATGCCGCCACCATCTTTCCTCTCTCCCTGTCCTTTCCTCCCTGCACCTCGTGTAAAACGTGAGCTGTTTCGGCGTTGCCTTTGGGAGTGACTGGCTTTTTGAACTGTGGAAACCTAACATTCAGAACTAGAACTACTGCCTTAATTCTGGCATTGATGGACGCTTTCTGTGCTTAAGAAAAGGGGGAGGGTTACTAGTTTTTAGGCATTAGAAGTCTATCCAGAGCAGTGATTTAGGGCAGTGTTTCCAACCTATTTGATGTTGGAAATAACTAACTAACTAATTAACTAAGTAAATAAATAATAACAAAAATAATTTTATGGTTGGAGGTCACCACAACATGAGGAACTGTATTAAGGGGTCGCGGCATTAGGAAGGTTGAGAACCACTGATATGTGATTATCTGTGTAAAAAAAAACCCTCTGTTTCCTGTGCAGAAAATACTGCTTCCCATGCAAATCACCCTTGTGCAAATTTTATGCAGAATAAGTCCCCCCAATTAAGACATTTTCTTCACAGTAAACATCTTTTTCCATGGAAGAAAAATATTTCCATGTAGAAATAACATTTTCTGCTGCAAAAATACTGTTTCCTACACAAAACAACCATATGCAAGTTTTGTGCAGAATAACTCCTAAACTGCAAAGATTATCATCAGTACAGTAAAGATTATCATCTTCTCAGCAGGATTCGTTAACACTCTGAAAATATGGGGAGAGATTGCCATTTTTAAAATTTGTATGAATACTCTGTCCACCTAATGAGAAAGTGTCATGAGAAAGAGAAACACCTCTCCTGAAGACCTTAGAACAGTAATGAATTCATACAGATACAGTCTTTCAAACAACTTAGATCCAAGCTGTATGGGGCTTTATAGGTCCTCACCAACATTTGCACACTGTTGTTTCTCACTGCTCCCCTCCCTGCCTATGTCTGGTTTGGATAAATGCAAATAAATAATTCTCCCATTGTTCTGGGAGACTGTTATCCTGTATAAACAAGAGTATATAGGCTGAGTGAAACCAAGAAAACTGCCTTTGTATGTCATATCCCTCCATAACTTTTCTGTTAATTCTTCACCAATAATCTGTAAAATCAAAACTAGAGAAGATCTAAGAATTCCCCTGCAGAGTTGAATATATTTTACAGCAATAAATTCCTCAATGAGCAACAGGATTACTAATTCATTAACAGCACAGCACAAATCCATTGAAACAGACATCACTTTTCTACTAGCAAAGACAGTCACGGCTATTGTCTAATTAGGTTGTGGGGAACTTTTGGCCTTCCACATGTTTTGGATTACATACCCCATAATCCTTTACCATTAGTGTTTAGTGGGTTTGATGGGAGCTATAGACCCAAACATGTGAAGGGCCAAAGATGTCCCACTACTGATCTAACTAAGCAGTTGGAGAGAAATAGTAAGAGATTAGTTATTAGGGGCTGTCGGGCATAAACTCCCTACAAACACATAGCACAGAAAGACTTGTACTGGAACAGAATTTCTTGCACTGTGGACCCATTCCTACCAGACCTTTTCCTTGAAACTGGCATCCTTAAGTGGAACACAGTTTAAAATAACATCCCCATTGAAATCCATGCCTTTTTATATAGCATAGAAGACAGCCTGCCTATGGAACTCCTCAGAACTGGAATGAGTAAACATTACTGGTGTTACTTAACCATGCCATCCCTTTCATGACAAATGCCGCTCATCTTGATGTAGTGAAGAGAAATGAAATGGTCTTATGATGAGACAGCTAAGCAAACACAACACTCCCTAAACTGATCCTTTTCGGAGCTCTTCGACACTGTTGCCCCTACTTCTTTTCTGATAGCCCTGAAGGTTAAAAGAGATATGGCTTTAAAATGCATATTGTGCAAAGGTTAAAAATCTAATCGAACTAACAATAGATTTAAAAGCAGTTAAAAGCATGACCATTAAAAATAAAACAAGAAATAAAAAGTACTGAAAGGCCCTTTCTTGAGGAACAGCCAGTCCTCAAAGGCCTGCCAAAACAAAAAAGCCTTCTCTTGCCTATAGCAGGATGGTCTAACCTCTCTGGGAAGGGAGTTCCAGCATCTGGAAGCAGCCACTGAGAAGACTCTCCATCATGTTCCCACTAAATGTGCCTGAAAGAGTAATGTGAAAAAGAGAACAACCTCCCTAGAAGATCTCAAGACAGGAGCAAACTTGTACGTGTGAATGAGATAACCTGGGCCTGGGCCCTACAGGGTTTCGTAGAGCATACCCAGCACTTTGAATTGTGCCCAGAAGCAAACAGGAAACCAGTGGAGCTGTTGCAATAAGGACGACATACCCCATTGTGTGCCACACTGAACTTTGTTTAAAGTGAAATATCAAGACAAATCTGGATGTTTTTGTTTCTTGAATGTCTGGAAAATGCCAGTGGAGGGGCGGGGAGACTGCTAACACATTTATCTACTTGTTTGCCACTGATAGATCTTGAGAAAAGTCACAGACAGCAGAATGTTTTGGCAGGAGCCTGTCTGCAGAGCCATTGTAAGGAGCTGACATGCCTGTGGTCATGTCTGCACTACACTGTTATAGTGCTATTATTCCACTTTCAACACCAGTGGAATCCTGGGGTTTGCAGTTTAGGGAGGGGCATTTAGAATTCTCAGCCAGAGAGCTCTTTGGCCTCAGTGAACTGTAAACCCCAGAATCCCACAGGATGTTGAAGAAAGTGGAATAATAGCACTGTAACAGTGTAGTGTGGAAATGGCTAGAGTATCTGGGATGTGGAAACAGAAAGAAAGAGCAATAAGTATGGGAACATCTGACAGTTCTGTTTTGATTTAAAAAAAAAATCTGGCTGTTTCCATCCTAACTGGGCAGTTTGTGAACTTTGTAAATTGAACTGAAAAACAAACTGAAATTATTCTTTCCTATTTACAGTAACCAGAAATGGTTACTGTATTCACAGCATGAAGATTACTGAATTTCCCCCTCATTTTCCACGTACAATAGGCATTACTGCTGAAGAGTCTCTGGGTGGGGAGGAAGAGGTGGCAGCCTCAACTTAACAGTACTAAGCTTGTGTAAACAGAGTTTCAGTTCCAAATGTTTAAGGGCTAAATACTCAAAAACTTGGGCCTGGGTGGATAGATATGTCCCTTTTGACTCCTCTCATATATTTTTAATCTCAAATCTTCGCTACTATAAATAAAAAGAAACATGCATTTTAGGGAGAATTCTTATGAAAAAAGAAAAGAACAGACAAAAAAAAATCTTTCATCCCTCAATAGCCAGAGAAGAAGAATTTTAGAAGTAAAAATGGAGTAGAACTACTGAGCAATACTGGGGTTTTTTAGGTGGGTATTCCAGTAAGAAATTGCAGTAGAAAGAGCTCACGCTAAAAATAAATCAAGTCTTAAATGCTCCATGAGTCTTAAAGGTCCTGCTTAGATTAACACTCAGAGTAACAAGGTTAACATGATTAAGAAGCCCTTTCAAGAGTCATCTTCTAAGACTCGCAACTCCAAGATCCCTAATCATCAACAGGCCTATGTACATACTGCAGACTCAGGGTTGTGCCTTCCTTGATTGAATCAATCCATCTGTAATGTGGTCCTCCCTTTTTATTAATCATCTTCCACTTTTCCCAGCATCATAATCTTTTCTAATGAGTCATATTATGATATGGCCAAAGTATGATGGCATCCATTTGGTAATGTTGGCTTCTAGTGGGAGGTTACGCTTGATTAGCTCTTAAACTCATTTATATGCCTTTTTGCCATTTTTTGTTATCTGTAGAACTCCAGCACCACATTTCAAATGAGTTAATTCTCTTCACAACAGCTTTCTTTATGGCTCAGCTTTGACACTCATGGTGAAAACTTCAAAAGGGACATAAGAATTTGGGGGAAAAGAAGTAATTATGTGATATTATCCATATATTTTGATAAATGCAGATCCTTTTCTCTTGGCTATAGAGTCCATGGTTGGCCAGGTGTCCAGCCTCACATGGACAACACTGGATCAAACCAGAAGCAATTCAGTGCCATTGAGATTTGTGTCAGATTTCCCCAGCATCCCCTGATCACTGCATCTATTATTTAATTTACATTACGCCAAATTCTATTACTTAATTATTTGTAGTATTTCCACTGTGCTCCACTGTATTTTGGGATATTTAGTTCCTGGCTGCTGGGTAACTCCATCTTATTTGCCTCCTTGCCAGTGATTGAGAATTTAACTTTCATAAGAATTATTCAGATCTCACAGCTACAAATTCTAATACAGCCAGCCAGAAATTATTTCAAAATATATTATAAATATGAAATTCTTACTTGTGAGTTATAAAGACAAAAGGCCAATGCCCAGTGCAGGCATTTCTTACATTGCCCTCGCTATAACATCCTTAGATGCCAGACAGAGCTGCTCATTTGGGGGATGGCTTTTGAAAGTCATTAGATGACCATGTCTAAGCTCACACTGTATATACACAGGAGGTATATATGACACAACCAAATCCATTCCTGTCACACACTTCTTGGTTTTTACTCTTTCTCTGTGGTGATGATTGCTATTGTTGTGTGTCTTCAAGTTCTTTCCAATTTATGGCAACCCTAAGGTGAACTTATCACAGGGGGGGTTCTGGAGACTGGGTGTGTGTGACTTGCCCAGAGTTACTCAGTGAGTTTCCATGGCTCAGCACAGAATTGAACTCTGGTGTCCAGGATCGTAGTTCAGTGTTGAAACTACTACATCATGCTGCCTCTCAATGATAATTAGTGATGTGCATTTCAAACATAATCTCACCACCAGGCATTTCAGGCAAGACAAGTGCCCTTGTCTACTCTGTTATCTTGCAAAGTACTCTTTCCAATTTATTAAAAAAAAATAGTGGTGTGAAATTTTCAAAATAATACCTTTTTTTCTGCAAGCCACACTAATTCAAACATGCCTCTGTACATACAAAAAGGTGTTGCTTCTTTTTCATTTGTATTTCCATCACCATCATCATCACATTCAAGAGTAATGCATCCACTCTAAAGACATATATGTAAATATTGCTGTAAAAGTTAAGGGTGTGGAAGCCTTCCCACCTGGCCACAGAGCCTGCTAAGCCAAAGCAGTCAAGCACTGTGAGGATGCTATGCTTTTAGAACTGGGAAAATCTGGTACCAGTAGATTTCATGGTGGAGTTTACCAACATGCCTAGGAATAAATACATCCTGTCCCTTCCCTAAGATCAGAAGGGGAAGCCATTCTTAGTTTCATACCTCAAGTGGAAACATCTATATAAAAACAACAAATGATATGACCTTCTTAGTGGCAGCACCAGTAGGGTAGGACATTGTCCCCCAGGAAGCATGGAGGCTCAATCTTTGTCTCCCTTTCACTAGTTGGAGGAAAAAAAATATTCCAACAGATTTTAGCCTACTGTGCAGCTGGTGTTTAATGTCAGTGTTATGAATATATCTGGCCTCTTGTTATATTTTAATTTTATGTTTATTGTTGGCCTTTTATTGCACTTTTGATGGAATTTAATTACATTTTATGACATTGCAATATTAAAGGCCTTTAAACAGCCTTGAGTAGTGCACAGATGGATGGGACAGAAATCTCTATATAAATAAAATAGATAATTTGCTCTTACCACTCTATCCACATTCCTAAGATTCTCAGGGGCAAGCACAGCCCTCCCCTATCCCTATAGCCAAAATGTAAATGAACTGCATGTAGTCTTTTCTCCTTCATTTGACAATAAACCTTTTAAAAATACTTTTAGTTTACTGAATACACTTAAAAATACACTTTTAAAAATAAACTTACTGTACTGAAAGGAAAGCAAATTAGTCGTGCTTATTTTCTTTTCCAGTTCTCCATCCTCCAAGGAAAAGCAATGAAGAAGTATGATAAAGCAGCTTCCGTAGAGAAGGGAATCTTCATTTACTTAAGTATAGTTCATTTTCTTTAAAACAGCTTAAATTCAGGCTTATACTCTGAATGGAGTTGGATATGGAAGAGCTTTTATACTGGAATGGGAGTTAGTTGGCATGGAAGCACAAGATCGCCACATTTTGGGAAACAATTTCCTCAAATGCTAAGTTGTTAAAATCATACCAAAATATTCACATTCATAAAAATGTAAATGATGCAAACGATTGCAACATTTTGCCCAGATTGGGCAGAGAATGATAAGGCCACTTCACACTTGACTTGTGCATATTCTTTTAAAATCGTGACCAAGATTCTAGATCAGCTACTTAGTTAAGTATACTTGATTTAGTTAAATGTACTTAACCAAGTAGTGTCTCCTGGCCGAGTTACCAAGCAGCAGCCATGCCAAAGAATGGGGAGCCTGTTCTCCTGTTGACTGAGGCACAGCAGAGTGATATTACCACCTCCCTCCCATGAATGATGCAAGGAGGAACAAGCACTGTGAGGATGCTCTGCTTTTGGAACTGGGAAAATCTGGGATCCTGGGACGAGTATGTCAGTATGCTGCACCTTGATTGACAGGAGAACAGGTACCCATTGTTCTCAGCAGCTGCTGCCCAGTAAGTTATGACTGGGGGACGTTCACAATCTTTACCTATTCTCTCCAATATTGAATATGTAGGGACTGTGAATATCAATCAGTTATGATTTGTAAGTCTGATCATGAATTCCAGCACATGTCTTTATTCTGAAAGTGGGGGAGAGTGACACGTGGTATCATCCAACCCCCAAGGCCAGTTTAGTGCCTCTCCCAAAAGCTTCTGGAAATGGCAACCAATTGCAGAGACTCCTTTAAAGTGAGCATTTCCAACTTTATTGAAAAAAAGATTCCCTGATCTGACAGTGATTTTTAGAGACATTTTCAGTATATATGCTGAATGTCAACATTGTAGCAGTAATTGATGGGGTATAGTATGTGATAGGTGAATTGAATCACGGGAGGGGGAGGCCAAAATCCTGTATCACCTTTTACTTAATGTAACTTTACATATACTTAACTAAGAGGCAGATACACTGAAAACCCTTTTCGTGAACTGCAAAGATTCATATAAGAATGCTTATTGATGCCTAATGCACATTGGTTTATTATGCACTGGTTCATTATCCCATTGTGCAACATGCAATTTGCTGACTCTGCTATATAGTAACATAACAGCTGCCCATTATTGGTTACACAGGTTATGAAACTATCCAGTTCTAATTCCTGCATACATAAGTCCACTTATGAAAACATAATTTCCATGCAGGATTCTGGTCAGAGAGAGACAGGACAGTATTCCACTGGAGAAACTACTTTTAGTGGTAGGACCAGATGTGGGCAATTTCATCTTCCCCAGGAATGCACACACAACCTCAAAACTTGCTCAATAGGACTGGGAAACCCTCTGCATCTGGTTTGCAGATAGCATGCAGGACTTCCAAGCAGAAGGGCAGGAAAGGAAAGAAAGTCTAGCAGACATCTGCATGATATTGAATCTGGGACACAGACATAGCTAGCTAGGCTGAGAACCTGCAAAGTGGGTACGCAGTATAATTCTTTGCAGGTGGAATGATGCAATAAGATCCTTGTGCTGAACATCAACACTACATATATCAATGCACAAGTAATCACACAACAGAATTTGCATCTACATGTGTTTCTGCATGTGCTACATCCCCAGTATGCAACTCTGCTTGCATGATCTGAATGCAAACATCGCTTCTATGTGCAGACTAACCATATGAGTTGGACCATACCTGGTAGCCTTGTCTACAACTTCATGCTTCCTCACCAGCTCTACTCACAACATTCATATGTACCTGAACAGCACATGATCCTCACATAGCTGCAAACATATAAGGTCCAAAGTCATCAGGAGTCCTGCTGTTCAAATCTGATCCCCGCTTCCTGTAGTTTATTAAGATATTACTTCTTTGCACTTTGCTTCAGAGCTTTGAAAGGTTCCTTTTTTTTCCTTTTTTTTTTTTTTTGGTTAGACTGCACCTCTCAGGAGTCCCATAGCCATCATGGGCTTTTCCGCATTCTGATTTTATTTCATTGTTCTTTTGTTGTTGTTAAATGTTTCAACAACTAAGTTGATAATTTTATTGCTTTAATGTTTTTTATGCCACATCAAAAGAAACCTTTAAATAAGCAATGAATTTTCTCCCCTTCCTGAACTCATCATTCTGTTTGCCATACTCTAGACCATATGTTAACATCTGCAACATATTCAAAGTGCCTTCATTCAAGTGTATGTCCCTTTCAGATTTGCATCTTCTCATGTATACATTTTTGTTTATTTATTTATTTGTACTTAGGATATCAGGAAGATAGGCAGGAATCAAATGGCAGGTATTTCTTTCATCATATTACAACATTTAAATATAATAATAAAAAAATAACAATAGATGATTCCTGGGGCTAAATCCACTTGTTTGTTGCAAGTAGGAGCAAGGGGAACTTGGTAAAACAATAATTCCATTGCAACAGTCAGTCTACTGTAATGGAGACTGACAGTTAGATTTAGACCCTTCTAAATTATCAGTAGTTGCATCTGTCATAAAATTCAACATAACTTTGTGGCCATTTATAACGAAGCATTGCACACCATAATATGGATACCGATCCAAAATAGATGTAATGGTCTGAACTCGTAATTCAAGGGCACAATGAAAGTTTGAGTGAACTAAGGAGGTAAACAAACTTGGTGTAGTTAATTCCTCATTGGACTTGCCAGATGTCAGAGGTGGACTCAGATAGCTTGGATTCATCAAGGCTGGAGTCTAACGACATCTGGCAAATTCTTGTTTGTCCTTATGAATAACAGGAAATTATTTGTTTGCTGCTCTGTAGGCCAAGTGCTCATCAGTGCCCATTAACACCTCATTATCTTGCCCACTGTGGATGTTCAGGAATGGGTCATGAAGAGAGTATGCAATTGATCCTCAGTGGATCAGAGAGGTCATTTTGCTGAGGAACAGCTGTGAAACTTCTGTTTAGCAGCAAACCCATCTGCTATTTTTTGGGGGGGAGGGGAGGCTGTAATAGATGGAAAGTATACCATGAAAACACAAATGAAATATAGATGGTAGAATGTGGACCAAAGGAATGTGGCCTTTTCTACCAGTTTCTATGCACATGAGTCAACTTACAACTCACAGCAGTGATGGAAGTTGCAATCCAACACATTTGGATGGAAGCAGCTTGGAGTAGGCTGGTCTAAGATATATGATTTTATCCAAATGGTTTTCAGCATTTCCCAGCCTGTTTCTGGAAACAATTTAAAGAACTGGTCTTCTACTTTGAACAGCTTGCAGATAAGATACTCTAAAGATGATCTTTCCCTCTACATACCTATACAAATCTTAGGCCCTTTTTGCATGGCATTTGCCATGCGAAAGAGGGCCTGGAGCATCGCGCGATTGTGAGGAGTGATCTGCACAATGCACTCACAATTGCGCAATGCTCCAGGGGCCGGCAGGGGCCAATTGTGCACCTTTTCATTTTCGGCTCGTAACCGAAAATGGTGCGCGATTACACATTGCTCCCAGGCCCTGCGCACACTTACCTGGCATGCGGAGCCTCTGAAGCTGGGCCAGTCACACTTCCTGCCCCAGTGCAGCCTGGGAAGGTCCCAGGCTGCACTGCGGAAGGAAGAGGTGGGGCTCTCGCACGAGCAGGCAGCTCATGCAGAGCTGAAGCAGCAGGGAAGGGAGAGCCTTTCGGGAGAGGCTGTTTGCGCGATCCCTGCACCCCAGCGCCGGAACAAGGTAAGGTGCGGAAAGGGCCTAGAATCCTCCTCCTTTTATTCAGCAAGTCTTTTAAATAATGCACAATCTTTGATCATTCAGATAGAGGCCAGAATGTTTTATTGCGCACCTGTGTGACTAAACAAATTTTATTCACTATAGTCTGTATGGGATGCATAGATGCATAAGCACTGTAGCTGCAGTGTTAAGCAGTGAATGCTGGCCCACCCCTCCATCCTCACTTACCAGGAAGCAGCCACCGTGATCAATGGTGGTCTGTTCCCCCATCACTTGGGAACCACCTGCTGTACCCAACCCTTTCCATGATTGACCTCCAGGGCAACAGGCAGAAGCAGGACCTCCGTTACAATTCTCCTTTTGTTCTGGAGATTGCTCATGAAAGGGGGGGAATCAGTTAGCTGCTTCTAGAATGACAGGAGAACAGATGCCTATTGAATGTTGCAGTTGCTTCCCACTAAGGGGGAATGGAGGACTTTCATGGTACCTATGTAGCCCCTAAAGTCACCTACATTATTTATTGCCACACCAGAATGAATGAATGATGTGAAACAGGATATGAGTTTAAATAGCCCTCAGCTTTATTAAAATAAAATCAAGGGAACTGCAGTGAACATCAGCCAATGTGCCCCCACCCCAACAGACTAGAAAAAGGACATTGAAGTCCATGCTATCTTCTAAGAAGGTGACATGACTCTAGACCCAAGCCTGCTTTCAGGAACAATTCTGAATGGAAGTTATCATCACCAGTAGATTTTGAAGGTAAGCAGAGGTTGGGTTCCATCTGTCTCTGCAATCCCATCTGGTGAGTATTTGAAAGGAAAAAGCTTCATGAACCTCAAGGATCACTCCCTCATTCCTCTCCTTCAAGTCAGCTGGCATTAACTTATTTATTTAATTTATATTCATCTTTATCCCAGTGTGGGAACCCAAGAGACTTAAAGATTAGCCAGGGATAGTGATGGAAGAGAAATTAGCTCTCTAGAAACATTGACTGTCATTCTGTGCAGTATTGACAATGTCATAAGCTAAACTTACAACCTCATAAATTTTGCTGTTCACATTTACGATCCTGGCACCATTGCCATGATTGCAAATGCTCCCTAAACTAACCTTAAAAACCAGGCAGCCAAACCAGCTGGAGACATTCTCTGGCACTGGCAAGCAAGGCACTGAAGGATAATGTGTCAAGGTCCCTCCCATCAGTGAAGCACAGTGTGACAAGCAGTTGTGAGAAGACTCACTGACAGGCAGGAGTTGCCTATCACATCCTTTAGTGCCCTGCTCCCCAGGGCTGCAGAACTCCTTAAGCTGATGCAGCTGCTGAGATTTTTAGGTGTGTTTTAGTGGGCCAAATCAAGAGACAGATTGTAGCTATGTCTCCCCAGACATTATCTTGGCGCAAATGGTCTATGAGACTGTTCACAATCTACATATATCTAGGAGGAAGTGATGGATCTACTCCTGCAAGGACAGAGAATCCACTTCTGGTTTTATAACTGCTTCTCCTGAAGCTCCTCTAAATTTTATAGGCGCTATTCAGGTGCTGAACTCCATTTCCAACAGAAATTTGGCACCAGATCCAGGAATTTGTTCCCTTATCAATTGGGAAGCAGCTGACTGATATTCCCACCTTTCCTTGCATGATGATTGCAACAGGGATCCTGCTTCTTTCTATCACTCCAGAGATCACTCATAAAAGGGGGTGGGATCATTAGCCAGCTGCTTCCTGACCGACAAGGGAATAAATCCCCATTGACCATAGCAGCTGCTGCTCCATAAATGGGGATTGGGGAAGCTGGGTCAGGAGTCACTGCACAGCTACATAATTACAGTGTTAATGCATTCATAACTACCCAAGTGAGTTCCAGCCTGCATTTTTTGTATTTTGCTTGATTTTGGTTCTTGGGTAGCAGTTTTTTCTTACCTGGAGAGCTTTAGAGTACAGCCTGCATTTTGCCTCCTTTTGTACGAGAATGGGGTTCTCTCTCTTCTGAATGCATATCTTTGTGCTTTGATGGTAGGCTACAATTGTACCTATTTTCTCTGATATTTCTAACATATTTCATCTTTAAGAATCTAAAAGACATTCATTGTTTTTATCACTTGGAACTTCAAAAAAAAAAATTAGAATCCACCTGTGGATTCTTTCTAGTTGTAGTCCCTTGCAGGGTAGAAAGAAAACCTGATTTTTAATATTCTATAGTACAGTAGGTGGGAAATAGGTGGTCCCAATGTAAGATGAAACACACAAACTCCTTGTAAACCCCAAAAACCAAAACCATATTACTACAAGGAAGGAAATGGGCAAGTTGGGTGCCAGAGGGAGCCAAAGGAGATCAGAAAAATGATGGTATAGGCTTTTAAATGCTCACTGGCACAACCTTTTCACAAAAATTCAAGTTGTGTAAGGTAAGCCGACTCACAAGGCTTCATGCTAGAGAAAAGAAGATGTAGCAAAATTGTCCCCAGCTCAAGGCCAGAGAAATTGCCTTCTGAAACAAGTCAATAGACAGAAAACTAAATGAGCTACCTGATACGCAATGCAAAGATAGCCAATTTTGCTTCCTTTTATTGAGGTGATCAGATCAAACTGGAGTTTCATTCAAAGTACTGTTGGGAATCCATATGCATCAGTGTCTTTGGGTCCACACAAACATTTTGATTGAAAGAAAAATAAGTCCCAGAATGACTGTCTTAGCAGACACTTGAAGTATCATTTTGCTTAACTCACATGATGCCCATAAATGTTCTGGTGGTCAGAATCTTTGGCTCATGATAGTTTATTTACCTTCCAAAGGCAACAGCTTTCTGTAGAAAGTAAAATTCAATATGATGAGATTATCATCATGTGTTATTCACAGTCCATCTGAACACAACCCTTGCTGATGGAGGGAATGAACTAGAGAAAGCCTGCTTCCCCACCCCCTATTACAAAAATTAAATAATACTAATTTTTCATAATAGCTTCTTAATTTCTAATCATTATTTTCATTCATTCACACACACACCCATGAAATTAAAAGTAAATACTACTGGGAAGATATGGAACTGGGTCCCCATGCATAAGGCCCTACAATCGTATTTACTCCTGCTTGTTCCCTGACAGCTGCATCTCTTCAGATGCGTAGCTCCTTACTGGACCCTTTGCCAGTATATATTAGGCAGCTCTAACTTTTCTTGCCTTCTGTTCATTGTGGCAATAAATGCGTTTGAAGTGTATGACTGCCTTTTTGTCAATCCCGTTTTCATCCCCGATAAATCTATTTAATAAGCTCAGTTCATCAACTCTCTCTTTCTGAGTATAACATTTCCTGGAGGCAAATAAAATACACATTATTAACATTTCAGATATTCAAAAGAGACTCTTTCATGTGATGTCTTGGTTCATCATGAATAAAATTGTGCGCTTTATGCAGCCGCTTTATTCACCCTCTGCTAGGTGCCAACTTCAGTGGAAGATGCTATAGCTTTTCCCACCTTCAGTCAGGATATTGCCCTGACCAGAGCTCATTAAGCTTTCCAGTCTTCCTGCTGCTTTGTTTTGGTTCCTGCAAATAAAACATACTAATGAAAGTCAGACTCCTGCAGGAAAGTGTTCTGTCTTTGTGCAACTGATGATTATGCTGGATTCTGAAAGAGACGTCCAGGAGGGCTGGGTATGATTTTCAGTTTATTATGTTTATAAGAATCAACCAACACTCACATTTTCCTTCATATTCAGAATGGAGAAAAATCTGTGATTTTTTGTTTGTTTGTTTTTGAAAAGTGGATTTAACTATCAGGGTCCCTTCACCCAACAAAGTGAAAGCACCACATTCTACTTTATTAGCCATGGTAACATTCCCATGAGGGAGGAGGTATTTAAAATTCTTAGCCAGAGAGGTCTTCTAGTGCCTCTGATCAAACTACAAATCCCAAGATCCCATAGGATGCAGCCATGACAGTTAAAGTGGAATCATAGTGTCATCATAGTGGGGAAGGGCCCCAGGCCTAGGAGTCTGAGTGCTTAACTCTTGAAAATGTGAGCCTGAATCTCTGTGCATTCAAACACATTACTACTGAATTAGGATTATTATCTCTTTCTCTGTACCCTCCACCCCAGAACAGCTCCACATCTTTGATGTGTATGTGATAGACAAACACAATATGAACCACACAGTGCTGGGAGAAGCACCTTTTGAATGTCATCAATGGAAATGAGAGATTTTTTTTATGAATCTGTGTGGCAGAAAACGATTACCTAAAATCAGAAATCTCTTATTCAGGATTAAAAGGATCTGACGTTTTTTAAAAATGGGAATATAAGAGAGCAAAACTATAGAGTTCTCTTATCTCCTAACCTTTGGTAAAATCTGCATTCAAAACAAAAATACTTCAGATTTCAAACCAAAAATACTTCAGATTTCAGGCGTCTGGGGGCTATATGTCATTGTTGTTCCAGATAAGATAAGTGTGGAGTTATTACTGACTTTCCACACAGGTTCAGTGTGTGATTTGTGAAATCTGCTATGTACCATACACTTCAATATGTATAAGACCACCATACAAGCAAAGAAATAAGTATAGGCATAAACTTTTAGAAGTGTGTTACATCCTTTAATTGCTTTTACAAAATTGCACTAACACTTAAATTAAGAGTAGCATGTGAATATTCAGTATTTTAATGTGCGTAAGAGAGTGTATCTGCCAAAAAAAATACATTCAAAACTGGGTCTAAACTCAATATGTCGCTACTACCTGGCCTATAGTGTGACAGGATTTACCTTCATTCTTCCCTAAAACACTCTGCCTTCTGGATGATTTTGAAGGGTTTTCCAAATTCTTGAAGCACACTTGAGGGTACACAGGTGGGTTGCGGAAGGAAGGGACAATCACACATACCCAGTTCTGCTGACAGAAGGCATTCCTTTAGAGTGACTATTCCTGGGATCTTTACCTTATTGAAAATTTTAGAACCTAGTGGAAATTAGAAGATGGATTGTAAAAAACCAAAGTGCTAAAATAATATAGATAAGAAAGGTGAGACCGAAAATAAACCAGAGTGAAGAGATGTGGTGAGAGCAGTCAACTGCTTGGACAGTCACTGACATGTCAAACCCTTGAAATGGACAAAATGGAGCACAGCTATAAGCTTCAAACCTATACTATGCTTCTGTGCCCGCCAAAAGGATTTTGGGAGTTCTCAAGAGAAAAGGGGGTTCTTTTGAATGGGACAAATATGCCAGGAGGTCACCATATATGGTGCTATAATTCTCTCCTTCTCTCTAATTTGCCTGCCATTTCTGTTGTTCTTAATCATTTTCTGGCAATTCCAAGCACCAGTTGAACCATTTTATTCCCACCACCAAGTGGGTTTCTTTTCAGTTCTGAGACATACTGTGGGGGAGGGAAAGTCCCCTTCTTTTCTCTATTCTTTAAAAGAAATTTCTTAGTATTATTATACATCAACAAAATGCTGCTTTTGCACTATAAGACTATGGCCCTTTCTGCACGAGGCGAGGGAATCACTCCGTGCTGTTACCTACTGCTTCTTCTGGGGCCCAAAGCAACGCAGACTGTGCCTGAAGCCCTTCCGCAGGGCTCCTCCTTCCAAAATCAGAGCACTGCGAGGTCTGTAGATCCGCACTGCTCCGGCTTCCAAAATGGTGGCCCCCGGTTGGTCATGGGTCCCGACCAACTGTTGAAGCTCGCCACGCCTAAAGCCCGCCCTCCGCAGATTGCAGGCTCGCATTGGTGCAAGCCTGTGAATTTGCACAAGGGAGCGGGAATGCAATGGCGCATTCCAGGAAAATAAAGACCTGTTTTTTGCGGCCTTTAGAAAACATACTGGAGGACCACTTGGGGTCGTTTTGGAGTGGACCAAGGTGCAGATCTCCAGTAAGTAGTCCCCTCCTAGTCTGCTCCAAGGTGCAGATGACCTCCTTGATAGGACGCACTGCCCCGTTCTAATTGCCTGGTGCAGAAAGGGCCTATATTTCTATGATTTAAAAGTGAGAGAGAGAGAAAGAGAGAGAGGAGAATTATTTCCCTACAGATCAGAAGAATATCTCGGCAAACCATGCCCCAAGTGTTGTTGTTGTTTTCTTTAAGCTTTGGAAGACCCCTAGTACAGATCCAAAAAAAAAAAAAATCACTACAAACTCTCCCTAACAGAATGAAAAGAGTGGATACAGAGAAAACAACAGTGCATAAAACCACACAAACTGAAGGATCTATATTGTGAGAGCTCATGCTTCTTTACACCAACCTGGAAGACTTCATGAAAAAAAAAAGCACAAGAATATATGAAAGAAGAGCAGTCATAAAAACCTTGCATACAGTAGGTGCTCTAAAAAAGGGGTTGAACAAACATTTGGGATACAATAGATAAATTCCCATCAAATGAAGAGTAGCTTAATCTACCATTATAAGAATTTAGGAATTCTAAGCTTGAACCTAGTACAGCCTCACATCCAAGGATATTTTCATGGGACACCTGCTGGAAACCCTCTAAAGCCTTCTAGCAGAGAATTCTAACTATCTCATGAAACTACAAATCCCAGGGTTCCACAAGATGGAACCATGGTAGTTAAAGTGAGATCAAAATGCTGTAATTGTGTAGCATGAAAGGGCCCAAATCAAATCAGAGACACTGACAGATGACAAAGAAAGTCACAGTAACCAGCCATTCTTTTTTAACGCACCTGTTGAAAAGCTTTCATGACAAGTGATTCTTATCAACATTCAGGTCTTCCTCAAAAGCTTAGAAAAATCACTTCACTTATCTTGAAGGGTCTACAAGTACATTTTAAACTCTGTCAGATTTCTGTCAAATGAAGCAATGTGTTTTGCCTCAATATTAATAGGGCAGACCCCTGGATATTACGAAATATTCTTGCACACAAAGCTCCAATTATTTATTTTTTGTAAAGGACATCTCTGACAGAGCTCATGGCCCATTTCTTCTGATAATGACAGGCTTCCAAGAGATGAGGTCAGGATCTGAGTGAAAATGTTTCCTCATCACTGTTGTCCTTCCTTGGCAGTAGCAGCAGCAGTAGCAAATAAATAAAATTAAGAATAAGAATAAAATGGAATCATTTATTTCATTCTTAAGGAACAAAAAACAAATACATGCATTCTCTTAAAATAGGAGTGTCCCTCAAAAATGGGTTAGCAGTGTCATGTTTCTCCTTCCCTCTGTAATCTTATATTGTGTCTCAAAATATAAAACCAAATGAGAGGTAAAGTCTCTCTGCACCCAAAATTCATTGATGAGGAGAGGGATGTGGGGAGGGAGAGAGAGAGAGGGAAGAATGGAGGCACAGAAAAGAGGTAGTTTCAAGATGAAGAGTATTTATATTTGAAAAAGCACTCAAATTCAAAGCAGAAATGGCCTTAGTGACCCCTATAAATGGAAAAACTGACTGTCAGAGGAGCAATGGAGCGGAAGGAATGCTTAACCCATTCCTGATCATTGCCTTCCACACAAAATGCCTCCCCCTTTAAACATAGATGTTCAGGGGAATGTTGCTTCACACATATAACTCCTTGAAGGGAAAAAAGCACTTAGGGGTGTTCACTGATGTTCTGTATCATCTAGTTGGTTAAATATGTCTAAGGGCTTTTTTGCACCTTGGGAAGAAAATGGGGCAGTCTGTTACTCACCAGACTGGCACGCTCCCTCCGACGATCCACACTGATCAGAAGCAGTGCGTGCCCATGCTACACACTGCTCCAGGGATGAAAATGGAGGCTTCCGGTTGGTGGAGGCTCTCCACCAACCGGAGAAGCTCGCCAGCCAGAAGCCCGCCCCCGGAAGATCTGCAGCCTCGCGCTGATGCGAGCCTGCAGATCTACACAGGAGCACAGCGACGGACTGGGGTGCGCCAGGCTATTGAAAGACCTGTTTTAAGCGGTCTTTCAATAGCACGGAGAACCACCAGTTCTGGTCGTTCTGGAGCGGGTTGAAGTCTGAAACTACAGAAAGTAGTCCAGACCCAGTTCGCCCCCGAGTGCAAACGTCCTCTCTGGAGGACGCGCTGCCCTGTTTTAAAAACAAAGTGTGGAAAAGGCCTAAGTAACGTCTCCTTGCTCACCCTTCTGCAGCCAGCCTTAATAGCCAGGAGCCACACCAGGCAAAAGAGGTCTATTCAGCTGCTAGTTGGGGTACAACAAGGATGATTTTTCCACCCCTTTCCACTAGTAAGCAAGGAATTGTGACATCGTCCTCCTTCACCCAATGAGGATGCTCGCTGTTGAGGAGGCTGGGTGGGACATTTATGTAGTCTTATAGTAAACCTACGACAGTCTTCTTGAATACAGATCAATTACAGGTCCACAGCACTAGGCCACAAATCTGTAACTGTCATACAGAATGTCAGCTACAATATATAATGCCAGAATGCTCAGCTGTGACCCTCTGAATGTTATTGTCCTAGAACTACCATCAGCTCTATCTGGCATAGTTTATGGGAAGGGAAAATGGAAGCTGCAGCCAAATACACATGGAAGACCACTCCTATTCAAGGGGGGAGCATCAAATATTGTGAATAGGTGACATTGATTAGACAAGAGCTATGATTGTTCAGATAATTGCACCAGGTCAAACACATCATTATTGGTCTTAGAGGATGACTGACAAGAGTAATAGGGAACTCCCTTGCATATACAGAACATTTCTGCAAGCTGCTAAGGCTGGAAGCATGAACCTTCAATTTTGTGTGCATTTGTCCCATGAGTTGAACTATCACAACTCCAACTTAAAACATCTTCCACCCAGTAAAGTGCTTTAAACTCTGGATCAATCCCATCCAGCCTAGGGATGGAAAGAATATTCAAACATATTTTTTAAAAAATGGTTGAAAAACATGGCTTTTTGAGTGCTGAGAAATCCTGAAGAGAAAAATTCTGGATTACTCAGAATCTTCACAGAATGGGACTTATTCCATGCAAAATTTGTATGTGGTTGTTTTGCACAGGAAACAGAATTTTCTGCATATAAAATAATATTTCAATATGCAAATATTAAATCCTGCTGTTTTCCTTTCAGAAAATACTGTAATAAGAGATTTATTCTGTGTAAAATTTGCACATGGTTGATTTGCATATAAAATAGCATTTTCTACACAGAAATCAGAATTTTCTGTGCAGGAATTAATATTTCTGCATTGAAATATAATTTTCTACACAGATAATGCTGTTCTCCGCACAGAAAATGTTCTGTTCTGTACAAAACAGCCAAATGCAAATTTTGCACTGAACAAGTCCCAATTGTGAAAATAGCCTTTGAAAAATCTGATTTTCAAAGATTTCTCACAGCAAGAAGAAAATTATTGAAATTACTAACTGCTACCTTTGAGAAGAAACTTAGTGAAGAATTACATTCCTAATCCAGACAAACTATATCCCTCCTAGATAAGAAGAGCTGTATAAGTCTTCCTGATAGGGCCTAAACCACCCATTGCTGAAATAAGGGCCATTTCTGCACCAGACTGTTATAGTGCTATTGTTCCACTTTGAACATCCTATGGAATCCTGGGGTTTACAGTTTACAGAGGGGCATTTAAGAATTCTCAACCAGAGAGCTCCTTGCCCTCAGTAATGTAAAAAACCCAGAATTCCATAGGATGTTGAAAGTGGAATAATAGCACTATAACAGTCTAGTGCAGAAATGGCCAAGGACTTCCTCTACACAGTGTGTTTGTGTGTATCCTCCATTTTGGCTCCCAGCCTGGTTCAACTGCCAATCCAACCTCCTGCTAGTGGTCTTTTGCTCATTACTGACAGCTTCCTTTTTGCAGAAAGGGGTAATATGATGTGCTCATAAATAATGTGCTTATTTAAAATACTTTTATCCAGAAGACTACAAATTACTCCCAGAGTGAACCAGGCATCATGGATGATGGTTATTATACCAGGGAGGTTCTAAGATGTTGTAGTCATTTTTTTTTTTTTTAAAAAAAAAAGATTTTTCCCAGCTGTTTCTGTATTCTTTTTCTAGGCAGATTCCAGAGATGTATAACAGCAGTGACATTTTGAAAAAAAAACACAGAAAATTTGTAAAAGAATCAAAATAATCTAAGTAGGGATTAGTATCAGAGACACAGAAGGTAGGTGGGACTTGAGTGAGAGGAAGAGGCAGTGAGATGGGGAAGGAGAGTTAGTAATATAGCCAGATCTTGTACTTTCAGCAACATTGCCTGCCTGCCTGCTTGACTTCAAGACTTCATGTCTTGCCTCATAGCCCACCATATCCCCCCCCCCACACAAGGTGACATCCAGCAGATTACATTTGTGAATGTTTTTGAAATGGCAAAGGTGCAGGAGTACTAAGGGCAGACTATGTCCCACTGGGTGGGTGCAGTGGGATAGATAGCTGACTGCATGTGCATTTGTGAACACTGCCAATGAAAACAGTTACTGTTCTAATCTTCAGTGTACAAATTCCTGTGAACAAGTAGTCTTTCTACAGCTGGGTCTTTTCAACCAACTTCCACTGCTGCACCTTTAACAATACCATTACATGTGGCCCTTATCAGATGGTCACGTTTATCTCTCAAATTTCAGCAGCTAAATTTCTATAGACTTTATTCAACACATGCAGAAGAACAAGTGAGGCCAGGTATTCTCCTCCTGGTCAGTTGGCAGTCCTTTCCTTTCTCATTCCCCTTTGTGAAGACATAACAGTCTAAAGCAGTGGTTCTCAACTTTCCTAATGCCGCGACCCTTTAATACACTTCCTCAGGTTGTGGTGACCCCCAACCATAAAATTATTTATTAATTATTTACAATGCCTCCCCCCGGCAAAGGCTGCCTCACCGGCCAGGAACGGGGAGGCAGGCAGGCCCCTGGGAAAAAACTCCGAGAATCCCCCCGGGCTCTGCTTCTGCTTCACTCTCGTTTCCGCTGGGGGGCAGCGTGGGAAAAGTTTCCAGAGTGTCGACCCTGGCTGAGGGAGAAGGAATCCCAGCGCCTTTGTCTTTTGCACCGGGTGCAGCTTACCTCCCCAGAAAAGCACCGCCTTGCGGCCCCCCGGCCTTTCCGCAGTGCCCCCCTCCGTGGTGAGTGGGGCAGGGGCAGGGGCCGTGGTGAGGAGGGGCCTGCCCCCCGTGCCGCCGCCGCCCCCCAAGCTGGCCCGTCAGACAGGAGGTTCGATTTCAGTCCCTTCTGAACAGGACGCAGGAGGACGCGAGCACGTGGCTCGCGCTTGCGCACCACCACTCCTGGGCCTTTTCCACATGTTACCTTATCGTGGAGGTGGGGGTGCCCTCTCTTCGCTGTTCCTTTGTCCCGCAGATGGCTTCCTGGTCATGCAACCACCTCACCCCTTCTTCCCCCAGCGTAGCCTACAGCTCCCAGGCTGCACTGCAGAAGGAAGGAAGGGGCAGTCGAGTGACCAGGAAGCCAGCTGCAGGGTGAAGGAGCAGCGAAGAGAGGGCACCCCCCTCCTCCGCGATAAGGTAATGTGTGGAAAAGGCCCAGGAGTGGTGGTGCGCAAGCACGAGCCATGCGCTCGCATCCTCCTGCCCCCTTTGGCAAGAGCACGTGCAGCCACACGCGCTCCCGTCAAAGGGGGCAGGAGGACGCAAGTGCATGGCTCGCGCTTGCGCACCACCACCACCGAGGAGGGAATGGAGCCTAAGACTATTGGAAATACAGATTTTCCGATGGTCTTAGGTGACCCCTGTGAAGGGGTTGTTTGACCCCCAAAGGGATCGTGACGCATAGGTTGAGAAACGCTGGTCTAAAGGGGAGCATGCATCAAAAGAATGAATTTAGATTTCAATCTATGAAATATTCTCAAAAAGCATTATTTATTCAAGCTTGTAGGTTGCATTTTTCAGGTGGTGAATCCATAATCTATAATTAAGAGATCCAAGACATAATCACACCAATTATATTTTGAATATTTGCAACTGGGGAAAGAATCAGATTGTTTCCATGATACATAGACAGACAGACAGACAGACAGACAGACAGACAAATCTGGTGTGTAGGAAGTAGAAAACCTGGCAAAGATTCTGGTTCATACACAGTGTCAGACTGTCTTGCTGAAATGTTATCATTTTCGCGTGTTAATGGCTTTAGCAAATAAACAAATTACTGGGCTCAAAAAGTGTCTTTGCAAAATACATTAAGGCAATTTGCAAATAATTGCTGTATGCTGGGCTATTATGACTTTGACTTCTGAAGTATAAAATCTCCCTGAGATAATGATGATAATTACGTTGAAAAATAGTTGCCACCCTTTAATCTTTGAAGACAAAATGGAGATCTTCAGGGATTCGAAACCCTGTCACTCTAATTGAACATCTGACAGGAAAGTAATTAGAGTGGAAAGCAGAAAGGTCACCTGTTTGCCTGTACAAAATTCATCAGTTTCTCAGAACCATCAGATGAGCCAACTAGTTCATCCTTTGTGCAAGTTTCTCATTTAAATACCTTCACTGCCAATAAAGAAGCTGTCAAACAGACCATTTCCCAACTGGTCTTTTGGTAGTCAACAGTAACATTCTTTGGGACATGCTGTAGAGATTCATTTTACATATCCAGTACATGTTAATAAACATTTTCTAAAAAAAAAAAAAGTGGGAAAGAAATGCATTAGAACATAAGAGCTGCCCAAACTACCTCTGTTCAAGACCACTTCTTGAAATTCCTGAATAGATGGCATCAATTTGTCAAGGGACGATCTCCATGACTTTTAAAAGACATCTATATCTAGAGTTTATTCAAAATGCCCCACATTGTCTGGATGCACTAAAGCAAAACAGGATTCTGCAACATTGCATTGCCTTGCCTTGCATTGCATTGCCTTGCACTGCATTTTTGGGTCTCTCTGATGAAGCCGCAGAAGCTGGATTAAAGTTTCAGGTCCGAAGCCAGGGAGCTCACAGTGGGAAGAGATGTACTTGGTGCCACCCAACAGTCATTCTGTAAGGAGGTACAGGATACTTATTTAAGCAATATCAGAAAAAGTAGTTTTGCTAGCATAGCCCCTGATTGCACTAGCATAAAGCCCAAGAGGATTACAACCACTGTCTAGACATGTAGAAGAGAAGAGTGCCACAGAAGATGCTGGCACCCACTGGAACTGTAAATAAGGAAAAGAATGGAAGAACCTGGCCTCTTTACTTCCTTCATTAAAATTTTTACCCCCTTGATGAATGTACGGCTAATGCTTCACCTTGGTGGTTTGTTTTCTCTTTACCATCCCTTTACACTTATTTTTCAGAGGCTTTATCCACTTCTCAGATAAAACAGTGGTCATCACCTTTATCATAATCAAGATGGTGAAAGACCCTATGAACCAGATATATACGAGACGACTACTAACTACACACCTGCTGATCGGTCAAAAGAATTCTAAAAGCCTGGTGGGAGGCCAGACATCACACGATGCACTTGCAGAGCAGATTCCTCTGCTAGTGTCTTCTCCATCCTCAGGAAAAAACTGTGCATGACAGTCAGAGATATATTTCTTCCAATGCATCAGCCACATCCACATTGTTTATTGCTGCCATTCCTCTCAACATGGGATCCAACATACCTTGAAATGCTAAAACAATGGGAAAAAATGTGATAATAAAAAGAATTAAAGCACAGTTAAACAAGTCGTCACATTAAAATAACATTGTTTAAAAACAGAACAATAAAATTAAAAATACAGCGCGCACACACACCATAAAAATCAATTAATTAAATTTCTGTTTGAATATAGAGGTCTCTGCCTGCCAATAAAAGGAGAAGGCCAGTCCAATCCAACATGCAAGAGATTCTACAGCCTGGGAGTAGACACCAAGAAGGCTGACTCCCATGCCCTCACTGGACAGAACTGGAAAGGTGTTGAAACTGAGACAAAGCCCTCCTTGAGGGTCATAAGACTTTGGCAGGTTCTTATAGGGAGTTAACAATCTTTCAGATTATCTGGAACTAAGCTGTATAGGGCTTTTTAGTTAAAACTGCTCTTTGAATTGTGCCTGGAGATGGCATATGTCTATCTTACCTCAGGAGTAAAAGGACAGAAGCAACTGGAGAGCCAACCTCAGAAATGGGAGAGATTAAGTTTCAGTGCTGTCCTCTGATATTTTTCTTTTCTTATTGAAATACAACCATCACCAAAGCAACCATATGCTTTATAGGTGAACCAGGTAACCATGCAGATAAAGGTTTCATCACATCGTAGTGGGCCTTAAAAGTTTAAATATTTATCTTTCCTAATGTGCTTTTACTTGGGACACACGTTAAGCTGACAGGTCCAAAATTTCCTGATTGCCAAAACTGATGTTACATTAGTCATGTCTCAGTCCTCAAGTGAGGAGAATGAATTGAGAGAGAAAAATAAACTCCAAATTTCATTAGTATTCAGTAATGTTATATCTGACTTCTTGAAAAAGCCTTAGGTGAATGCCATCTGTCCCTGCTGTTTTACTAGTGTTTAATCTGCCAATTAGTTTTAAATACTCAATCCTTCCTTACTGCTTTTCAAAGACCTTAAAAAAGTTAAGGTTTTTTTTTATTATAACCAGTCCCAGAAACAAGCAGCCAACATAGATATTGGCCATTCTGGCTGGGTGAAGTTGGGAGTTGTAGTCCAAAACAGTAACTTCCTTATGCTCTGCCATACAAGGGGTGTGTGTGGAGGGGATCCCACTATGGCAACCCATCCAATGTCTTCATCTGTGAAGACTGATGAATCAAATTCATCCTATTTACAAGCATTTTTCTGCCTCCCTTCAGCATTCTTTTAAACGTCTTCCTAGGCTGATGAAATTACTGCCTTTGGGGCTCATTCTTTGCTTCTGATGTACTTCAACACTACACGTGTTTTTTCAGATTCTTCCTTGTTGCCTGCAGGATGGTGGGCATAGCACACTCAGTGGACTCCCTTAAACTGAAAAAGGTAGTACATGCCCATTGAGAAAACTCAATCAGAAGTTGTGTCTGAAGTCTTCAATGTTAGCTGTGGCCATTCCTGAACACCAGAAATCTGACCACAGTGAACCATCAGTGCTGGCCCACCCTTTAGAGAGTGTGAAGCAAACATCTCAGGCCATTTTCAGGCCAGCTTTTCCATTTACTTTGAAATCTTTTTTGGTGCCAAGTCAGAACCTTTTATTTACCAGATATTTTAATTCACATAGCAATCCCTCAGTTTGTCTCATAATGTTGTTGCTATTGTGATGGTGTGTCTTCAGGTCATTTCTGACTTATGGCAATCCTACAATGAATCCATTGGGGGTTTTCTTGGCAAGATGCATTCAGAGGGTGGGGGGGTTGCCATTGCTTTCCTCTAAGACTGCAAGAGTATGATTTCCCCAAGGTCACCTAGTGGGCTTCCACATTGAAACAGGGATTTGAATTCTCATCTCCTCAAGTCCTAGCTCAACACTCAAACCACTACACTGCACTGGCTCTCCATAATTGTTCTCTTTTATTATGATTGTCCAGTGTTAAAGTCTTATTGTACTGAATTAGGTTTTACACTGTTTGTAATCTAAATTACTATATACCATCCAGAAATTTGATCTGATGAAGAGCAGCACAGAAGTATTTCTTTAAAAAAAGAACCCAAATCACAAATATTATGTTAAGTAGAAAAGGTTGCGCTGTTTGCATGTAGATCCCCTGCTGGTCATAAGGCCCTACTGAATGCCCCAGTCTCTCCCCATCCTCTGCTCTTGCCATCACAGCACCCTGAACACATGTAACAAATCCAGTTTTGAAAACTAAGCAGAATTGGGCAGTTTAGTACTTAGATGCAAGGTTACCAGAGAATACCAAGGATCTATATACCAGATGGAAGATCTGTATAAAGAATTTATAAAGAATGGAAGGAAGGAAGAATCACCAAGGAAGAATACAAATGTGTAGACCAAGCTTTCAGGAGTAGTATAAGGAAAGCTAAAGCTCAGAATAAGTTCAGACTGGCTAGGTAAACAGGAAACAACAAGAAAAGTTTTTTCAGATATGTTTGAAGTAAGAGAAAGACCAAGGAAATAGTGGGACCACACAAGGATAGTAAGATGCTAACAAATCATAATGAAAAGGCAGAACTGCTCAGTATGTATTTTCTTTCAGTTCTCCTCCCCTTGCAAAAAGAGTGTATGCTTCCATGCAACAGCAGAGACCTTGGCAAGAAGCCTAGACTGCAAATCAAGACTGATAAGGAGTTAGTGAGGAATCAATTAGTTAACAAAATTAATTCAAATCTGTAGGACCAGATGAAAGAATGTATTTGCAGAACAACTTGCCATCATGTTTGAGAGGTCTTGTAGAGCAGGAGAGGTACCAGAGGATTGGAGACCAGCAAACATTGCCCCTCTCATCAAAAAAGGCAAAGAAGAAGATCCAGAACACCGTGGACCAGTTAGCCTGACTTCAATACCTGGAAAAATATTAGAATGGATTGTATTGGATTCTGTCTGCCGGTATCTTGAAGACAACACAGTGATATGTAGGAGTCAACATTGGCTTTTCAAGAACAAATCCTGCTAAACCAATCTTATACCTTTTTTAATCAGGCCACTCATTTAATAGATGGTGAGAATGCTGTGGATGCTATTTATCTGGATTTCTACAAAGCAGAAAGCAGGTCTCCCATATTTTGATTAGCAAACTGATTAAATGTGGAATAAATGGAACACCATCACATGGATCCGTAATTGGTTGGAAAACAAAGCTCAAAGAATCATAATCAATGGCTGCACTTCAGACTGGAAGGAGGTCTTGAGTAGAGAGCCTCAGGGGTCATTCCTAGAGCTATTACTCTTCAACATTTTTATCAGTGATTTAGCTGATGGGGTGGAGGAAATCCCCATCACATTTGCAGAGGACACAAACCTGGGAGGGGTGGCCAACACACTGGAAGATAAGAATAGAAAATTATAAAATTGGACAGAAATTAATAAAATAAAATTCAGTGGAGAAAAAGCAAAATTCTCCATTTAGGCCACAAAAAACAAATGCATGGATGTAGGATGGGTGGCTCAGCAGTACTACATGTGAAAAGCCCTTGGGAGTATTGTTAATTACAAGTTGATCATAAGCCAGCATTGTTATGTTGTAGCAAAGAAGGTGAATGATATTCTAATCTGCATTAACAAAAGCATAGTTTCCAAGGTGAGGGAAGTAATAGTTGCACTGTATTCTGTGCTGGTCAGGTCTTGTCTGGAATACTGCATTCAGTTCTGAGCACTTCATTTTAAGAAGGATATAAACAAGTTGGAGCAGACTGAGAGATGGCAGCAAGGATGATGACAGACATGGAGAACAAAATATATGAGGAAATATTGAAGGAGCTGGGCTTGTTCAGCTTGGTGAAGAGAAGACTGAGGGGTGGGATGATAGCTGTCTTTAAATACCTCAAGGGCTGCCCCAAAGAGGAGGGTGCAAGCTTGTTCTCTGCTGTCTCAGAAGGTAGAACTAGGTCTAATGGTTTTAAGTTACAGGAAGGTAGATTTTGATAGAACAGTTGGAGGAACTTCCTGACAGTGAGAGAGGTTCGACATAGGAACCAGCTGCCTAGAGAAATGGTGGGGTCTCCTTCTCTGGTTGTCTTCAAACAGAGGCTGGACAGCTACCTGCTAGGGATGCTTTAGCTGGAGATCCTACATGGAGAGTGGGGGTTGATGGCCCATGAGTTCCTTCCAACTCTATGATTCTATATCCAGGTAGGACTAGAACAGAAACTTGCCTAAAACTCTGAAGAGTACTATATATGAATGAATGAATGAATGAATGAATGAATGAAAAATGAATGAGGTGGACCAATGATCTTACTCACTATAAGTCAGCTTGCTTGTTCCTATGCTGTCAGCCCCTTGCCTCTTGGTTTACTATAGATTTCCATTTGGTTTTATGAAATTTGTGTTCTGGCGAAAGCTATATCTCAGTTTGTATCTCATTTTGCATGCAGAAAGTATAAATAGTTAGCATCTCCAATTTAAAATAGTTAATGGCAATGGGTTATTTCAATCAAGGAAACCACAGTCTTGATTCTGCAAAATCTGACCAGAGCTGTTGGTGACTGGAAGCTCATGGAGATCTCTCATTCATAGGATCACCAGAGGTCAACACTGACTTGATGGTAAGTAACAGCAAAAGGGAGGAGTATCAACCCTGAGACCTTCTGCCTCAGATACTGGATAATCACTGCCAGGCATAGTAAATATTCCAGATCTGTGAACAGATCCATAATCCAGTTCACTGGAGACTTCTCTGAAGCAGTCTTGAACATGTATGAAGACAGAAGGAACACACCAAAGGACAATGAATGACTCCTCCATGCTGAGACAGACAATGGTCATACATGTCACATGCCATGTGCTCTCTATCAGAGCAAGGTCCTGTACATAGAAACCTTCTATGTGTAGAGGAATCTCAGTTGTTCTAAGATAGTATCTAATGTGGAGGAGCCCTGCATCTATATACAGATAAAGCTCTTTCATCCTGGTAACAAACAAGCAGCCTGAAGGACATGGCTACCATGCACAGGAAGCACCATTCCCTCCTAATGAAGGGAGGGCTCATGTGCAACACACATATGTTCATCTCATTGTCTGTGGCCCTTTCCTCACGGGGGGGGCCGAAACGGGGCTGTGCACGCGGGGCAGAGCTTACCTACGAGTGGGTTGCTCCATCCCTGCGGAGAGTGTGGATCCGCCATTCTAAACGCCGCCGAATTTCGGCGGCACTCGGCGGAGCCCAAAATGGCGGCCGGCAGCTTCCGGTGGCGTTCCACCAATCAGGACAGCGCGCCAGCCAGAAGCCCACCCCCGGGCAGATCTGCAGGGACGCACTCCCGCGTCTCTGCAGTTCTTCACTGGGGGCTGCCACGGGGCAGCACGGGTGAGTTTTGTAAAAACCACTTGCGAAGGTGGTTTTTATAAAACTCTCAGCGCCACCCCCATGGCTGTGCTAGAGCAGTTTGAGGTCTAGAGCCTCACTTTTTTTTAACTGTGCTAGCGCACCCCGTGGTGAAGAAGACCTCCAAAAGAGGTCGCCCTAGCATGGGCAATATGCCCGTGTGGAAATGGCCTTTGTTAGTATTTCTCTTCCATTTTCTAAAGGAACTGTTCTTCACTGGTTTAGAAACATTAAGGATACTTTTCTATACTCATTTAGCTTGGAAAAAGCCTCACTCAGCCTACTGAACTTATTGCACTATTATTCTGCTGTTCAACCATGCTGGCATCTTTTTCTGTTGTTTTGCGCCTTCTTCTAAACTGTAGTGTTTTATCTGAATTGTTTATCTGACACTATTTATAGTCAAATAATAATATGGTAAACAAAATGCAAATTTAAAAGTCATAAAATTCAACTGGAGTACAGTGGCTGTTGAAATGGTCAGACTTGTTGATTCCTTTCACAACCTCTAAAACAAATTGTCAGGTTCTTTCTGTTCAAGATATTAAAAAAATATGAATTTTGTAATATATGTACCAAAGGAACCTAAAACAACATTCTTATCCATCTCCATTGGCCAAATTCATCAGGCAGGATTAATGGGTACCATTTTGGACCTGCTTGCTAGGAAACAGTTAAATATCAAAAAAGAGGTATTGAAAGATTATTGGACAGTAAAGGTTATTGAGCCAGTGTGTTGTAGCGGTTTCAGTGTTGGGCCAGGACACTGGGAGACCAGGCTTTGAACCCTGGCTCAATCATGGAAACCCACTGGGTGACCTTGGGCAAGTCACACTCTCTCGGCCTCAGAGGAAGGCAGAAGCTAACCCCCTTTGAACAAATTCTGCCGGGGAAGCCCCATGATAGCTTCACCTTAGGGTTACCTTAACTCAGAAATAACTTGAAGTTGCACACATATCCAAACAACACGTGTGCATGTGTGTTTGGACATGTGTGTGTTTAAATCCAGTCTTGAAACTTTTGCATCTCCATCACACAACAGTTGAGTGATTCATTTGTGAGTATGTTGGAAATGAGACAAAATGCACAGAACTGAGGGGAAAATACTAGGTATAAGAGATTAATTTTGCCCATGCAGTTGAGAACTCCCCCTGCTTTCCCCACCTCACAAACATCTCATCTGGTTCATGCTCATGGTGGAATGGTCACTGGGAAGATGGATTTGTTGATTCTGCTCTTCTTAGGCTCTGCTGGCCAAGTGTGGTGAACAGCAGCCAACCCTTTTAAAATGTTGGCATTCAAAAGGCTGACAAGCCAAACAATTTGCTGAAGAGGTGAGAGGCTGTAAGTCTGGAGAGATGAATAGATAGAGGGTGTCCTTACAACAAGTTAATTATCTAATGTATCATTTTTAGGCTTGTCACCTTGTCTTCTTCCTTGTTTAAGGCTAGCAAAGATAAATTCACAGCCTCCACTTAAATTACAATACAGGGCCTATTATATTATTTGTATGGTTCAAATGACATGCTTATGTTTTAATTTATGTGTCTTTAGCCATGGAACATTGCTCATCTTGTGGTGCTGAAATCCCAGACAAATTGATGGTGTGTTGAAAATTAGTTCTGGAACTAGCCACTAGCTGTATAGTAATGAGCCTTTTTACTGAAGTTAGTATTTAATAAATATAATTTATAGTGTTCACTGTTATTTATAGTCAAGCCTTCAGTCTTGAAAAAATGCACTGTAATAGCCTAATCATGTTGCCCTCACCTACCTCAGTGGTGACTTTGTTTCACTGAGAAGGAATTAATGAACCAGGATATTCGGCAAAATAAGCAGCTAGTACTTTTAGTAACATTTAAAGCTGGAGTCGGGGGATTTAAGGGCTGTACATGTTATTAAACTGCATCTTCTATCATCCCAGACAGTGGGTGATGGGAGATCAAATGTGACAACATCTGGAGAGCCACATTGAAAAAGCTTAGGGGGAAAAAAAGTCATAACCATCATTTAATACATCTAACATGTGCTGTGTAATAATTACTACTGTTACAGTGGTATTTCTGGAAGCTCAAAGAGCTTCATGCACAATGAACTGTCCCAACAATTGTGTAAGATTACCTGCATTCCTATTTGTAATTTATTTATTTTTTCTTACTCGTTTCATTCTTTCATCTTACGGCAGCTAATGAACTGAAGCTGAAAAACTGTAGCTTACCTAAAATACAAGTCAGATCATGTGCTATTTGAATCCATTGCACTGCTCAATCAGTGCACTAGTTCCCTCTTACTCTGAATGACGAAATCTAAACAGAAAATTAAAGGGAACATATTCGCCTCCAAAAGAATAGCTGAAAATGACAACATTTTTTTCCTTTTCTCTTTCCTTTTCGTTTGCTTACCTGCTAGCAGGATATGATAAGCTGTACAATATTTTAATGTCTCCTGTGCATGGCAAATGGTTGACAAAGCTTTCCTCCACCATTTGAGAGTTAGGTGCCCCTGCTTAGCTCATGAATTATCTCTAGCTCTGTATTTATATAAATAGCAGGCTTCCCCCTCAACAGCCCCACTTTATACGTGAACAAAGGAGATATGTGTTTAATATATACAGGATTGGGCCATACATCTCATTTAGCCATAGGAGGCTGCCATACACCAACTCAAAACAATGGTCCATGTTCTTTGATACTGTCTACAGTACCATTGGTACTGCCTCGACACTGATGATCCTTCTTGCAAGCAACCATCCAGAGCAAAGTTCCTTCTCAGGCTATAGTTCTTGGAATCCCAAAACAAAGTTACTATGCTGACTGGCTGGTGGATTCTGGGAGCTGCAGTCCAAAAGAATTGCTATCCAGAATGTTTCAAAACAAAGGGTTTTTTTTCTTAAAATATAATTTCGAAAAGTAATTTTTCCAAGATCTGCTACAGAGCTATGGCCTTTCCCAATCCCACAATTTGAGGATTACGAACTAGACGGAAAGTGCAGCTAGTTACAAAAACATTAATCATATGTTTGAATTCAGTAACAATTGCTCTTGCAGTGGGGAAAGTGCTCATTTAAATCTGACACACTAAATGCAATCCTCCAGCTCATACTACACCACTAATGGGGTCCTTCTGCTAAATAAGTTCCTCAATGCTGCCTAAAAAGAACAAGGCTAATTACAACAGAATTTTGTTTCAAGGAGAAGATCACACGAAGGCCACCTCTTCCCCAAAAAGAATCATTAAGAAGGGCAGAGGACAGCTGTCAGGCTTTAACAGTTCTGGTCAGCATTGATTGACCTGGCTCACTAGTGTCCTAAAATTAAAAAGATCTTTATCCTGCCATTAACTGCCTTAAACCTTTTAATCCTCTCTCTAATGACGGACTACTGCTTTAAAGTGTGCTGGTTTAAATTGTGCTTGGCAAACAGTCTTAATGATCAGCTGATTCAAAGAGGTTAGCGTTGATTACTTGGTAAACCTTCTGAGAACAATGCCTCTTTCAAAAGAGTGACTAGTCATTAAAACACAAAAGGTCCCCCATCAACAGTTAGTGACCATGAGAATAACTATTAGCTGGAGCTCCACTATACATTTAAAGTTCATTGGTCCTTTCAGAATTAGCCAATGCTAAGGAACATGGCTTCTTTGGAAGCTACCCAGAACGGCTAGTGCCAATTCCAAGCTCTAGAATGAGGAGTTAAGAAAACATGATTAGTTTTGGTTTGACAGATGTAATGTATATTAGCTCTTTCACCAGAAAATTACTACAGTGTTAGATGTATTTTTAAAAATCCAGCTTTAAAGGGTAAGCTGTGTTATTAAGATTTTTTTTAAAGGATGCATTAATGTTTGGACTATAACCTTGTGCCAATGGGTTGGGAGGGAAACATGTTCTGCCCAAGTTGCTTTTGGCATTACTGGGTCACACCAATATGGATTTTCAAGACCATTCCTTATGAAGTGAATTTGAATCAGCTTTTGGAGAAGCTTCACAAGAACTCTGAATTTCCTTTTTGCTGGTACCCTTTGCTGATAAGGAATACCAATCAGCTGGAAGCAGAAATAAAATGGTTTTTCAATACATCATCTAATAGAAGGCCATATTACCCAGAAATGTCCACCTCTGAGGCTAAGCTCCTGTAAATCCTCTTCAAAGTTTGCTGTTGCTGTGGGCATCCAAGACATTTCTGACTTATGGACACCCTAAGGTAAATCTACCATGGAGTTTTCTTGGCAAGTTTTGTTCACAGGGGGTTTGCCATTGCCTTCCTTTAAGACTAGGACACTGTGACTTGTTCAAAGTCATCCAGCAGGTTTTCATGACTGAGAGGGACTCAAACTCTGGTCTCCCAAAATATCACTCCAGCACTTAAACCACTGTACCATGCTGCTTCTCCCCTCTTCAAGGAAGCAACTGCAATTCAGAGTTTTCCCCTGGAGTTAGATGAGGCATCTCCAGGAACACTTCTCACACTTGCCTTGACTATGTAGATATGCTCCTGGCCATCACTAAATCCTTGGCATCCAGGCTCAGGGCTTAATCCAGGAGTGTGCTTACACTGTAAACCTGAATCTTGAAGGGACAGTGGAATACCATTCAACACAGACTGATTCTCTAGTCTGTACTTTGCTTTTGACTGGCCAGGGGCATCTTGTCTGGATGGAGTCTGCAGAGACAGAATCTATTCTAGTTCTAACTAAAATCTGTCCACAATTATGGAAAACAAAAGGATGGCCTGCAGATTGGAAATACTCAATATACATACCAATCCTCAAGAAATGGGATACCATGGATTGCAGTAACCACAAGACCATTGCATTTATTTCCCATGCAAGCAAATTTATGCTCAAAATTATACAAGAAAGACTTCTACAATATATGAAGTGAGAAATGACAGATGTCCAAGTTGGATTCAGGAAAAGATGAGGAACTAGAGATCACACTGCAAACATTGTATTTCCAATTTCTATGTATGGTTGTGAAAGCTGGACAGTGAAGAAAGCTGATAGGAAGAAAATCAACTCATTCAAAATGTGGTGCTGGAGAAGAAGTCTACAGATATTCTGGGCTGCTGAAAAGACGAATGAGTCCTATAGCCAATCAAGCCTTAACTCTCGCTAGAACTCAAAATAACTAAACTGAGGCTGTTGCACTTTGACTATATCATGAGAAAACAGGACTCACTAGAAAAGACACTAATGCTTGGTTAAGGTAGAACACAGTAGGAAAAGAGGAAAACTGCATTACAAATAGACAGACTCAATCAAGGAAGACAAATCCCTGAACCTGCAAGGCCTGAACAGGGTGGCTGATGACAGGATGACTTGGAGGTATCTCATCCATAGGGTCACCATAAGTTGAAGTCAACTTGACAGCAGTTAGCAACCACAGCAACAAGCCCCATTTAGAACTATGGAGCTTACTTGTCAGTAATCATGTACTGGATTGCATAGCAATAATCAGTTACTCTCACAGGGACTACTGAAAATTATTTTTCAAAAAAAAATCTGGAAAATCTCACAGGTTTTTTTAAAGAGAAGTCTCCTGGCAGAAACCAGTGTTCTCAGGTGGATATAGCTGGTGTCAATGGCAGAACATTTAAATGGATCCTATGACTGTCATCAGCCTTTGTGTCACAGAGAGTTTGAACACTCAGCACCATCTAAGCATAGAACAGTCACTATATGCTGCCACAACAGCAGTATCTATCAGGAAGAAAGTAACCTTGGCAAGGCCCTTAACTGACATCACAGAAGTAAAAGTGGAGAACATCCTGTATGCCAATTTGTGATGAATCAAAAGTGACACGTGTTCAGATCCTGTACTAGTTCAGAGACAACACAAATGAATCACCACAAATAACAACTAAAAGAAATAATACCAGCTTAACACAGCTGTCCTTTTTAAAAAGCTTCAAGGTGACCTACTATTTACTGAAATTTCCCAGCAAGGAATCACAATCTGTTGGGGTAGTCATGTTAGGGTTTTTGCAGGAAAAAAAGTGGGTGAGAATAGTAACTTTTATTCAGAGACCCAGTGCAGTGTAGTGGTCTAAGCATTGGACTACAGCCTTGGAGACCAGGATTTGATTACCCACTCAGTCATGGAAACCTATTGGGTGACGTTTGGTGCATCACATGCACCCAGCCCCAGAAAACCCTTCAATAGGTTTGCCTGAGGGTTGTCATACAGGGGAAATGACTTGAAGGCACACAATTACTACTGCTACTACTACTACTGCTGCTACTACTACTACTTTGATTAGGCATAAGCTTTTGTCCACTACAGCCCACCCTGTCCATGATTAAGTGGAGTTGTAGACCACAAAAACTGATGCCAAGTAAAATTGGTTAAAGGTGCCATAAAATCCTTTGTTGTTTCTACTGTTTACACCTGTGGGGGGAACCATAGGGCCACCAACTGTCCTGATTTGACAGGGTCAGTCATGATTAAACCACTGCCATCCCACTTTTCCAGCCGCTTTTATAGTGTGTCTCAGTTTGTCTTTGCTCCTTCCATTGCTTTCTTTTTTCCACTCAGCTTACTTTGATTGCTGCCTCTGAGTTGAAGGTGCAAAATAATCCTCACTCAACTCATTAGAGGGCTCAAAGCAACCTGCTGCAGCCTCTCCTAGCTTGTCTTTTCTTCCACGTTAATAACTTTTGCCATCCTCACCACATTCTAATGTTTCTCAGCCACAAGTGTCTCTGTTTTCATCTGTGAAATGCTGGTCTGTGTGCATGCAGCTCTTTCTTAAAAACTGACTTCTTAAAAATAGCTGGACATGAAAACAGCAGATTGTTACCTTGTGACTTGGGGGTCCCAGGATGGGCGCCCAAATAACCAAAACCAACATAAGCAAGATGGGGAAATTAACTCGAGCACTCTCTTAGCTAATGAGAGGCAGGGTAACTTAGCGGGGATCTTTTACCCAATGTATACAGCGTCAGGTCAGTGAGCAGTCAGACAGTTGGAATAACAACAATAATATTTATTAGCAGGCAAATTAACAAGAAAACACAACCTCACTACTAACTAAGAAATAGAAAAGAGAGTTTTTGGGGGAAATGGGTGATATGTCACCTTTCTCGCAATCCTGTAGAAGCCAACTGGAGAGAAGGAAACTCGGCGTGGCTGCTGAGGGGAATTCACGGAACAGTGCGGCAGCAAGGCAGAATGGAAGTCTGGAGCGATCCAGCGAAAGATCCAAGAAGCTCTCATAACTGGGAGTTTTTATCAGGGAAAGAATGACCGTAGGCTAGCCTGGTCTTGGGCGAAAACAATGAGTTTTGGGCTAGAGACAATGTCTCCAAAAGGTCAGAATTTACATGATTGAGTTATGGTCTGAACTGACAATAGTATGACCAGTATGTAGATGTGGCTAGCTTGGCAGTTTAAGCACTCAGCTTGCCAGGGTGTCCTCTCGGGGCAGAGGTCTCTTTGTTTTAATATGCATTTATAATGAAGGTGTTTGTTTTGGGAGGTCCCCTAAAGCAGATCTGGCAGTTTCTGGCTTGCCTTGGTATAAACAGATATGACTCAGCAGATAATAGCCATGCCTAGCTTCGCGCTTGTTCGGTGGCCTCACAAACACTTGGCTGGTGGCAAAGCAGGGCCAAATTATGATATCAAAATGATATCTAAGGCTATCAAAGGCCAGGCCAGTTCACGGTGGTAACAAGATGTTCTATCACAGAAATTGAGAAACCAAACAGAAGAAAATATAAAAAAAACCAGTGGGCTCCAATAGAAAGTTACCTCCAGTACAAAGACTGAAGGGAAAAAAAGTTAAATACCACATTCAAGAATGTGTAATAAGGGGAAAATGCATTATTACATTCTGAAGAGCTTTAAGAAAATATGTATTAAAGTTATTAAACAGAATATTTAGAAATATAAGCATCTGGAAGAAAGGATATTTAAGGACAATTGTAGAAGTATGTAAATAATTGATAACATTTATGAAAATACTAAGATTTTAGGTAGAAACACAGGAAGATAAGAAAATACAGTAAATCTTCATGTGTATATATAAAACCATGACAGAGAAAATGTTTTAAAGAATTTAAACTTATGTTTTGTATAAAAAATGATTTTAAAAAATAGCTGTTGAAATTTCTTTTTTAGAAAAACAAAAATACACTGTGGGGGGGACATTTGGGCCTGATAACACAGTTTCAGTTCCCTCCTATCCCATCCTTGAAGAGGAAGAAAATGCACCAGAAAGTGACCAGAAATTACTTTTGGTGCTTCCTGTTCTCGTCAGGCATGCTGAAACAGTTGAAACTGCTGAGGGGGTCATAAGAGCTGAAAATGGCCTCCTGTCCACCCGATTTACCAGGTTACAAGCATCCAAGTCTTCCAATGATTCACTCCATATTCACTTTGGACACCAAACAGTAATTTACAAAGCAATGAAGTGTTGTCAACTGTAGCTGGAACACAGCAGAAGCTGAAACAAAGCAAAGCCTTATTCTGAAGCCATTCTTTTCCTCCCCTGCCCAGTTCCATTCATTGCCAATATGTAGTCTGCAACAGATAGATTAGACCCAAGGGAATGTCAATAGAGGGAGAAGTTCTCTACCTCTGGTGCATGGGTAGCTCTTCAGAAAGACCTTTGTCTGTGGAGGAGAAGAGCTAGATTTACAGAATAAAAAGAGCTGCTCTGCACCTGTGCTGCAGGAAAGCTAGCAAGAAAGTCTCAGAATCCTCAGGAATCAAAGAGGTGACAAGCTACTCTTAAACCTTTTTTGAGCATTGGTTTTATTCCACTGAGTGGATTTTGTCATTAGAAGCCTAGCAAAGCCATGCTTCAGCAGATCAATGGCCCATTTCCTCCTGCATGTTTGTTGCCTGTTTGTTTAGGATGCTTCAGAGGAAAACAGCAACAACAACAAGACGCACCCATAATACACAGGGCCAGCTATGCCATGGAGAAGGCTTCCTTGGTTTCAGCTGGTTATTAGCTAATGCCTTGGATCACAATGATGGATAGCCCTTGCAATTTTTATCCAACTAGACCAGTTGGTGATGCTATTATAAGAACAGAGGAATTGTTCTATAAAAAAAAGAGAGAGAACAATCCAATTTCTCATTAATCATACCACATTCCTAACTTGACAGGCAGGTGGACAAACAATAATTTACTGTATGTGTGCATGCCCAGAGTAACAGAAGCAAAAATTCTGCCCATGGCCTGGATCTTATTGTTAGTTTCAGCTATTGCAGGCCTGCTAAAATAGTTGAATTTACCTGTGTTACCTTACTTATCAGCAATTGAGTCTATAGTTCTACTCTACTTAGAACTAAACAATCAGATTTAGGCCTATGCATATACATTTCCAACCCCAAATACATGTATTAATTGTACAACGTTTAATAATAATAGTGTACTGTACAGTACGAAAGTAAAAGATGGGAATGAGTTGTTTGCAATATTGCTCTATAAGCATCACATTCCATCTGAGAGAGACATTTGTTTGGTCCCATTTTTGGAGATAAAAGTACAAGAACTTAAGATTCACATAACTCTCTTTTGCCCATCTAGTCTTCATGGTGGATCCATTTGTCAACCCAGACAATGTTTTCAGAGGCTTCCTTGGTTCAGCACAGACAGTCCATTCAAAGATTCTGCCTGTGACTATAAATAATATATATGAAAATAAACTTTGGGCAAATTTAACTATGATGGTGGAGCTCCCTCATTGTAACTGTGTTTCCAGATCAGCCCTCCAAAAGCCACCTTGGAAGCCATGCAGCTTCACCAATCTAAGGAAATCTGAGATGCTGGAACGGGGCACCGAACAATGATGTTTCCAGCGCCCTCCTGCAAGGGAGGTGTGATGTGAAAAGCAGGGATTGAGACCATAACTGTTTTTCCTACCATACATCACTGACAGGAGGGGGCTGAACATGCTATTGTTCAGCACTCTGTTTTCAGTGCCTCAGAACTCCTTCATTCAGTGTTCTAAGAGTGTTTGTAGTTGTTGCAATGTTGCTATGATCATAAATATGAACTGCAATATTTACAGTGTCATAAGTCTGGCTTACAACATCACAAATTCTGGACATACATTTTGTATTCAAGTATTCAAATATATTTTGAATATATTTTTTATCAAGAAGAGCAAACTATAACCTTCCCAATAGTGCTGGACTGAAGCTCCCAGCATTCCTTACCACTGGCTATGCTAGTTAGGGCTGATGGTGTTACCTCAAAATGTGGGTGACTCAGGGATCTACCTGTGATACCAGTACCTCCACATGACAATGAGGAATTAAATAGCTCAATTAAGAGGCCTGCGAGAGGGGGTAACCTAACAAGATCTTCCTTCCTATGTTTATGGGATCTCTGCAAGAAAGAACCAGCCAGAGATTCTAAAATAAACTGTGTTTTATTAAAGAGTTCAGTCACACACACAAGATCCAAGCACTCAAGCACTTGCATAATTGCTAACCAAAGGATAAAAGAAGGAAAGTTGTGGATAGCAGAGTTTTAGGGAATGGGTGATAATTACCAATCCAGAGAGCAGCAAAGAAAGCAGCGATGTGGCTTAGACTTGAGCCAAAAGACAGTACTCATTCGGAAACTGGAGTGACAGCATGGTGTTCAGCAAGTGAGAGACTGCATCTGACTGCTCAAAAAAGAGAGTTTTTATACCCAAAATCTGCCCAGAGGGCAAGGGTGTGAAGGGCTTTCTGGTTCAGTAAACAATGGAGGTTGCCACATGGACAATGGGTCTAGACAGAGTTAACAGTCTCAGAGTTAGGTGACAAAGAGCTAATGGCTGTCACTATAGCTCTGTAATGGTAGACAGGTAGAGGAACAATGAAAAGAAACACTCAGGTGCATGAAAAAAAGGACTGAAACAATCAATGGTTTGGTCGGAAATTCCCATTGCTATTGCGTGACTGCAGAGAGGATACAGCTTCAACTTAAGCCTATTATCTCTGGAGTTACTGGTGATCTGCCTGACAATGACCTTGGCTACACCTAGAGGGGATATCTGACTTACTTTGCAGCACACGTGTTCAGCCAGTTTTTTCTCTCTGTCCAGTCTGAGTTTACAGTCATCTCAGGGTCCATTTTACTTCAATGTCAATTGATGTATTTTGCCAATTAAATCATATTTCACCAATTAACCATATCAAATCCAGGGGCTGTGCTGGCTGGTAACAATGAGACTTGTAGTATAACAACATGTGGTACTTCTTTTTTCCCCTGCTCCAGAATTTCCAAATCCACATTCTTATTTCCAAGGGTTTTTTAGGCTAAAGCAGATGTTGGGAAGCAGATGTTCAGGCACTTATTACATTCTGCAAAATCCAGTGGAGCTATACAACAGCAATGTTAGCAATGGTGGGACATAATACAGTCCACTCCATTGGTGATATTTCTTTCTGAATTACCAGCTTTCATTTAGCTCAAACTTTTAAAAGACTACATGATTCAGTCCAGAATTTTATGTTCACTCGAATGAACACACACTCATACAAACACCTTTTGCAGAAATGAGACGGGGAATCATTCAGTGGAGCCAGCAGCTTCATGTGTCCTGCACTGTACACCATCACTGAAATGACTTTCAGTGGAAAATTGACTTGATACAAAACTTCTGAGCATTTTTTAAAAAATTGTTTTGAAGAAGGTCAGTCTTTGAAAATGTATTCCAGACCATGTAATGTGTGACATATTTCTCAGGGAAAGTTATCACAATTTGAAGACTATAAGAACAGGCCAAGTTTGTCCATTGTGTCAATCTGTAAAACATAATAGTGCAGATTTATAGAAACAGAGATATATAAGCAAGTTAAATATCACTCCTTTTCCCTAGATAAATGTATTAGTACTGCACATGAATCTGGTTCAAGCCTAAATCCACTCGCCAGACTGAAGCAGATTCAACTAGAGTAAACCTATGAATCAGCTACTGAATGGTGCATCAATAACAAATGTAAATAACATCAATAAGTGGGTCTACTTTAGTTGGGAAGTCTGGGAAGGATAGTCCTGATTAATTTTGTCTGGTCCCACTTTTTCATCTGCTTGTGAAATGACCCAGTTTCTTTCTTTTTCTACTACTTTCCCCCCTTAGCTTACTTGAATTGCTATAAACTGAGTTCAAAGTTCAATTTATTCAGCACTGTAAAGAAAAGAGAAGTGGACAGAATCTTGCTGTTCCCAGTAGTCTTAGGAGAATGGGAATTGCTACTGAAGCCTCTTGTAACTTGTATATTCTTCTTCATTAATAATTTTTGCCTTCTTGACCACACTCTGATATTGATAGACTACATATGTCTCACTTTCCATCTTTGAGATGTTGGAGGGTAGGCTACCAGTTGCAAAGTTAGGCCATAGTTGGCAAAGGAGTAAATTTTATTTAGTTGCATCTTGAAATCAATAAGATTGATCTATGTGTTGATTCACTATTGATTCAAGGACTAACCAGTATGATTCAAGTCAATTTATTTATTCAGGATAGGAGATAGGTCTGTAGTTGGCTGTGACATAACAAAATGGTTTGTTATAATTTTATAATTTTGTAAATACTGCAAGAATGTTGTGTGAGTGTGTGTGTTTTGAGCTGACATGTTCATATATTTTCTTCTGTTTTCAGAATCCCATCTAATCTGTAATTCTGAAATGTGTTGAGCATAATAAATACCTCCAGCACTGTGAAAATTATTTCTCTCTGAGGTTTTTTTTGGAGGGGAGAGGGGTGGAATTATCACTACAATACATCAATTTTTGCTTTGTATAAGTGGTAAAATTTAAAAGCGATTACATTGTTGCTAAATAAATAAATTCTTGGCATGCTGAAACAGTGCTCAATTGCATTGTAAAAGCATTTACATTAAGGAAGATCCCATAAAACTGAGAGCAAACACTAAACACCATGAGAAGTCCGGCAAAACATCCAATTAGTAAGCAAAAGATCTCAGAGTAATTAATAGATAAAATCTGACTGGACAAGTATACACACACACAAACACCATGCATTGTGGATCACGAATTAATCTGTTAATTAAAAGGATCTCTTGTTTGACTTATCTCTAGAACAGTGGTTCTCAACCTGTGGGTCCCCAGATGTTTGTGGACTTCAGCTCCCAGAAGCCCCAGCCACTATGGTCAATGCTCAGGGCTTCTGGGAGCTGAAGTCCAAAAACATCTAGGGACCCACAAGTTGAGAACCACTGCTCTAGAAAGAAGATTGTAAACTATGAACTGCAAAATTGTAAACTGATGTTTTCTCAGTAATTGATGGTCAAAGAACTGGTTTATGCAAAAAGAAAAGAAAAGAAAACTACACTGCATTCATTCTCTTTAATTTTAACCTGTTTTAATATTTGTGCATTCAATTTACATTTGTTCAGTAACTTATTACAAGACTTAATTTTATGACTTTGCTTCATTGCCTTAATTTTAGATTCTTCTTCCTCCCTCCCCCCTCCTTCTCTTCCTCCTCCTCCTCCTTCTTCTTATTGCTATCACTTGTGGCAAACTGGCAGTCAAGCTGAGATTTTGCTTTTCAGAATACTCTTGAGCATTGAATCATGTGGAGGATTCTGGGTAACATAGCTGAAAAAAGTAACAGCTTCAGGCTCTAATATAGAGCCACATAAAGAGAATCCTACTGTGGAAGTCAGTTGACTGAAACCCATCATTTTCAGTTCAGTAAAATTTACCAGATGAAAATGAGGGTTTGAAATGAGACAGTTCTAGAATCTTCAAAGAAAATGTAAAGTACCCCCTTTTCCTGAAATCCACACAGCAAAGCCATATGTGTTTCCTTTCTGACATTTCTCTAAAAAGGACATTGTATCCCATGGAGAAATTAAGGCAGAGGGATCCATATTTCTGTCTGACTCTAAGCTATCAAAAATCATCATGTTATCTTGGGAATTATAAAAGTCATCCACTGTCAGTAATAGAAGTTACAAGCCTTGCAGGCACCAACCAGTTTTCAAAAGCTAATTCTTTTGAAGATTAATTAATACACTTTTTTAAAAAAAATCACTGTCCTCTCATCTACATGGGTGGTGCAACCCTTCATACACAGAGAATCATTAACACAGAGATTTCTTCTTGATGTTATTTGCCATCAAATTGGCTTCAATTTTTATTAAATAATCTTTATTAGTGTAACTTACATAAAATACAGAAAACATTATGAACATATACACAACAATACCCACAACAGAGTATAAACCATAATACAAACTTTAAAGCACTAAGAAAAGGGGGGAGACACTGAAATAAGAAAACTGAAAAGAGAGAGATAAGAAAACAGAAGAAGAAAAGAAAAAATCTCATGTATATATGAAACACCACGCACAATTATAGAATAAAAATCAGACAAGAACAATCAGACAAAAGAAAAGGTTTCTTCCAAAATTCCTTAAGTTGTAAGTTCCATTCTAAATCCCATCACCTCCTTTCTAACTAGATTCTTATTTTTACTGCTATCCTCCTTATAAAAAAAATTGACTCTATTTTTATTTTTACAACCTAAAATCTATATTTGCTAAGTCTCCATTTCTAATCCTTATGTGGTCGCTAAAAGGCCTCTGTATGGTCTCCATATTTTCAAATAAGATTCAATTCAACTTAACAGAGTTGTGAGTTTGTCCAATTCTGGCAGATCCAATAATTTGTGCAGCTATTCTTCTAATTGGGTATCTTATTATTATTTTTTTCAGTATTTTACATAAACTATTCTTGCAGCTGTTACCATATAATTTATTAAATTTCTAAAACATCTTTCCATTTTATCATTCATCTCTATCATATTTAAAACAAATAATTCAGCTCCTCTTTCAGTCATCACCACCGGCAGCCATTCCAAGAAGCTACAGCTGACGGGCAATAGGATAGGAAGCAGTGCCATTTTAGCAGCCCTGCTGAATAGCTACTTGCTTTTCTCCCCCACTCCCATCCACCTTACTGCCACATTAACTTTTTTATTTTGTATCATGCCTTTTCAGACCTGCAGGCAGAGATTGCTTTCTACAAAATGCATGTAAACTTCTCCAAGAGATTTTCAGGCTGAGGAGCAGTATGAAAATTCTTTAAGTAAATAAATAAATATCTTGGAAGTAAATATAATTGTGAGAAAACCCCAAGAGACTTGCCTGTGTATCTGTAAGAAACAGCACCTTGATTTTTGAAATTCTAAAGTTCTCTCAAATGAAAGCAATTGTGGCAGGATGAAAGTGGTGCAGCCACCTTGATACATTGCATCTTCTGTGCTGTCTTTGCCCTCTTTTTGCCCTCTCTTTCTCTCTCTCCCTCCTGCATACACTCATAGAAAAATTAAATCTTCTGAGGAGTAAAGAGGCCTTAAGACAGTAATGGGATGCCAATGAATAGCAGGCTTCGTGAACTGTTATTAGTGTCTCAAACTCAGTGCTTTGACATATGCAAAGCAGGAATGAACCTGCTTTGAGTGACATGGATTCCTACAAACATGCCATTTATCAAACAACACAAATTAGTTATGTGATATGAAAATACAGTGACATATTTCTTGATGCCACTGTAGCTTTCTAATATGACTTAACAGGGAGCCAAGCTCCTTCAAGTCACTTATGTATACACAGCTATTTATGAGCAAAGAGATTATCCCACCATCACTAGGGATTTGCAGTTAGTTTATCATCTGTTTGGTGTTTTCTCACCACCCCTTCACAGCTGCTAAATCATTGACTCTTCCAGCTGAAAACAGTCCCTCTTGTCTCAGTTTGCTGCAAGAGAAAGGCACAATGGAATCCTCTTGTGTTTTCTCAGTTTCACACAAGTAAACATGTGGAAGAGCAAGGATTCTCATCATTAGGGATGAGACAAATTAAGACATCTTGCAGGATTTAGTTTTGGAAGCAGAGCTAGAACTGTACATACGGACAGTTGGTCACTGAGTTCTTCAACTGATGAGAGGCATTATTATTTTTTCTGCCACCAACAGAATATCATCAAGCCCTAAAGAGAGTGATTCTTCACAGTGATGATACACATCCTATAGAACTCTCTTGACCACAGCCATTTCTGCACTACACTGTTATAGTGCTATTATTCCACTTTCAGCATCCTCTGGAATCCTGGGGTTTGCACTTTAGGGAGGGGCATTTAGAATGCTCAGCCAGAGAGCTCTTTGGCCTCAATAAACTACAAACCCCAGAATTCAACAGGCTGTTCATAGAATCATAGAAATGTAGAGCTGGAAGAGACCGCAAGGGCCATCCAGTCCAACCCCCTGCCATGCAGGAAAACCCTCAAAGCACTCCCAACAAGTGGCCATCCAGCCTCCGCTTAAAAACCTCCAAAGAAGGAGACTCCACCACACTCTGTGGCAGCACATTCCACTGCCGGACAGCCCTGACCGTCAGGAAATTCCTCCTGAGGTTCAGGCGGAATCTCCCTCCTGCAGCTTGCATCCATTGCTCCTTGTCCTGGTCTCAAGAGCAGGAGAAAACAAGCCCACTCCCTCCTCGACATGACATCCCTTCAAATATTTAAACATGGCTATCATGTCCCCTCTCAACCTTCTCTTCTGCAGACTAAACATACCCAGCTCTCTAAGTCTGTCCTCATAGGGCATGGCTTCCAGGCCCCTCACCATTTTGGTTGCCCTCCTCTGGACCTGCTCCAGCTTATCCATATCCTTCTTGAATTGGGGTGCCCAGAACTGGACACAGTATTCAAGATGAGGTCTAACCAAAGCAGAGTAGAGTGGTACCAGTACCTCCCTCGATCTAGACACCATACTCCTATTGATGCAACCAAGAATTGCGTTGGCCTTCTTGGCTGCCGCATCACACTGCTGACTCATGTTCAGCTTGTGGTCTATGAAGACTCCTAGATCCCTTTCACACGTACTGTTAGCCAGCCACGTGTCCCCCATCCTATATTTCTGCATACCATTTTTCCTGCCTAAGTGTAGGACCTTACATTTCTCTCTGTTGAAATTCATTTTGTTAGCCTTGGCCCAGCTCTCCAATCTGTCCAGGTCCTTTTGAATTTTGATCCTATCAAAAGGGAAAGGGGAATAATAGCACTATGACACTGTAGTGTGGAAATGGCCCAAAAGATTCAAGAGTGTGTTCAGCTTCAACATGCTGTTGAAAACATATCTGTTTGCATAGGCTTGACCTAATTCATGATTGTTCAAGCCACTCTTCTTTTTTTCCTTGTAATGATTGCTGGAATACTTGTAATGATTTAATTTTCTGAGTGGTTTTACACTGTTTTTAATCCATATTATATACAGATTTTTAATCAAAACTGATTGACCATTTCATGATATCAAACAGTATAAAGTATGAAAATGCACACATACATATACATATACATGCATATCTTGCAACTAATGGATTGGAGCCCAGGATTTACTTTTTGTTCTTCAGCAGCCTGAGGGCAAGTGAGAGGGAGAAAAATAATCTGTAGTAGACAACATTGTAATGTGCAGGAACAGTACACTCACATAAGAATCCGCAAACACCTTTTGTTTGTGGGCCAGTTATATTGTATCAGTTGCATTCTTCTTTCATCTGTCAGTTAATACATCAAAGGAGAAAAGTCCCTTGGTCTTGTGCTGGATGATTTATACATTGTAAAAGTTGGGTTTACTTTTGGTAATCACTGTTCTCCTAAAGGTGCTTACAAACTAGTTGCTTTATGCTTTTGCTCTAAAACCTTTTAAGCTTAGAGGTCGTATTAAGAGATTTATAATTACTTTGGCTGACTTTTTTCCTTTTTTAAAAAAAAAGATACACATAAACATTTGCCTTTTTCCAATCATCTGGAACAACAGCAATTTTCCGTCAGTGCCTGTGAACGATAGCTAGTGTTTCTAAGCTTTGTATTTTCTTCTGAGGCCATTTCCGCACTACACTGTTATAGAGCTATTATTCCACTTTCAACATCCTATGGAATCCTGGGGTTTTCAGTTTAGGGAAGGGCATTTAGAATTCTCAGCCAGAGAGCTCTTTGGCCTCAGTCAACTACAAACCCCAGAATTCCACAGGATGTTGGAAGTGGAGTAACAGCACTATAACAGTGTAGTACAGAAATGGCCTTAGTGTCCCCTCTTCCTTTCTGCTTTTCAAATAGATAGGTAGACAGACAGACAGACAGACAGATGGGTGGGTGGGTGGGTGATAGATACACACACACACACACATACAGTACCTTTCAGATGTATTTGCTTCTCCTTGTTTTGTTTTTTTTACTTCTCCACATACTGTTGTGTTACATCTGAAAATGAAATGGATTTAGTTGGCACTGTTACCACTTGATGTATGCAAAATATTTAATACTGGAAGGTACAAAATGTTTTTTATCAAGGACAAGGTTAAGTAAATAAAAACAATCTGGACCTTCTTGATTGTATTCTTCCTCGACTCATCCTTCCTCCCCGCAACTCAGTGCTTGACAGAAGTACCTCTGGCAGCCAGCCTTCCTGTGTAAGTCTTTTTGTGTAAGTCTGTATCAGCTTTTCACTTCTGGATCCTGCATTTTTGCCTAATTTTTCGTGGCAAAATTATTCCAGCTCTTTCAGGTTAGATGGGGCCACTGGTGGACATCAACTTGGGCATTGTGGTTTAATAGCTTCATTAGTAAGGAACCCCAACTTCTCCTCACTGGTCTTCTGTTGTCACATACCAGTACTTTCCCTTTTATCAAGCATTCTGCTGCCCAAACCATTCCCTGTTCCTTTTTACTTCCTTAAGTATGCTGGTTTCATGGCCTTTCCATGAAGAATCTTGATTTGGTTGAGCACTGCCCTGTTGAAAGGGAACTTCTTCAGCTCTTTTTCTTTACCTCTTATCTCATTTAGTAGTAACTGTGGTTTTTCTTCTTTTCTAGTTCTGTGGTGTTTTTTGAATAAGGCACCCTCTCATAAATGCTTTACTAGTATCCCATACTACTCCAATATAGGTACCTTTATTCATGTTGTCTTCAAAAAATTCCACCAATCTTTTTCTACAGGTTTTTAAGATATTTTCATCTTAAAGTAAAGCTTCATTCAAACTCCAGTTCCCTCCCATTCTTTTCCACTTCTATATTAAAGTTACAGGATTATGATCTGAAAAGGCCTCAGGTAAACTGTTTATATTTTTTATGCCATCAGCCAATGTCTTTGAAATAATAAAAAAAAACAGTTCTCAAGAAATATTTATGTCTTTCAGGGAAAAATAATGTAAAATCTTTGGCATTTCTGTATTTGCATCGTCAGGCATCCAGCATCCCCAAAGTATCCATCATATTAAAAAAAAATTGTCTAATCTTATTGTTTTCCCCAGAAAATCTGTTTAACCATGGAAAAATCACACCATTCCAGTCTCCAAGGAGCATTTAGTTCTCAAATGAGTAACTCAACCATTTGTTTGTTGTCTACTCATAAAAAGGCCCCTTATTGTTGGGAGGGGCATAGAGCCTCACTGCAAGAACTTTGGTCCTACAATTATCAATCTGGACCCCCATATACATGTCCTCTTGATCTTCAAATACATTTTCTGGTAAAAAATTGGGATTCACATAAATTTGATTTCTTAGGTGATACCTCAATGCCTAATTTTGGATAATGTTAATACTTAACATTTCTTTTTCTAACATGAATTTCTTGAAGATAAAATATATCTTATTTCAACTTTTGGAAATAATGAAACATTTTATTGTTTTTCTGAGGGATGTTTAAACCCCTCACACTCTATGTCGTGCGTTGCAAATCCATATCAGCCAAAAAAAAAATTAGGAAAGTCCATTCCCGTTGCTCCTGGTTTCATTCCCTTCTGTCTCCAAGGCCTTGTTCTTGTCATTGCACAAGTTTTGGTCTGATGTCAGTTCTTGAACTTCATCTTCTTCTCAATCTCTTGCTTGCTCCAATTATTTTTTATATTTCTGTGTAGACTTTTTGGCTTTTTCTACAGTTTTCACTCAGAATCTTCTTTGCATGCAATTAAAAGAGATACCCTCCAGGCATTCCCACCTAAATAGAATCTTATATTGCCTCAAGTTATTGATGAAGAAGGTGTATTCCCTTCTTTTGAGCAGAATCCTGGTAGGTATCTCCTTAAACACCATGACTTCATCCCCATCAGTCACTAATCTGCTCCTGAAATCTCATTGCAGCATTTGATCTGTAGTCTGCTTTCAGACAAAATATATGAAGGCCCGTAGACTGATTCATTCCTCTCATCTCTGATTTCATTTTCTTAATCTTTGTTCTTATTTTCTTTTTAAATTATGCCATCAAGTTTCTTCCCATCTCCTCCATCTCCATCTGCATTCCCATGTAAGATATCTGATCCTTTAAAGACTGAAACTTCTCAGTATATTTCTGAGCCACCTCTGTGGACATAGATAACAACTCTATAGATCATCTTCTTTCTGGACTTTCAGGTTCTTTTCCTTTGGAACTCGTTTTGGAGGTCACTGATATTATAACCAGATTTGTTAAAGGGGGACAACTTAAAAAGAAAATGGAAAGGGAAAAAAGAAAACAAAGTCCCTTAATTTAATTGCAATGACTTCTCTTGACCACTCTTTGCTCAATTTTCTCTATATAGACACTGTTTACAGCTCCAGCATGTACAGAGTGGCCTGGCTGCATATAGTCTGTGTACCCAAAACAGTCCTTGCTGTTATTTAAGGCTGCAGGGAATAAAAATTCTCTTATCATGAACTCTCTATTTTATACGTTCTTAAGCAGTATTTCAAAATCTATATTAGTAGATTTCTTTAAAATTCAGTCAATAAATAAGAATTCACAAGCCCTGCTCTTTGAATTAGAATGTGAAGCTTTAAAAGCTTCCCCTGCCCTGTTAACATATCCAAGCCAGTTACTTAAAGCTCCTTGGTCTTGCCAGGAAGTTGGGTGGCAGAAGGTGCACATGCATCAGTGTTAGGAAGGATGCTGTTCAGTATGTCCCCTCCTCTTTGGAGCTGCAAGGGGGACGACCTTTGCTTCATCATCTTCCTCTGGAAACTGACTTTAATACATTATTAAAGTTAATATTTTTAAAAATAAAAATAGAGTGAGAATCCAGAGCCACTCTTCTCTTTGTCTCTCTCCAGTTTTCCCTCAGCTGTTTTGATTAAAACTTTGAATTAACAGGCCCACTTATCAACGTTATCTTTTTTTTTTTTTTTGCCATTTTGTTTTGTGATGCAAGTTAAAGAAATACTTAGCTGAAGTACAATAATCATGAGCAGTTCATGAGCTTAACCTCTTTCTTTGTTCCAGTATAACTCCTGGCAGCCTCCTCCTTTCATTTTACAATCTTATGTTGAATCAGTGCACATTCTTTTACTACCATCCTTTGTTCTGACAAAGCAACTGTCCCTTTAACAACTGGTGTATAGCTGCAATGATGGAAACCCCTTTGTCAACCACAGTTCTGTTAATTACACATCTCAGACAATAATTTTGGGAGGATGGCAAGTTAGTTTCAGGAGGGCATGATCACTAACGTGGATCAAAGGCCTGCTTTAACATGTTCAGGATGAGCAAGCTGTACGAATGGTGTTGGGAGTGCTTAAAAGGGCAGACTGTCAAATGCCTCCAACTCTTTAGGTGTCAGCAGTGTGAAATTAGGGAGTGTACTATTTTTTTAAAAAAAAAATCCTTCTCATTGCAAGAAATGAGAGGAAGGGAATAAATTAAGACCAACTGTAGGAGCTAGAAGGTCTTTGGATCCTATGGAGCTAGGACCACCCCCATTCCATCTACATTGTGCCCCCATTCTTCCCTTTCCCCACCAACCTGAAGTTGGCACTCTGACATCAGTGAAGGGCTTGGATCTTTGTGGAGGAGCAGATATTGGAGAATCCAATATCAGATCACAAGGCTCAAACTGAGTCTTATGAGTGCAGGAAGACCCAAAACAACTTGGCTGGTACCAAGTCATGTAAGGGCTGAAAAAAATCATTCATACCAGCTCTGAATCAAAATAAACTCACTTATGTGTGCCCAGGAAATTCTAGAATATTTTAGGCATATCTTGCTGCTCAGAAGCTCTGAAGTAACTGTTTGTTCATGCTGACAACAAATAAATCTGTTAGTCTTCAAAAACCTTTTGTGGGTATATTTGCTTGGAGTGAACTCTAAATGATTTTTTGTCCACCTTCTAAAAACTGTCTATGTGGAGTTGAAATGCATATTAGGAGATGTAGAAAGAGGTAAGAAAAGGATCTGGGAGGAAATGGCATTGGAGGAAAGAGTTAGGATAGTGGAACAGTGACTTTGGTGGTTTTAGTTTCAGCTATAGTAAGTGACAGGAATAAATAAACATCAAACATACATGTCTGGTGTTCTCAGATTTTTACAATAAATACGATGTTGTTTAACACTTAATATATCTACACTGCACAATTATAGCACTTTGATACCAGTTTAACCACCCTGGTTACATTGTATGGATTCCTGGGGTTTGTAGTTTCATGAGATATTTAGAATTCTCTGCCAGTGACCACTAGTGCCTCATGAAATTACAAATCCCAGGATACCACAGAATTGAGCTGTGGCAGTTAAAGTGGAATGATAGTGTTACAACTGTATCATGTGAAAGAGACCGCTTATTTGTCCCAAGGTGAAACAGAAAAAATCAAGTTCTTGTAATGCATGGGCTTCTCTTTCCTCAGGCGTTCTGCTCTCTGCACCCTCTGATTAATATTCCTCAGAAGCTAGTAAACAAGTCCCCTAGCATAGGCCTTCTATTTATAGAAGCAAATCTGTCATATATGGCAGCAGATGACTGCCAACTCTATTATCAAGTATCCTAATGGCAGACATTTGCAAACCACTGAAGTCAGCTCACTGAGAAACCAAAATGATACCAAAGCAAACACCTTCGTTAACATGGCCAGTCTATCCAAACAAAATTATTTAAGTGAAAGCAATGTATAATACTTTGGAAGAGTCATATTAAAATTACACGGTTAGTGAAATATTCTGATACAAACAGTCTCCCTCCCCCCACACTTCAATATTACAGGGTTTTCATTTTTGTCATACACCTGGACACAAAATGTGCAGCTTGAAAAAGATACAGTTGGTGTGCTCATTAGCTGTGCAAAAATGGAGTTGGGCGATTTACATACATGATATGCAATGGAGACAAGGCACTGGAAAAGAAGTGTACTACGGAATGAGACTTCGGAAGCCTTGAAGGCATTCAGTGATTGTTATGGACCAATGAAAACAATGAAGTCTTTGGGACATTCTAGCACAATTGTGCAGCAGGATCAGATAGACAGCTTTGTTACTGAATTAAGGTAGATTTATAAGTGAAAAGCTACTACTCCTATGGAGAAACTAATCTAGATAAAGGATGAAGCAAAGGAGCAGAGTTTGATTTGTATTCTGCTTTTAGATAGACAGATAGACAGACAGACAGACAGACAGACAGACAGAGATGTTGAGGTGCCTGATTAAGCATTTGGGCAATTAGAGAATCTTTATTTTTATTTTTATTTTTTTTAAAAAAAAAAAAACCTGTTCAACAAGTCAAATGTCTTCTCTATCCCAGGAAGAGGTAGGAGCATTAGGTCCTAGAACTATGTAACAGCAAATAGTAAAAAGAAAAAGAAAAAAATATATAGCCTTCTACGGGCAGGAGTCTGTCCTAATAGGCCTCTTTTATGCTCTGTCTTCCATGGTACAAATTGCAGCTTTTCCTCTTGAATCAAAGACTGAACAGGATGAGAAATCTCAAACAATTAAGCTGAGGGCCTTTGAGTCATCTTTGCCTGCTTGCGCGGGGCACAGTGAGAGTGAGAAAGACGAGAGGGGAAAAGAAGTTTGACAGAGGATTATGAGGAAGTAGCATACTCCTTAGTGGCTCCGGTGGTGGTGGGTGCTGTTGCTCCTGCTGCTTTCAAAGAAACATCAAGGATATAATAAAGCACTTCCTCCTTTCAATTGTTAGTGGAAGAAGAAGATTGGGAGTAGCCACATTGACACTGAGGCCATTTCCACCCTACACTGTTATAGTGCTATGATTCCACTTTCAACATCCTGTGGAATCCTGGGGTTTGCAGTTTAGGGAGGGGCCTTTAGAATCCTCAGCCCAAGAGCTCTTTGACCTCAGTAAACTGCAAACCCCAGGATTTCACAGGATGTTGAAAGTGGAATAATACCATTATTATTTACAGTTTAGGGCAGAAATGGCCAGGAATCTTTGTTTGGAGGAGGGGAGATAGTGCTCCCTTTTCACATTTTCAGATTCTCTGCAGCTCTACAGGCCCTTCGTAAGGATTTGGTCTAACCTTCTTTCACAATCAGAACCGGAATGTGGAATTGCCTGTTATTCATAATATATTAATTTTTCTATAGTATAATAGAAATAAATAATACATTTTTATTTGTTACCTGTCTCTCCTCAAGGCTCGAGGCAGGATACAACATAGATACAATTAAAAACAAATTATGACTAAAACTTTACTTTAAAATTATGACTAGTATTATGACTAATGCTTTACTTTTAATTGTGTCCATGATTTATTTCAAACATTGTAAAGGCCATTGGCCTTCTCCAATACAGTTTATGATGATATTATTTATATTATGTATTTATAAATACTGGCTGAAATGTTATAAGGAGAACCTGTGTGGAGTCTCCTGCTATTTAAAATCAACACATGAACTGCTATGCGGGAATAAAGGAAATACAGATCACTTTCTTGCATTTCAACATTTAAATCTATAGTGGCTTTACTCAATGAAATACAGTTTTTCAATAATATTCAGAAGCTAAGATTGGCACCATCTTCCACCCTCAGTAAACATTATGTGTGGTAAACCATTGGTTCTAGTATTTTGGTATTCCAAAACATCTGGATGACAAAAAATTTACAGGCACTGAGTTAAACAAATATGAATCCTATGGGTAGTCCTAACTAGAGCAGATTTATTGATTCAGTGAAGTTTACATAAATGCTGCTTCTCCATTCAGCCATTGATTCAGTGAATTTATTTTGGTGGGGATACCAATAAAATTCAGGTCATAATGTACCTATACTTCCCCCTCTACTTTTTAGAGATTCACATTACTACTCCTCTGTCTCTCTCTCTCTCTCTCTCTCTCTCTGTCTGTCTGTCTGTCTCTCTCTCTCTCTCTCATATACAAGCATAATGCATACACAATATAATACGAGTGATATACAGAGAGATATGCCTATTTAACTTCAAGTGGGAAAATGCAGGATATGAAAAAAGAGGAATCCATTCTTCTTTTTTGTTGGGTTCAGCTGGTTATTTTCACAATCAAGAGGTTTCTGAAACTACTTAGAGTTGCATCTGGATTCTCATGAGCCCATCAGTTTCTCTCCAGAACCCTTCAATAAGAAACTTCTTTGAGGCAGACCTTGCCACAATCTCATCCCTTTCTGACATGGCTGGGAATGGCATGGGTAAAACTAAAAGCAAGACAATGGAGTATATATATTAAGAGGTACACAAGACTAGGAACCAGTATTTGCTGACAGCTTTTAAGAAGTGTTTAAGAAGTGGAAATGCGATATTTCAGGCCTGAGGAATTAGCCTCATTTCACCAAGGGGATCATGTAGTTTTATTACATTCATGATGTTTTAACTCCACAATCATATTTTCAAAGTCTAAAGCATCCAGCAGTGTCTCTTACCAATGTTTCAGCATTACAGCACTCATCATCTCTGACCATTAGCCATGCTGATTGAGGCTGTTGGCAGTTGTAGTCCAGAGCATCTGAAGGTCACCTGATTGGGTAAAACTATCTTCTGGTCAAGATGGAATAAAATTTTAAAAAATGGTGCTATCTCTTCTAGAATGGTAGATGATGGTGATCACTTCCATCTCTGAGATTTCTCATATGTTTCCCTCTTTCAGCATCATCCAATGCATGTCTTTTGTTCATGTGCAAAATAAAACCCAGTGACATTGGGCCAATGATTGTTTATTTGGTTGTCTTTTCCCCTCCCTTGCACTCTGCTCTTCTTCCAAGATTTCCTATCAGTCCTAGAAAACAGGTTATTGTATAAGGGAACGAGTTGTTCAAGGACATCTAGTGGAGCTTTTTAGCTGAGCAGGGAAATTTATTTGGCTCTCCATCCATTCACACTCTGTCCACTAACTTGGTCTTGAACTATGGTACTTCCCTTTTCAAGAATGTTTATTTAAATATTTTAAATATTTTATGTCTTGCCTTTGCTAACAAAAGTTCAAGGCAGATAGCACGTGAGCAATTGTAAATGGGCAATTGTAAATGGAGGATTTTGTTTAGAAAATCACTGAATAAATCACTGAATAACCGAGCACATTGTTCCTTACAGCAGTGTGCAATGTGCATTAGGCATAAATGCAGATATAGCCTATAACTGTTATCAAGCAGGCAGAAAAATAACCAGGAATAATGTAATCCCATACACTTCTAAGTATTCCTTGCATAAGAAAACTCTATGAAATTTATGGAGTTGCTATAAGTTGACAGGTGACCACGCACACACATGCATGCCACAGAGATGTGGCACAGGTTGCTAAAGGTGGTTAAAGGAATTGTCCATGGTGCTGAACCCTGTTCTCTCAATAGTTTCATCTCCTTGGATGACTCCTTTATTGTTCAGATACTGAGTGGATTCACTATCCCACTGACATAGGCGCAACTGCTTATAAATGTGTATAGGGGGTTGTAGCCTAAATTACACTCGATATTAACCTCCTGTGAAAACATGCCTAACTTGTGTCACAATTGCTGGGTCCTCCTGTTCATGGATGTTTAACCCGTCCATCTTGTTGAAATGGAGAGACAATATGAGCCCTCTTCTTTAAATAAAGCCAACAAGCCACACCATGTGGCAAAGTGTTGCTTAAAACCTGACAAGAAATCATGCCCGTCAGCTACCGATTATCCCACATGCTAGGCAAGCAAGCAAGCAAGATGTTTCTGGCATGTTTTGAAACGAAGATTTTTTTTTTATCTTCAGGTCTTAATCTAACTTGATGTAAGACTGAATGAGGTTAGCGCAGAACTAAAAATAGCTCCTTCTGTTATCAGATTCATTCGCTAATTCTAATATAAGCCAACATTTGCTCTTATTAGGAACCCCACTGGAGCAGTTTATATAATTTATGTTGCAAGTGCAAGACACAATTAGCTCCTCTACAGCCAGTTCTGTCACCTCCTTCTCTTTTGTTTTGAGCCTTTATTGGAGAGTTATCCAAAGCAAATTACAGAAATACAAACTGTATTATGAGATGTCTTGGTGCTAGGGAGCCCATTTGGTGAGAAGAATTTCTCCAAAATGGAATATTTATTTTATTTTGTTCCTTCAAACGGGCATTCCTCTTTTTAAAAAATCTGCAAATGTATGTGAGCAAGCATCCAAATATGCTGAAAGAAGAGAAAGAAAAATAGAACACAATGTGAAATAATAACAGGGAGTATCACAAGGGGAAGAAATGTAAACACAGGGATAGAAACTGGATAACAGAAGAGTGGCATTGTAATAGAACAAATGCTGAAGGAAAGAACAATCTCAAAACAGAAAAAATGATTTAATGTAGTTAAATGTTAAGTGATAATGGAAGCAGAAGATCTTAGAAGAGATTTAAAAAAAGAAAGTAGAGATTTTTTCAGAAGTGACAGCAAGGAAGCTCTATCCAAGTTGGGGAGGAGGAGGTTCTGCCACCGTAACTGCTGACCAATGTTACAATAGCATCTTCAATATATTATTTTGCTTCCATAGTCAGGGGCAGGGATTTATAGGGAATACAACTGGGACTTTTAACAAAATGATGCAGTATGGAGATCTCTTCTTCCCAATTCCAGTGAGTCAGCCATCCCCTTTTCTATCTCCAATGCCTGCCAGTTTCTATTCTCTCTCCCAACATGCTATGTCCCCCAACATACATACACCTATTCTATCCTAACATACATACAGCTATCCCAGCATTCATACTACATACATAAATACATACATATCCTCCTTCCCCTCCAAAAGACACTAATATTTCTTCAAACTATGGGGCTTCCCCAACCTTCCTGTTATCTCTCTGTGGTTTGTCCTTGATATGGGTTTGGCTACTTAAGGATTGGAAAATGAGGTGGCACCATCATCATCATCGTCATCGTCATCATCATATATAACCAATGGCCTTTACAATGTTTGGAATAAAGCATGAACAGAATTAAAAATAAAGTATTAAAAATATTGCACATACTTTAAGACCATTTTTACAGACCCCTGTAAAACCAACTAAAAGGTGTAAAATAATATTTATATTGCAATATGTTCCTTAATGAAGTGACTACATAGTTTCTTAGCTGCCAGTGCAAATTGGGCTACTGAGTATGTCACAAATAGCCATGTATCAAATAATGGTTCTACTATTACTTTCTGAAGTGTGCAGTCTCTATATAACTGAATAATGAGTGACACACATCTTTGCCTAGGAGCAAAGAATAAATGTGGCAGAACAACAAGTAATTAATTATGTCATCAATCTGATTACAGCCAAATACACGTTTTCTATCTATTACTGGAGCACCTTGAAATCTCCCTTTGAGATATGCAGAAGGCATGGAAACTTTTCAGAGCTGGGAAAAGGTCAGAGTTTCAAAGTACTGTGGCCTTGCATGATTGATCTGAATCTGGTAACTGTGCCCCAACTAGGGCTGCTCTGTCTTGGTTAGCATGATCATAAAAATTCCAGTTTTTAAGGTCATAAGGGCTAAGTCTTAGATAATTCTCGGTTAAGATTGTAGACAATTAACTTATCTTGGCACAATTGTGCCCAGCCTCCAGACTTCAGTTTCTTCAGCCAACAAAGTTTGCTGAGGGAATGCTCCTCAAATCCATTTAATCTGGTCTTTCTTCTGCTTGGCCTCCTTACCAAATTCTCTGACTTGGCATCCTGTATGCCATCTTAGTTAGGACTTTCTCTGTGTCAGCACCCAGATTGTGGATCTCCGTACTCAAGAAAGTTAGACTGGCCCCATGTATTTTAAGCTTCCAGCAGGCAGCCAAAACAGTGCCGTTCTGCATGGCTTTTAATGTTTGAAACTGCTCAGTTTTAAAATTCCATATTAGGATAATTTTCAGACTGCTTTAACAAAATTTTAAAGAGTATTTTAATGTGCTTAAAATATCTTTACTTTTGTATTGTTTTGATTGTTTTTATTTGTTGTGGGCTGGGAGGTGATAGATAAATAAATAAATCTTGAAAAAATTACTTTGCGGACTACAGTTTCCAGAATCTGCTAGCCGTTATGACAAATGCCCACGCTGAATGAGAGGTATGGTGCATAAAAGTAACTTTTCCAAGCTCCAATTCTAACTCCATTCACGAGATGCCCTCAGTGCAGGAAGGGTGAGGACGAGTTGCAAATTAAAGTCCAAAAGTGTAGCTTTTTCAGAATAGAAAAGTAGCTGAGTGGAAATTCCATCAGCTTCTTCTATATTTTGGGGGGGGGGGAAATAAAGCTGTGTCTTCTATGTTTTTCCTGGACAAGAGGGGGCTCATTTCTCCCTTCCAGGTCCTAATCTATTCCTGATGCTAAACAGGTCTGTATCACACTAAATTTAGCTGGAATTATATCCTCTAAATCCAGAGACAACACTGTTTCTACTGGTGGATTTAAAGCAGACTGAAAAGGTTTTGTGACTTCAACATGTTTAAGAAGAGAAGCAGCAACACGCACCACAAAAATTATACTAGCTACATCAAGAAAGCTTAATATACCAAGCAACGGATTCTTGTAGAGGGACTGTGATGTCTTATTCTCAAAATAAATACCTGCCCTTAAAATTCTCTTTTAGTGCTATGGGAAGAGCTTTTTATTTTCCTAGGGATTTTAAGAAGTGTTGTAGTGCTTCTGGACTTTAACTTCTTCTTTTGCTCCTGACTCTATTCTTGGTTTCATTAAGTGATGTCTCCTTGTTTTATTACATACTGATCATTGGCCAGTCTAAATATGCAGCACATCCATACTTTTCAGCAACATACCTCCCCACACCCAATAACTAAATACCAAGATTTGCTTCTGAAAGTTATGGCCACTTAGAATATTGTAAGAGTTATACTTTTCCCTCTTAAGCTAATTATAGAAGGGAAAAGAGTAGAACAGTTCTCATCGAAACTTTTAATTAGGGGCTTTCCTGCCATCCTATTACAGAGTGCAGCTGTCACTCAAAAGTTCCAGTTAAATTAGAGTGACATGAATTGAAATATATGAATTTGGGTATCACAGTTTCAGGTCCACAGGCTACTCATGTCATGGTAAGAAATGAACATATGTAGATCCTCCCTTTTACTTTTCCAGGGCACTGCATCCAGAATGTAGTGCTAATTGACTATAAAATAGAGTGTACCCAGGTGTCACATCTAAGAGACAAACAGTCCAAATCTTTGCAGGGTTGCTATCTTTAGCATTTTCTAAATCTATTCAAAAATGCTTGTGGGGGAAGAGTCACTTTTTACAAAGGACAGGAAGGTATACACACATCTTATCACTTAGAATTTGAAGTTCTAGTTTTTTTCTACCTGTGCCACATGTCTATTCCTCGAGTCATTTAATTACATGAATCCACTTGTACATTGATGTCCCTTTCCTATTGTGGGGGGAAGGAGGCTAAGCAACCCCCTCTACAGAAAGAGATAATTCATTTGCTATTTCATGACTGCATTGGTAGGACAAATTAGAAAACAGAAGAGATGCGCTATAGACATCTGAAGTGATTTTAATTGCTTGAGAGCAGTTAAACCTCGGGCAGAAATCAAACCTGTATAGTTCTATTGTACCATTATGTATATGCAGTGTTTCTGTGAGTGAAATGCTTTTTGCACCAAACAGAGATTAAACTAAGAATCAGCTTGCTTTTAAACAAATTAAATAGTTGGAGAGAGGTTTTTTTGTGTTTGATTTTTTACATTTTAGTACTTGGATACATGTTTCCATGCCAATTCATTAACTAGGTTGTTCCCTCAAAAGACAGTGGAGGCAAAGTATTTTAAAAACAGATAGAAGAAGTCATACTGCCCATTAGAATTTGCTGCTGGAGGCTGCTATGCTTGCTGTCAGTTTGTTTCCAGAGCTGTAGAGAGACAGGTTTCACTGGCCTTGGAGAAAGGTGGCATCAACTTTGAGGATCCCTCCCTTTCTCCTGCAGTTCTTTTTGATCCTGAAAAAACTGCTTTTTGGTTGGGAGATGCTCTACAACTACATGGGAAGATGCACTGGGTCTGCATGAGGAAGGAATATTGAATGAAAATCACCTCTTTTGCAACTGGGAGTCTTGGCTGGGTCCTGGTTACCTCTGGAAATTGAAAACAGTTTTCTACTTATGGAGGGGAACATTTGGATCCAACCTGGAATCCAGAAAATGGTTGCTTTCACACCCTTTGTCCTCTGCTCATTCAGTCAGACAAAACATCCACATAGCGTCATTGGTAGCACACTACACTGCCGTGCTTTTTGAGTGATGTTTTCCAACTAGGTCTGTGGCTTTTTAAAATGTCATGTGTGACAATGATTGATGGTGATGGTGATATCATAATCTACTACTAAATCTCCCCAGAACACAGTCATAAAGCAAAATGTTTATCCATTTTAAAATATTTATATAAACCACTTTTATTGTTAAAGAGAAACATAATGCAAACTACACAAAAGCAGTTGTAAAAACTCTCACGGGACTAACGTAACACATTAGAAGTAGAAGCTATAAAATGAGTTGTTGTTGCTGTTGTTGTTGTTGTTGTTGTGTGCCTTCATTTCTGACTTATGGTGACACTGAGGCAAACCTATCATGGGGTTTTCTTGGAAAGATTTATTCAGAGGAGATTTGCCTTTGCTTTCCTCTGAGGCTGAGAGAGTGTGACTTATCCACAGTCACCCAGAGGGTTTCCATGGCTGAGTGGGGGTTTGAACCCTGGTCTCAAGAGTTGTAGTCCAATACTCAAACCACTATATCATGCTGGATCCAAAAAATGAGGTGTTGCTTATTGATAACCCATTACTACATTAAAAATGGAAATACACAGACAGCACAGAAAGGAAAGGGGCATCTGTGACTTTAAACCGAACACTTCCTTGTAAAGTCAAAGGCTTTCACGGCTGAAATCCATAGGTTGTTGTGGGCTTTCCAGGCTTTGAGGCCTGTTCTATTAGTATTTTCTCCTGACATTTTGCCTGCATCTGTGGCTGGCATCTTCAGAGGATCTGATAGCATGGAAGTGAGACAGAGGCCCTTTCCACATGGGGGAAAAACACGGGGTAACACGGGGTAGGACGACCTCACTCGGAGGTCATCTACACCATGGAGTGCACTAGGGCAGTTAGAAATGTGGAGTTTCCCCACCTCAAACCACCTTTGCGCGGCCGTGGGGGTGGCGCCGCATGTTTTATAAAGACCACATGAAATGTGGTCTTTATGAAACACGTGCGTGCTAGCCCATCGCAGCGTCCCGTGGGGAATTGCAGGGGCACGCAAGCGCGTCCCTGCAGAGCTGCCCGGGGGCAGGCTTCTGGCTGGCGTGCTTCTCCAATTGGTGGAGAGCCGCCGGAAGCCGCCAGCCACCATTTTGGGCGCCACCGGGCACTGCCAGGCGCCGCCGGACACCACCACCGTGTAGAGCGGCGACAGATCGAGGTAAGCTCCGTTCCCGCGTGCGCCGCCCCGTTTCCCCACATTTCACGTCCCCCGTGTGGAAAGGGCCAGAGTATATATACTTGTGTAGTCCCTGGGTGGGAAGGAGCAATTTGCATGTGTTACAGTTGGCCTGCATGATAGCCTGTTATTAAATGGGATATCTCCCAGGGTGTATTGTTAGTCAAGGGATATGCATAACAGTGCGTTAAGTACATTAGCAACCCATTGTTTTGTTCCCTGTAGAGGGACCTCCAGAGTCTGAGTAGTGTTCATCGGCATATTTTTGAGTCTTGATTTTAGTGTTCTTCAGTACTGATAGCCAAATCTCGTTTATTTTCCAAGTTTCTTCTTTCCTGCTGAAATTGTCCATGTGTATATGGATTTCAATGGCCTCTCTGTGTAGTCTGACATAGTAGTTGTCAGCATGGTCCAGAAGTTCTGTGCTTTCAAAATGCATTCTGTGTCCAGGTTGGTTTATAACATGTTCTGCTACTGCTGATTATTCTGGGTGGATCAGTCTGCAGTGTCTTTTGTGTTCTTTGATTCATGTTTGGACGCTGCATTTTGTAGTCCCTATGTAGACCTGACCACAGCTGCAAGGTGTGCGGTAAACTCCCACAGGAGTTAGAGGATCCCTTTTGTCCTTTGCTGAACTATAGATACATCAAAGGGGTCACTGACTGTATAGGAAAACTGAAGAAGAAACATAACCTCCAAACAATCTACAGACTGACCAAGAAAATTCAACAAATGCTACATTCAATTGGGGGAAAACATCTAAATTGGTTCTTTATAGTTCAGGTATACCTTACAGTTGAGGACCCTGAAGCTCCAGAAGACAAGTTTTGTTTTTATGGCTTCAAAATTTTTTGGAAATTTATATTCTATCCCCTGCACACAAAGGCCATTTCTGCATGGGGTGAGGGAATCGCCCTGCGCCGCTACTTACCAGGTCTTCTGGCTCCCCGGTCCGGTCCAGGCTGCTCCGGAGCAGTGCATGCTCATCGCTCCACACTGCTCCAGCATTGGAAATAGTGGCTTCCAGGTGGTTGAGGGTCTCGACCAACTACTGAAGCTCGCCAGCCTAAAGCCCCCCCCCCCGGCAGATCGCAGGCTCACATTGGTACAAGCCTGCGAATCTGCACAAGGGAGCAGACTCGCAGTGGCGCACTCTGTGCTTTTGAAAAACCAAAAGAAACAGGTTTTTCAAAAGCACGATGGACGACCACTTGGGGTCGTTCGGGAGCAGGCTGAGGTGCGGATCTACGTTAGATAGTCTGTACCAGTCCACTCCCAGATGCAGACGTCCTCTCTGGAGGACGGACTGCACCGTTTCAAATACTCTGTGCGGAAATAGCGAAAGACAAGCAATACAGTGAGAATAAGACTGGGACCACTTTGCCATAGGAATAAACCCTGAGCATTCTAAAGTCTCTGCCACTCTGATAGAATTCATTTTGGATCCTACAGCATCTAATGTATTTCATCCCCTGGTAGACATCTTTGGGCTCTGTTGCAATGATGGAAGGAGCCCAGCATCCTGTTTAGTGACATAATGATGTATCTTTCACATGCTTATCTGAACTAACTCATTTCCCAGCCCGTTTCTTGTTCATTTCTTTGAAGTAAACAAACACACCATATGGCAAACTACTCTTGAAAGGAGGCCTCAGAATAAAACCTATGGCAGGCTGCCAGTACTTGAGCCATACATTGTCTTACCCAGCTGGCTGGGCTTCCCAGCGTTCTTACAACATCATTCTCTTATGTCTTTTTTCTTACTTCCTTCAGCTGTGATTTAGTTACCAAATCCCTCTGAGCTAGTATGTACGCTGTGATACCTTTGTACAGCAGCGAAATGAAGATGTTAATTGCAGACAAAGAAGAAGAAGCTGCCAGGTTTACTAGAGCACATCCAGCAAACTGGAAAGTGCTCTTCATAGTTTTATGCACAGTTGTGATTCTTCCTCTTTCTCCTCTCCTCCTCTCACCTTCATCTGTTCCTGAGTAGCCATTAAAGGTCCTTGTCCTCCAGCCATCAACTTGTCTTCCTGCCATCAGCTTGTGGTAGAGACATCACAATCAATGCCTATGTTATATTTATCCTCCAAAGGCACCTTTCTTGGCAGAATATACTGAACTAAAATCCTCTCAGAAGCTCCTTTCATTCCATTGTGGCAGTGGGCAGCTGAGAGAAGAGCAGAAAAATTAGGCCAAAAAGATCACTTGTCCCTGTAATTCTCCTACTATATTAGACCACCACTGAATTGATCATCATCTTCCCCAGACTGGTTTACACAAAAAAACAAAAACAAAAAAAAAACCAGTAGAAACATCCACTTGTAAAACACACCACATCATATTCCTGGTTCCTTAACCGTCACCTTGTCTAATAGGAAAATATTTGTGATATTTTGCTAACACAGTGGAAAACGTACTTTATATAGACAACTCATTTGTTACTCTGGCAGAATGGCTGAAAACATTACGAAAGAGTGAAATGTGTGCCAGCCGTTTAGAATCTTAGTCGACAGCAGTTATGTTCTGTACATTTGTCATCGTGTCAATATGTTGAACTGTTGCGTGTTTTGAATCCTGCACTTGAGGAGAAAATGAAAATGAGAACATTAACTCAACTTAGAAAATATGCTGTCATTGTGAAAAATAGATTAAAAGGCAACAACAGCTCAAATGGTTTGTTGCCAAGTGTGAAACATTATCAAAATTATTCGGATCGTTTCCCTATCTAGGTATTTTAAAAAAAAAATGTGGCAGCACCAAACAAGTTTGATTGCTGTTTAAAAACAAGACCTTACACCGGTGGAGTGGCCACACAGACATCACCAACAGTAAAGCAAAATAGGACAAAGAAGTGAAACCAAAAAATGAGGACATATCTGCATGGAAATGTTCGGACATACAGACACAGATTTAGATATCATTGTTACTCAATGCAATGAATCTTACCATAATGAGGGAAATTATAAATGCATGAGCTGTGTATTTGGGCAGTCTGCTGTCCAGTCTGGTTATAATATCTGGTTTGATTTACTGTAGCACTGTAAGATAGGAAGATGCAAATCTGTCAGTTTTGTCAAGCTCTACACTGCATTGCATTGCAAGACTTTTTGTCCTTCCAGCATAAAAATTCATGTCCATACTCCTCCTAATATATGCATTTTTTTTGCAATGTACACATTTTTCCACATTATTCCCTGTGACAAAAGTGTGTTCATGTGTATTTTTCAAATGTAAGTATCATCATCATCATTTCATTTTTATCTTTCCTTTTCCCCAATACTGTGATTTGAGGCATCTTGAAAAAAATTAAACAAATACAGTTAAAATAGTTACAAAGACATAAGCAAAACAGACAAAAGTTATTGTTAATATGCTATTGAATTATAGTTAGAATGAAAACCATTTAAAACAAATGAATTAAAAGACAAAAGGTAGAAGTCAGCAACTTTTGTAATTTTTGCAAATTCACTAAACATAGTACAAGTCACATTTAAGATATGCAGATGACACCATACTACTAGCAGTAAATAGTAAAGGCTTGGAACAATTACTGAGTAAAGTCAAAGAAGAAGGGGCAAAAGCAGGTTTGTAGCTGAATATTAAGAAAATAGAAATAATTACCATAAATGATTGACATTATAACAGACAATGAGGACATTGAAATTGTTAAGACCTTCCATACCTTGGCTCTTTCAGATCATGAAAAACTATGGATAATTCATGAAGAAATGGGTGTGACACAACCTTTGTTTATCCTGAAGAATAATCTGTATGCAGGATTAGAGGCTACTATTAGGACAGAATAAGAGAAATGTAATGGTTTCCAACTGGCAAGAGGTCAAGCAAGGCTGCATGCATTTATCATGCTATCTGTTTAATTTGTATACTGAACATATAATGCATAAAGCGGGATGAGACTCAAAGGAAGGAGACATGAAAACTGGAGGAAGAAACATCATCCATTTAAGAAATGCAGATGACACTATACAACTGGCAGAAAATAGCAAAGACTTGAAGAAAGTCAAGGGAAAAAAGGTGCAAAGGCAGATTTACAGCTGAACATTAAGAAGCAATCACCAAGATGATTGGCATAACTTTAAAGCAGACCGTGAAGTTATTGAAATATTTCAAGGTTTTCCATACCTTTTAATCAGTCGTTAATCAGAACGGAGGCTACAGTCAAGAAATCAGAAGAAGACTAGGACTTGGAATAGCAGCTGTGAAGGAACTACACAAGATCCTGAAGTGTCAAGATATATCATTGAATACTAGAATTAGGATTCTCCATGCCAGCATATTTCCAATTTCTGTGTATGGTTGTGAAAACTGGGCAGTGAAGAAAGCTGATAGCAAGAAAATCTGCTCATTTGAAATGTGGTGCTGGAGAAGAGTTCTGCAGATATTATGGACTGCTGAAAAGACCAGTAAATGGGTCCTGGAACACATTATGCCTGACTCCTTGCAAGAATCCAAAATCCAGTAATAAAACTAAGGCTGTCATATTTTGGAGACATTGAAAGAGGCCATGAGTGATTGGAAAATGCACCACAGTCAATGGTGAAGAATCTTGCAAGCTCATAACATCTTGAGGGCCACACTGTGGCCACTATATATTAAAAACACAAAAGGGAGCAAATCAATAGTAGATTTTAGGGACGGGTGTAACAGACATCAAGGAGAGGAAAGAAAGGGAAGGAAAAAGGGCAAGACCCATTTTATGAGGAATCTAACTCATGTGGAGTCATATTTTGCCATTTCCCCATGACTCAGCCTTTCATTTCCCCTTTTTTTCTCTTCTAGAAAATGTCCATTGTATGATTCCATTAACACAAACCAGAGAATCAGTAGTATGAAGTGGCAGAACCTTTTACTGGCCCATGTTAGCAACCCAGTAGGAACAGAAGTGCCGCTTTCATGTTGCACACTTCTCCTCAGCCTGAATTTGCTGTAGGGATGTCACTGCTCTCGTAACATTCCTCCCTTTTAACATTTATTTCATCACCCTTTACCTCTTTCCATCTTTAAAGCAAAGCATGTCTCTGTGTAGCCTCTTAGAGCCCATCCCCTCCATCTATCCAGATCTGGCAAGGACAAATCTTGTCATCTTGACCACATTCTGATATTCCTTAGCCCCATGTATTCCACTTTTCATCTGCAAAATGACGGAGGGTATGAGATCCCAAACTGCGATTTTTTTATTTTGCCACCATTTCACTGGAAGCTTCCTAATTCTTGGATGTAACACTTCTCTTCTTTCTCTGCTTATCTACCTATCCCTTCTTCCTCCCTTTTTTCATTTTTAGTTTTAATTCCTTTTCAGATTCTTCTCCTTTTCCCCTTCTGATTTTTCAGTCAAAAATACACCAAATGCAAACTTATACATATGTAAGATTCTTATGTTCCTCTGGAGTAGCATCATTTTGGGCACCAACTGTTCTTTCTGAAATCTATCAAATTACTCAGACATGGAAAGTTTTTCATGTACATACCACTATTAGCCAGACATGAACTTTTTCCCCCTCTCTCTTCTGTTATCTGAAGTTACTTTGAACTCTCAGAAATACCTAAAAAATGTTCATTGGCTTTATTTAATAAACTGTTAACCTTGCTTTTCTACCTCAGAGGAAAATCATTCCTCTTCAGCGCAGGAATGCCTATGTAGAAATCTGTCCTCCAGTTTTCTGACAGGTTTACTCCCCCTTGAAAGAGGTTCGCAGGGACTGAATGGTGCTTTACAATATCCTTACTTTTTTTTCATTTATTTTGAGCTCCACTTGTCATTTAAGAGTGGGGAAGGATGTTTTGTTTTCTTTTCTTTTTACTGCTCATTTCTCGATTATTCCATCACCTTCTTGATGTTCATGTTGCTTGATTTGAAGAAATCCCATGGATGGTGTCAATTCACAATTTATCCCCTTAGGCTTTAACTCAAGGGTGAGGAAAAAGGAAGCCACTGAGTCCCACATTGCCCTCCAGATTACTTTTGAGATTCTGATGCCCCCCTCAAATTGAAAGAAATCTGATTTTTTTTAGTTAAAAATGTCCCCCATACTCTTTAAGGGGCATGGGGGACAACATAACTAGCTATGCCCCCCTAATGTTACCACCACGACCTGGCCTGGCTTTGGTGAGCCAAAGATATCATTTTGATATCATGATTTGGCCTTCTGCCACCAGCCAAGTGTTTGTGAGGCCCTGCCGAACAAGCGCAAAGCTAGGCATGGATGATACTTCTTGCTCTCACTAAAACACCAGATATTGCCAGATCCGCTTCAGGGCGAGACCTCCTGACACAAACACCTTAATTACAATTGCACAGTAAAACAAAAGGACTCTCTGCCTGAGAGAACACCCTGGCGAGCTAGGCACTTAACGGCCGAGCTAGCCGCATCTACGTACCAGCCATACCATTGTCAATTCAGACTATAATTCAATCATGTAGATTCTGACCTTTCGGAGGCTTTGTCTCCAGCTCAAAACCTATTGTTCTCATCAGAGACCAGACTAGCCTGCGGTAGTTTTTCTCCCTATAAAAATCCCCCGTTCTGAGAGCTCTTTGGAACTCTCACTGGATCACTTGAACCATCTGGAACTCTCGTCGGACCTTGCTGAAAATCACTTGAAGCTCCCGTCGGATCTTCTTCCTCACCTCGCTGCTGCTTGGTCCAGCAGATTCCCCTCGCCCCCTACTCCGGGTTTCCTCCTCTTCAATTGGTGTCTCCAGGACTTCGGACAGGTGGCGTATTGCCCATTCCCCAAATTCTCTTTCTTTCCTTTTCAAGTTAGGAGTGTGCTTGTGTTTTTATTATTATTTTTGTGTTCAATAAATACTGTTAGTATTTTGAAACTGCTTGACTCCTCACTGACCTGAACCGGTATACATAGGATAAAAGATCCCGCTGTGTTGCCCTGCCTCTCGTTAGCCAAGAGAGTGCTCCAGCTAATTTCCCCATCTTTGCTAGGTTTGTTTGGTATTTGGGCGCCCTCCCGGGACCCCCAATTTACAGGGTAACACTAAGGTATTTTTAGGGCAGTAGAGGAAGCTTTCTTTGAAACTGGAAGTAATTTCAGGTCTACTTCCTGTTTTGAAAAAGGCATCTCAAGGAGTTACCATCAAAAAAATTAACTTTTATAACCCCAATTTCCTGGTATGTTTAGTGGAGGTACAGAATGTGACTTTTTTAATGACTTTATTTAATTTATAACTTGCCTCTCTCCCCTGTGCAAGAATCAAGGAAGCTTATATCCAGTTTAAAACATTATACAGCTAAAAAAAAAAAAATTACTAGTACAAATGTTAAAACCATTATTCAAACACACAAAGTTAAAAAAGTTAAAATATACTTAAAACATAATGAAAAAGATAGAAGCACAGTTCCATTAAAGTCCCTTCTGCAACACAAATAATGAGCCAGAGGTCTAGATGAATAGGAAGCTTTTTGCCTACCAGCAGAAAGAGAGGAGAGAGGGGGTCACTCTTCCCTGGGAAAAAATTCCACAACCCAGGAGCATCACCAAGAGGGTTCTTCCCCACGTCCTTGCCAAATGCGTCTGTGATAATGGTGCAACCAAGAGAAAGCCTCCCCTGGAAGATCTTAAAACTCAGGCAGCCAGAGTTCCTTTCTCTTCTTGCCATACTCAAGCCATCACTCATATCTGGGCTCTATCTCCTAGAAGAGTTTTGACATCAATAATGACATGCAGGGGTCACGTCAGCATAGATCCTTAATACCCTCATCCTCAGAAGGCTCTACTAGACAGAACATATGTATTAGGAGTTTGAGCTATTTGTTGCAGTAGTTCTGACCTTTCTTCTTCCTCTTCCTCTTCCTCTTCTTCTTCTTCTTCTTCTTCTCCAAAAAATCCAAATGTTAATGTTGTCCTAGACTACTTTTTAACTATTCCTGGCACCATCTGCAATGTTTTATTCCTGCCCTTGACTGGGCTTCTTTTTAATTTTGAAAAATTAACTTCCATTTTAAAGAGTTATAATGCAATAGTGCAACAGTGAAACAGCACTTTTACATTATAACTAGGATTTTTTTTAAAAAAATTCTCTTTAATCCATAGAAACACTTCACCAGACTAAGTCTCAGTTTTAAAAATCCCTGAGAAGAACCTTAGCGCAATCCTAAAAGATCACTATGAAATACCCTTTAACTGTCCTGATTTATCAGGGACAATCACAATTAATCCTCTGTTGTATTTTTCAGCTGCTTTTAAAATGTCCCTGTCCCTCTTTCCTCCTCCCACTTTCCCCCTTTGTTGTTGATTTACTTCAGTTGCTTCAAACTGAATTCAAAGTGCAAAATTAGTTTGCCCTCAATTAAATCAGCAGCAGGGAGAGCAGAAGAGGGAGAGAATCTTGCCCTTCCCAGTAGGCTCAGTCAAAAGCCAACTGCTGCAGTATCTCCTGGTCTCTGTGTTCTTCCTCATTAATAACTTGCCACCTTGACCACACACTGATGTTACTTGGCCACATGTGTCCTGGCCTTCATCTGTGAAATGTCGGTCAGCACTCTACAAACAGCTTCTGAAAGAATGGAATGAGTTGATCTGGAGACAACAACACCCAGCAAATCCTGGTAAAACCCAGGGACCTGTACTGTAAGAACTCACACTTCTTCAGACCAATGTGTCAGAGTATGGCAGAACAAAACATCTAATTTATATCATACATCCCTGCAGCCAGCACACATTAATGTGCTGCTGGGTTTCTGGAAAGGATGCCTAAAAGAGATCTGCCTACACTATATATTTGATTCTATAATGCTTTCTGAGATTTGCATAAAGCAATCTGGGGAAAGAGAAAGCTGCTCTAATAGCCAAGAAAAGAACAACATATGTTTAAAGCTCTTACTTAAAAATCTTAAAGAATTTCCCCCTCTGATTGTTAATTAAAGTCTCCAAAGATTTCACAAACTTGGAGAGATTAAGCAGAAAAAGCAAAAGAAGTTGCTTACGCTGCATCTTCTCCATTAAGCTTCCATCATGTAGTAACCAAATTCATTGCATTTTGCTCTGTTGAAAGCTGCACTGACCTAGTTAAAACCAATTTATGTGTACCCCATGGACAATTTCAAGATGTTTTATAAACAGGAGCCTTTTGGCAGTCTCTATTAAAGAAATTGAATTGTTCAGAGCCATTATTAGAAGCCTTTCTCACCTTGAAAAAAAAAGTGACTGTGAAAAAGGAAACATCTTGTGAGACATTTTCTTTCAAACAATCTATTGTCTTGCATTTTAACCAGACGTTTTAGTGATAACGCTGAGCGCTTCACCCACCCCCACCATTAATGTACTGAGGAGAAGAACAGGGGAAAACGTTCCCTCTCGAATTCAGAATTCATCTTTAGGATGTATTCAACTATTGTATCCATCTGATACAATTTTAATTGTCATGGCTGCACCCAACGGAATCCTGGGGTTTGTAATTTGGTGAAGCATTCGGAATTCTCTTGTAAAGACATCTAGTGCTGTAGCTGAAGGGAGTGCACTAGACTTCTGTAGCGGACACCAAGCTACATATTCCAGGGTTGTACAGGATGTAGATATAGGAGTCACAGTGGTATATAGTACAGATACTCTCTCAATGAGCAGCCTCACTCCAAGAAGGCACTCTATGTAGCCACTTGATTCTCAAGATAAGCCTAGGCAGTGGTATGGTCAAATAGCAAATCTATTAAGTAGATCCTTGGTCACATATGGATGAGTTTTGTTTCTGCTCTGTTTCCCCGAGAAGGGAAACAATAAGACTACCCAATAAATAGGGACACTATGCATGCAGTATCTTGTCTGGTGCTTTCATTTAATGAAAACAGCAAAAACTAGCCTAGCTATACAAGAACTCGGAAATGTTGCTTTTTTTTTACAACTCCCAGAATCCTCCAGCCAGCATGTAGTCCAAAAGAGTGGTTTTCCCAGGCTTTAAATTAGACTTAGCATTGTGTAAATGAACATAAAGGATACAACATTTTGACATTGCCAATCATATCAGAGTGATAGTGAGAACTGACCTGGGTTCACAATGCATTGATTCCTGTTACACAGAGCAGTGGAGCTGTTCAATATATTGAAACAAGGATCAAAATGGATTTTTCTTATTTTTTCCTCCATCCACCCCCTACTTTTTTGCATTTTCAAGGATGTGTCTAAAAAGGAAATATTGGCTCAGAAGTATAGGCCATTTCTACACAATGGGGCTGTCCCGCTATGGGGACAGGATGGCAGCAATCAGCTGGTCATGCTTCCACACAATGCTGTTGCCAGCCCACTGCCAGCCCACCCCAATATGTCACACTTGCAGGGTATTCGCTAAATGGATAAAATCCATTTAGTGCCTACAATTGTGTGACATTCCTCTACCTACCTGTCCTGCCCAGCTGCAGTGAGGAAGGAAGAGGTGTGGTCATGCTCCCTTCCACACAGAGCCAGTCCCACATGGAGTGGAGTATTCCTGTTCCACTGCCTTCCCTGCCAGGACTGACACAGGACAACTCACAAGAGCCTCGTCGTGAGGAAGTGGGCATAGATTTAGAACCTACAACCTAGTGATGAGTGACCTCTTCGCATATCATAAATTGTCTCTTTTCAGTTCTATGCGAAGAGGTCACTCCCCTTCATGTCAGTCAAGCAGACAGACAGGTTTAAAGTAATCAAAATGATATTTAATTGAATACAAGCAAAGATCAAAGACACCACAGTTACACAGCTTCCTAAGAAATTAGAGGTTGAATTAAGGATAGAGATTCTCAGGGAAAATGGGTGATACACCTGTCTCGTCATCTTGGACCTTGCGGGAGAATCCGGGGTTGCAGAGAAGAAACTCAGCTCAATCAGCTGACGGGAGCTCGCCAAGCTATGCAGCAGCAAGATGGGATGAAACTCAGGAGCGATCCAAGGAAGGTCTTGGAATCAGGGGGTTTTATAGGGTGAATTGGGACTGCAGGCCGTGCTTTACTCGGGGAAAACAATGAGTTTTGGGTGCGAGACAATGTCTCGGAAAGGTCACAACTTTGCATGATGGAATCAGAGCCAAATTAACAATAGTGTGGCCAGTATTAAAAAATTAAAAAAAAAAATATGCACAATACCCGTCTTGAAGACAAATTGCCAGTGAGCAGTGGAGAAACACAGAAAGTTGAAAGATAACTGCTTATTCTTACCTGCAAGCCTCAAACGTAACCTAATGATGACATTAAAGAAATCAATGAAATAAGTTTGTTCTGAGGCCATCATGACCCATTGGCTCTGACCTGAATTTTTCACACTTTTTTCTCACCAGCAAATACAGAGCTATTGTTTACAACAAGAATGAGGATCTTCCAGGAGTGGGAGTTCCATTGCCTCTCCTGAACTTATGATGTATTGTGTCCACCATGTTGATTGTGACACCGTGCTGCCTGATGTTAGTGGCAAACTGGCAGCAAATTCTCTCCTCAGTCAACAAGCAATTTCACCTTTACTACATGGCACATGGGAGCACACAGCTTGGTTCTGAAGTTAGTTTGCACAGTTTTATTCCAAAAATAAGCTGCAGGGCATTTTGCTGTTTCCCCCACTGATTTTCTGCTCAGCACTCAGCATCATTGCAGCAAAATCAGGGTGGAACTTGAGAAAGAGAGGACATTAGTGGTTAGAAACATTTCAGTGCATCTATTTTCCCTTGAAAATAGTTCTCTTTTTTAATGATTCTGCTGTTGTTTTTTAAAAATAGAAAGCTATTGCTTTTTACTACTGTTACTCATAGTATCTGTTTGCATCTTTGGAAAATTGCTTTGCAGTTTTAATCTCAAATCCAACCCCACCTCCCTCATGCTTATTCAGAGGCCATTTCTGGGAGGGGGGTGAAAGTTCAGGTGGAGGGGAAAACTGGAATCCAAATCACTTTCTCTATCAGATGATCCTCCTCTGTATCCTATTCAGATAATGCAGATCTCATCCAGGATATAGACCTCCTAAAGTGAAAGCAGAACTAAGGCAACTGGGGCATCAATTTGCCAGTAAAATAGTTGTGCACACAAATTCATTGACCTTTTGATCTTACTAGTTGAAACTTTATTTCAAATACTTGAATTATCACTAAGATCCTTGAACCAGCTGCTGTTACACTATGGCAGGTTTGGAAGTAGGTCCTAAGAAAATGCCAGAAACAGTGCAGAGCTACAAGTCCCAGTCCGCTCTGAGTAAAATTAGGATTTCAACATGTTTTAAACTGATAATGCAGATGTAGCCATATTAGTAACCTACAGAGCCTGGAAGTTGTGCTCCTGCTTCCTTTTAAATTATGCATTATGTTGCTGCAATTATTTGCAACACATTTTAATAAGAACTTTCCACAACCTTAAATGTAACAAAAAGAAAACCAAAGATGATTCTATTAACTTCCAACTTGTATTTCCTACAGTACATTGTAAATCTACCTCTTTTTTCTGTGGCAGTGATAATCCTGAAGCCCTACAGGGGTGGGAATCATGAAGATGTTCATGCAGTCTCAATCAGCCTAGGCAGCATAGGCAATAGTGAGGAATGCTGAAGCTGCATTCTAACAACACCTGAAGGGCTGCAGGATTCCCACTCTCATATTACTGACCTCAAAATCTTATTATGTTCAGTGGGGCTTTCTCTCCAGGATTTGCATCTTTGATCACTTGAGACTGAGTAGGTCCAGGCGACATGAAGACATGGTATAAGAGCACAGGGTGAGGTCAAATATAAGTCCTTCTTACAGTTTGTTGTTGTGTACCTTGAAGTTGTTTCCAAACTATAGCGACCCTAAGATGAACCTATCATGCTGTTTTCTTGGAAACAGTTGTTCAGAGGAGGTTTGCTTTTGCCTTCCTCTGAGGCTCAGAGGGTGCACCTTGTCCAAGGTGTCCCAGCAAGTTTCCATGGCTGAGTGAAGATTCAAACCCTGCTTTCCAGACTCATTGTTCAATGTTCAAAGCATTACAACATAATGGCTCTTCCTTCCTTGTAGACCTATTGAAATTAATGGTCTGTAAGACATGGGCCCTTACTGCACCATACCTCAATAGCACATTGTTCCATTTCAATCCCAGCATTGCCATTTTTGTGTGATGATATCAGGTTATGAATGCTCTCTACAGCACCCTTTTGACTTAAGTGGATGAGAAGCGTTATTGCCATTAGCGTTCCCACTGTATTACAAAGTCATTGTTAAGTCCTTTTCCCTGTCCCACAGCTCCTGATTGGTTGGGGGGTTGTTTATTTGTAAGCCATACTAGCACAGCAATGTTGTAACCCCATGACATACCTGTATGCTAAAAAATGTATTTAAAAAAAATAAAAATTTTAACACAAAGAGAAATATAAAAGAAACATGGAGAGATGATAAATTTTGAACTGACTATGCCATGGGAGTAGCTGAGGGAGGGACAACCTGGGAATGCCCATACCGCACCCACTGCTGGATCAGCTATGGCAGGAAGGCTATTGAGAAACCGCACTCACAAAGCTGATGGGATTGTGATGGGAAAGGGGACCATTATCAGATTTTTTCTGGCATTTAAAAAGGGCCGATTTGCAGTGCATGGGAACGTGCAAGCAGCTAGTTAGCGATTACATCATATGATAGCATGGATCCTGGACTGGGAACAATGTGTTGCTCTGGCAGTATGACAACTTCATGCAGTAAGAGCCATAGTTGCAAGCAACAATTCCCATTTCTTTGAACTCAACTCAAGGATGCTGCTGAACATCCCTGTACTAATTCCAGTTACTCAACCCTCAGATCCTTCTGTGTCATTAGAAGTACCAAGATAATGTTCCTGAAAGTCTTTGAGCAATGAAGAACAGTGCTATTAAATGGTTACTGTTATTTATCATACAGGGCACTCCCATCTCACTGTAAATCTGCATGTGCTGTTAGGAAAGGTGGAGTGGGGCCATGAAAGCTCATAAACCAAAGTTTGGAAGTAATACGTTAGGGGGACTTAAATGGTTTAAAAAATATTTTAAATAACTTTGGTAAGTATTCTGGTTTAAAGATTAGTAAAGAAAAAACTATGATATTGACAAAAAATATAACAGAATTTGAAAGAATAAAAGTGGGGCAAAGCACAGGTTACACACCAACATCGAAAGTTAAATATTTGGGAATTACATTTACGAATAGAATATCTAATCTCTTTAAAAATAATTATTTGAAAGTATGGAACACAATAGCAAAGATTTAAAGAATTGGAGTATTTTAAAACTATCTTGGTGAGGGAAAATAGCAGCAGTTAAGATGGCGATACTTCCAAAGATGTTATATTTATTTCAAACTATCCCAGTCATTCAAAACGAAAAGGTTATCAGAGATTGGCAGAAAGAAATTAGTAAATTTATCTGGGGAGGGAGAAAACCAAGAGTCAAAATGAAAATTTTGGAAGATGTGAAGAAAAGAGGGGGTTGGCATTACCAAATTTGATTTTGTATTATCATGCATGTGCATTAAATTGGATTCAAAATTGGGTCAAATTGGAAAATACAAAATTATTGAAGATAGAAGGAGATGGATTAGGGCAGGGCTGGCATTATTATTTATGGTATAACAAAGGGAGAAACAGTAAAGAGTTTAATGGTCGTTATTTAAGGAAAGCCCTCTTTAAAGTTTGGAAAAAATATTTTATGAGATCTTGTTTGAAAACTCCAACATAGGTATCTCCACATGAAGCTTATTATAAGAAAGAAAATATTTTATTCGATAAATGGATAAGATATGGAGATATAGTGGTAATAAAACAAAAACAAATTCAAATTAAATCCCAGCAAGAATTAAGTGATGCAGGGATAAAATGTCATTGGCTTTTGTACAGACAGATGAGGGAAAACTAAAAAATGATATTAGAACTAATGATTATCAGATAAAAGAAGAGGAATTAAATGAGATCTTATGTTCAGATAAGCCCAAAATCATCTCCTCATCTACAAAATCTTTTTAAAATGGTACACAGAAGACGAAGTAATTAAATTACCAATGATAAAGTGGGCCCAGAATTTTTCCCATTCAGTCTCGCTAGAGCAATGGGAGAGACTCTGGTCTAAAACTATTAAACATACAACATGTCAGGATATTAAAAAATGTCTATAAAATGTATTTGCGTTGGTATCTAACCCCCCAGAAATTAGTAAAAATGACAAATAAGTGTTCTAACAGAATGTTGGAAATGTAGTGGTCGTGTAAAGTAGTAAAGGGGTACTGGAAACAGATATGTGTTTTCACCATATGTGGTGGTCGTGTAAAGTAGTAAAGGGGTACTGGAAACAGATCCATAGATCCTTAGACAAATTGAATCGATATTCGGCATAAAATTTAATATGTCCCCGGAAGTATATTTATTATCGATGTGGGAGAATAACCTGGAAAAAAAAGTAGGAAAACAATTGTTTTATATGACAACAGCTGCAAGGATAGTCTTAGCTTATAGATGGAAAGACAATAAGATGCTGTCAATAGAAGATTGGGATATGAAATTGGTTGATATAATCCAAATGGATAAATTAACTTGTATGTTACAGGGGGAGAGCAAAGAAAATTTTGTGAAACAATGGGAAAAAATGCTACAATATCTCAAAAATTCATGGTATAATAGCAAAATGGTAAAAATAGATTTTTGAATGATACTTAGGGATTAAGAGTTAGATTGGAAGAAAAGTAATACCAATGGGAAATTAGTAAGAGGAATATCTGACTCTCAGACCAAAGTTGGAAGTAGGAGAAGAATATATTTAAGCTAGCAAGAAATTAGAATTTATATAAGTTTATTACTGTCAATTCTATGTATGTGTTGTGTAATGGTATAATTTGTTGATTATCTTTTTGATTTTTCTATATTGTTTATGTTGTGTAATTTGTATTGTTTTGTTTATGTATTTTTGTATGTGTATTTTTGTTTAAGAATAAAGTTAAAAAAATTTTTTAAAAAAGGAAGTAATACGTTAGAAGTAATGGTGTTAGCTGGAAGATACTCATTTGGGGGTAACTACATTCTAAATGTTGTAACTTTTAAAACAAAATGTAATCACTGGAAATGTTTTTATATTTTTAGGGTAATGCATAACATGTAGTCGATGGTCCTAAAATGTTGCTTTATAGACCCTTTTGGGACAAACTGTGGCTCTTTAAAAAAATTAACAAGCAACTGAAGTGATACATTAATATAACAGGTCATTCCTGTATTAATGAGTGGCTACAACAAATTATTTCTTAAAAAGTAATGAATAACAAGTTACTCTTTAAGAAGTAGCATTCCAAATTCTGTTCACTACATGGAGGTTACTCATATGATAAGTAAACTTCACAGTGTTGTGGCAGACTAGTTTTAATGAAATCACGGTGAAAGATATGCTATATGTGTCCTTTTGTGCTTTTCTTTCTGTGTTTCTTAAGATGCAGCTACCTCTTGATCTCTTCTTTTTTTCTTACAGAATCATCCTTCTTTCCCTGAACCTCTTACTCTATGTTGTTTTCAAATGCTCTCAGTTATGACCCTTGTTTCAATGAGCTTCATAATGCCTCCTCCATCTTCTGGTAATAGCTGCTATTGGGAAATATTGGTCTACACATTCTGCTGGAATATGGAAAAGAACGACACTATTATTTATCTAATAGCTGACTCAAGTCATGGTTTTATTTTGTCCTAATCTAGTTCAGAGAATGTAATTGCTTTTTCTCTTAAAATTCTCATAGACAAATATGCTTTCCCTGGTGAATAGCCACATCATCTGTTCACCTGCTAATGTACAAACATACAAGTCTGTGTTTGACAACAGCATTTGTCACAATTTGTCCTGGTGTGTGGAACAGCCACATTGGAGCTCCTATGTTATTAAGCACACACATGCAAAATAGAAATGTGTCTTCTGAAGACCCTGCATGTTCGGTCCAAGAGTGAGGCTGGTTTTTTCTGCTATCAATGCCACCTAACAAAGCAAGGAAGGTATCTGTTGTTCTTGTTATGTGCTATCAGTTCAACTTCAACTTATGACAACCCTACAAATGAGATATCTCCCAGTCATTCTTATCATCAACAGCTCTGCTCAGGTCTTGCAGACTCGGGGCTGTGGCTTCTTTGACTGAGTCAGCAATGCAATCTTCCTCTTTTCCTGCTGACTTCCTCCTTACCAGACATTTATCAAACTTTTCTAGTGTCTCTGAAACCCTTTTCACACCTTACCTTTTCGCGGTGCTGGGGTGCAGGGCTCACACTAGCAGCCTCCAGCAAGAGGCTCTCGCGTCCTGGTTCCTTCAGCTCCACAGCTGCTGCCCGCTCATGCAAGAGCCCTGCCTCTTCCTTTCGCAATGCAGCCTGGGACCTTCCCAGGCTGCACTGGACAGGAAGCGCAACCGGCCCGGCTCCCAAGGCAAGGTAAATGCACGTGGGGCCCCGGTGCAATGCGCAATCGCGCACCATTTTCAGCTTAAAGCCGAAAATGAAAAAGTTCATGAGCAGTCCCTGCCAGGCTCTGGAGCATTGCGCAAATGTGAGTGTGTTGTGTGGACCACTCCTTACATGTGCGCGATGCTCGAGGGGCCCTTTCACATTGAAAAGGGCCTGAGATAGCCTCCTCCTGCATCACCCCCTATTATTGATGCTGCCCAGTAACTGTCTGGTGCATTTAGTCTGGCTTCTCAGCAAAAGCTTATCTGACATGAGAGACCCTCCCAGCAGCACTGCTGCTGTTGACAATGCTTCTCAGTCCCACCACTGCAGAAAGGCAGTTCCACGGTGAATAGGAAAAATAAAATTAAAACTACCACTTATATTTCTTTTTAACCCACTAGCCCTTCTATTTCACTATTTTGCTTACCCAGAATAGGACTGAGCATAAACCAGAACCTATAAATGATAAAATGTTACACAGAAAAAGGTAGGTAGAGTAGTCCTGAATCTGAATAATTAAAATTTTAAAACTTGAGAATGATTCCATTTGAATTTGAGGGAGTCAGGGCTTGTTTTTTTTTATCCATATTTTTATTTGATTTTATTATCCATAAAAAAGAAATTATAAGTTTACATTCTCAAATTAACATTCTTCCATTTTTTCCCTCCCCCATTACAATATATTCATAGTTCATGTTATATACAATTTTTTTCTACAGATTTTTGCAATAATAATCTAATGAATCCTAAATAATAAGTATTTCACAAGCAACCTACAGTAATAAACAATTAACAAAGAAAAAACTATATATATATGTATGTATGTATGTATGTATGTATAAAAGCAAAACAAAAAAAACCTATCCCTCCAGGGCGAAATACAGTTTGCTTGTTACAATAACTGGGAAATATTAATTTCAACCTCCATTTGTAACCTAACATAAATATTGGTTGTGCTCCTTTTTTAATCTTTATTTAAGAGGAAAAGAGAGACCTTATCCATATAATTCCATAGATAACTCTCTCCTCATATTCCTACGGGGAGCCTATACAGCCTAACACAACTACAGGAGTACAAATACATCCGCGACAAGAATACACAATAAACACTTCCTTTATAAATTATCTTTAACATACCTGAATACAGGGATTGTTTTGAAGTAGAATGGAAATAATTTTGCACTGTAAGTCTCAAAACTGCACATCCTTTGTCATGGGATTTCTGGGGAAAGAGACCAGCAATTCCAACATGGCATTTAAAAATCAATCAAGGAGTTTTCAGTGAACGCAATAATAGTACTCCCAATATGGATGCAATAACAGTATTCCCACCCCTTGTGTAAAGAATGGACTGGTAAAAAATGTATTTGGTTCATTTATTTTATAATACCTTTCCAAAATTTGCAATGCTTTTCATAAATCTAATGCAAAGAACTTGAGATTTCATAAAATCACATATGGGAGAAATTTCCTTTAACAGATTTGTACTCGTGCTATGCAACCAATTCAACCTAAACTAGCATAATTTCCCTGTCTGTGGCTAGGTGCTGCAAACAGAAAGAGACATACTAATTGGTCAGAAAGATGCAAACAATCCATACAATGACACTACCTTCTAACAGAGCATGCAACAAGGCTCCATTTATCACAGTTTTGGATTTGGGATATTTATACAAATGCTTAAAATCACTTTTTAAAATTTCCCAACAGTCTAATACTGAGGCCATTTCCACACTACACTGTTATAGTGATCTTATTCCACTTTCAACATCCTATGGAATCCTGGGGTTTGCAGTTTAGGGATGGACATTTAGAATTCTCAGCCAGAGAGCCCTTTGACCTCAGTAAACTACAAACCCCAGGATAGCACAGGATGTTGAAAGTGGAATAATAGCACTGTAACAGCATATGGCGGAAATGGCCTGAGAAAAGAAGCCTCACCGTAGTGTGTTGAGGATTTGGTTTTGTTTGTGCTTTGCATTTTCTCATATATTCCGCAAGGAAGGATGAAGTCAGGGTATATCACCTTTTCTTTGAACTAATGGTGACCAACATAGAAGTGTTACCTTGTGAATTGGGGGTCCCGGGAGGGACGCTCAAACAACCACACAAACTAAACAAAGATGGGGAAATTAGCTGGAGCACTCTCTTGGCTAACGAGAGGCAGGGTAACTTAGCGGGGATCTTTTACCCTATGTATACAGCATCGGGTCAGTGAGCAGACAAAATAGTCCAAACTAGCAATAAGATTTATTAAGCAATTATTAAGAAAAACACAGACACACTTGCTAACTAGAAATGGAAATAAAGCTTTGGGGGAATGGGTGATACGCCACCTTTCTCGCAGTCCTGAAGAAAGCCAATGGGGAGAAGGAAACCCAGCACGGAGGCCGAGGGGAGTTCGCAGAAGAAGCGGCAGCAAGGCGGGATGGAAGTCCGGCGAAGTCCGAAGAGCTCTCGGAGCTGGAGGTTTTATTAAGGGAAGGCATGACCGTGGGCTAGTCTGGTCTTGGGCGAAACAATGAGTTTTGGACTGGAGACAATGTCTCCGAAAGGTCAGAATTTACATGATTGAGTTATAGACCAAATTGAAAATAGTATGGCCAGTATGTAGATGCAGCTAGCTCGGCAGTTAAGCACTTAGCTCGCCAGGGTGCCCTCTCGGGGCAGAGGTCTCTTTGTTTTGATACGCATCTGTAATGAGGGTGTTTGTTTTGGGAGGTCCCCTAAAGCAGATCTGGCAGTTTCTGGCTTGCCTTGGTGTAAATAAATATAGCCATGCCTAGCTTCGCACTTGTTCGGTGACCTCACAAACACTTGACTGATGGCTGAGCAGGGCCGAATTATGATATCAAAACAATATCTAAGGTTACCAAAGGCCAGGCCAGTTCACGGTGGTAACAATTCCCCCCCCCGAAAATGGAAAATTTGTCACAAATTGATCATTTTCCAATTGAACATTACAAAATGAATTTAGAGCCGAATAGAGGTCTACAGAGTCCGGAGACGTATCACGCCAAGGGATTTTTCAACACTGTGGACTAGTAAAAACAGTCCCTAACTAACAACATCCTAACCCTAGCTACACATACAAAAAGGTACAGTGACAATAGTAAAATGCAATGATGGTTGAACACTGGTTAGTAAGGATGCGGGCAGTATAAACAGTTTGCAACACAAATGCATTAATGGCTGGAACAGTGAATACTAAAAATGCAGGCAATACAATGAACAATTTGCACATGGATAAAACATGTGGAGAATGATAGCAATTTCAAACAGTAGATGAGTGCAGGCAAATTCAAAAGTGATGAATCCCATAATACGGGCTGTTAGTTCAAACAGGTATGTCAAGTAGGCAATCAAAGTCCAATACTACGGAATGCAGGCAGTTCATTAGTCCAATGCGGGCAAAATAGTCCAATCGGCAATGTGGGCAGTGTAAATGTAATAGTTTGTAGTCCCGGGGAAGTGAAATACTGGCAAAGTCTCTGCGCACACACACACACACACACACACACGGAAACAGAAAAGTTTGGAGTCTGGAGAATGCAGGCATGTTGGTGGCTCCAACAGGGCTGGAACCACGGCAAAGAGTCTGGATAAAGTGGGGATGGCAAAATGTTCAAGTCCATGGTTGAGCGCTAGCTCTTTGCAGGAGCAGGCTTGCAAAGTGCTAACAGGAATGGTCCAAATAGGAGACAGGCTATGAAATTTGGAGCGTGGGCATTGTAGTCCATGGAGTTCATTGAGGAACGGCTGGCTGTGGTCCCCAATTGCAGCAACCAGAAAGGGATGTCGTCTTGGGCTTGGTCCCTCAACTGGAATCAGAATCTGGATGCACACACACCCCCACGGTGCTTGGGGTGGATGGACGAGTCTGAGGATGGTCTCGGCTTACAGGAAGGAGTGATCTGTAACTTGTGGAGAAAAAGACAGACACCAATTACTACCAATACGGATAGTTAATGCAAATCTCGGGCATGAAGCCTACTGGGAACCGGGTTCGAATTTGGTCGTCGTGACCTAAAATATCTGTGGATGTGAGGGTTTAAATAGCAGCGGATTCTATAGTGGTTTTGGCTGGGGGACAGCCATTGATCAAGGCAGTGAGGCAGTTGTTTCGGAACCCGCATCTGCTCGACAGGCCCGGAGAGGCCAGTGATTACCCCAGCCCAACAGTACCAGGAGACCTTCGTTGATGAAGGCTCCATTTGCACTCTGGTCCGGGCCACACACAAGGTTGGTATGCTCACCCTTCTCCCTATCCCTCAGGCAGAAAGCCAAAGCTCCAAGCCTGATGATGTAACCCAAGGGCTTGGGACAGCAGAGCTGGCGGTCAGATGCTGGTTCCGGGGCACACAAGCTGGACTCTGAGGGCAGGCCTGAAAGACTGGCTGCCCACGGATAGGCTTTTTGAAGCCAATCGTGATACTAAACACATATTACACTTATTCTACATAACATTATCTATCTTCAACTATTTACAAACATTACCAGTTACGCCTCGGAGTTGATTGGTAAAACTTTCTGGCTTGAAGCTGGAAGATCTGTTTCTTGGCCCACAGAACCAGTATAATTAGATATATTAAAAACACAATTTGAAACATTATTAGAACTATCAATGGGTGCATGGCATATCGGGCGATGGTTTGACCGGAAGACGACCAATTAAAAATGTCCCACCAAGAATGTCTCGTGGAGGCTTCTAATTCTACGGAGGTTTTTACTACTTTCTGAGCAAAATGGTCAATATTTACGACAATTTGTTGGAGGCCATGTGATACCTCCTTTATCTGGTTTGCCAAATTGGTGAAATTCCTGTTACCGGCAGATCAGTCAATCCAAATGGGGACACCACTAGGTACTAAGGTCACACTGTCACAGGGAGTACGCAAACAGAAACAGTCTTTAGTGAGTTGGGCCATTACAGTGAGGTTGACAGGGACCAAAACATACTCAGAAATGTCACTATGCCCAAAACTATCAATGTTATGAAAGCATTGCGCCCAGTGCTGGTGGAACAAGCATCCAGATAGGTCCAATGAATGCGTATCATTGGACTAATGGTATAACGTTGACGGTAACAAAGTAGCGTTGGCGGCTACAAGTGGGAGTCCTAGATGGGATAATGGATGGACAATTACCAGATCCAGAATCCTTTCGTGGGCAACTTCCACCGTGAGAGTTAGGCTCTGCCAGGTAGCTTGCCGTATTTTGGCCAAAGCGGCAGGGTGTTCCAGCGATTCTGGGTATCGCCCTCTTAATAGGCTCAGGAGCTCAGGGTGCAGTAAACCGATGAGACTGGCCTGGATCACCTGAGCGGAAAAGGTGATCACGTTGCTTTGCATTTGCGTGCATTGTATCACAACTGACAAATCATGGGTTGTGTTCTGTAACACACGGCCGAGGTCAGCTACTATGTTGTGCTCGGTGCCAACCCATTGCGGTAGCAGTTGGCTAATTAAGTCCATGCCTTTTGCTAAATTTGTGAGACCTGCGGCGGAAGATATACCTAAATCTTTTGTCTTGGTGCCAATTACTCCTAATTTGTTTGCCAAAACTTCCTCGTTAATGGTATTAAGAATGGTGCCGCCAGTTCCAACACCTCCTAATATCGTTCCCAGAATGTCTCGCTTAGGGCGAGAGTGTGGGTGGGAAAAGGACAGCCAACATTTTCCCCAGTGTTCTCATTATTTCCAAGCCAATTTCAAATAGGGTGCGCAGGTCGAGAGCACTTTGGAGATGTTGACGATGGTGAAGTTAAGCATGATCGTCGTGAGCATGGGTTGGGTGGTGGAATAGGCTACCATTTCTATATCCTTGCGGACCACAGAACTACCCACCTACATAGCCGGTCGCTTACCTGAAGGTGTCCCACGTCGTGGAGAGTTGGGACACCATTTCTTCCTGCACGTGAACGCGCAACCTGTCGGGGTCCTAGTGATGTTCTGACATTTGAACATGAACGTTTCCCATACCCATTTGGGGCGGCACTCATCCATGTCAAATGTGACTGTGAGCAGTGCTTCCTTGCAGAGATTACTTTGAACTACATTTATTGTGGCAGGGGCGGCATCGGTCAACACGTCCACATAGATTGTCATACTGTGGTTGGCAACGGCCATGGTTAGGCCTGTGCGAAGCCAGTCTTTGGAGTACACTATCAGGTGTGTAAATAGCTGAAATGGGTATCGCTTCTGATACCAGGGGTATAGGACAGAGTTATGGAGCATGGCCTCTGTTTCAGGGTAGGGATTCCAATGGCATATCGCGTGTATGTTATGCTGCCAGTCTGTATAAATGTAGCTGAATCTGGGGTGACTCCTATTCCGAAGGCTTAACCGAGCAAGGAAAACATCACAGCAAACCACATCAGCAGGTCCATTCCATCTCCCTGTAGGGAACAGAGATGGAGTCTCCGTTATTACTATTAAAAGGGCTATGTAAAAAGGAGAGGGGGAGAGAAGGCCCAAACTGCCATCTCTTCAAGGGAGTTGCCATCCCATGAAGGGAAGCGAGATCCTGCTTACACCGAGATGAGCTATCGCAGGGAATTCCCCGTCTGGGGGTTTCCGTTTCCACTCTTTCACTACGGTCTCCAACACTGCCTGCAGGAGCGCCAAGGGTGGCTCCTGGGTTGAAACCCTTTTTTTCCATCCAGAGTGGAGGTCTGGGTTAAGCCCGTGAACCTCTGGTGCAACAATCTTGTCCAGTAGGACGGTGACTGAGAGTGAGCCCGAAACTAGGCTGGCCCATCTCACAATCACCAAGGTCACAATCCAAGTGCTGTGGGGGCCTGTAAAGGCAAAGCGGCAGCAAAACATCCAAAAACGGGGGCTGGCAGTAGCCACAATTGCTTCCTTGTAATCACACCACGTCCGTTTGGGAGCTAACAAGGCCAAACTGGGGACCAGACTGGCAGCGCCACCCTGCACAGCCGAAACTGCCTGGGGTCCCTGAACCAATGACCTTGAGAGTATGTGCCTGCTGTCGGCAATGGACTCGTGGCTCCGGGGGAGAATGATGCCCAAAAGGCCATTGTTCTCACCGTGGCTTCCCCAAGCCAAAAACCCACACCAAAACATCTCCAAGGGTCGTGGAATGTCCCTCCAGGTTAGTGCCAAGTGACCCCCCCACCATATCCAGAAGACTGGACAGGTTTGGGCATAGGTTCACCAGGACCACTCGGTTCGGGGTGCAACACACTCAGTGCCACACCAGGGTCTACTAACGGGATGGCAGGAGGTCTCCCCCCTCGGTCTGGGTGTGCCTTCACCTGAAGTTTCCTCCACCTGTGCGGCCGCCACTGGGCCATCACATGGCTTTGGAACTTGTGTGACAGAGGGCATCCCTAGTCCAAATCCAAACCCAAGTGACCGCCAACCGGAGGTGGGCCGTTCGTGACGGCCTGGACCAGCTGGTGGTCCGTCAGGAACCAATGTCTCTCCAGAGCATCCAGAAGCTCCGAAGTGGGCTTCCCATCTAAGGGGGTCCTGCCTATACCAGCTGCACGCAGCATTCCCCAAATCCTGGCTCTATCTGTGGGAGGCACCTGGGGCGGGGGCTCGCCCCCACCAGATGTTTCCCGGGGAGAACAAGACTCAGAAGGCTGTTTAGGGGCAGTGGGCTGCTGTGAAGGGTGTCCTGCCTTGCCGGGCTGGCTGTGGGAGTCCCTTCCCTACCACTGCCTGTCCTGTCGGGGGTGCGAGTTCCAGTTCCCTCTTGGAATGGAATTCAGTGCCGATCTCCTGTGTTGGGAATGGGGTCCGTAGTATGTCGCCTCTGATACGGGTTCCCAATTCCCGGGGTCTCTCCTGTGGGCCTTTGGGGGAGGACGCAGGGCGTCAGCCTCTTGCAGCAGGTCGGCGACCCTGTGGAGGTTGTTCCCAAACTCTTCCCAAGGTGTCGCAGCTGGGTCCACCAAGCCCAGGGCCAATCTTGTCTCATGGTTCAAGCCTCTGTATAACAGAGTCTTGAACTCCACGTGATCAAAATTGTACCTGCGAGCCGTCAGGGCTACCTTCTCAGCCAGAATCGTGAGGAGCTGCTTCCTCACCACATAAGCCTCAGGGTTCTCACGAGGACCCTGCTGCTCCATGACGTAGAGCACACTCACACTCTGTCCAGGCCAAAGGATCCTCACTACCTCTCGCATCCAGTTGTGTGCCTCAAGCTTAACCAGGCCTTGAGCCACCACAGCCAATTCAAGGGTAGGGAGTTCCAGAGGGGACATGCAAAGGTGGGCCAGCTGGGTCAGGTCCTGGCCATTGGCTGTAGGGTGAGAATGGGTCACCGCATTGAGCCACATGATGCCGGTGGACCGATTCAAAGGTCCTAGCTGGTCGGCGATTGCTTTCGCCTCAGTTGCGCGCCAGGGGACTCTAGTCTCGGTGACCTGTGTCTCCTGGGTTTCTGCACTACCTTCACCAGCAGGGACGGTCCTGCGTGCCATGGACCGCATCTCTACCGAGTGGACTGGTACCTTAGGGACATCCCAGTCCAGATTGTGAGGAGAGGAAGCCAGGGCGTCTGCTGGCAACGTGTCCTCAGACAAGTCCTGGGCAAAACTCGGGAGCAGCTCCAGACACACCGCCGAAATTAGGGCCTTACATGTCTGGAGCTGACTTTCCAAGGCAGCAATCTGCTTATGGCAGGCTGCGTGACTAACAGCCTCTTGCTGTTCCTTCACCTAACTGACCATGAATTTGGCCGCAGCTCGGGCATGATCAAGCTCAGCCTCTAAGGTGTGTGCTTTCTCCTCTCAAATTTGGGCGACTAGGGTGACATCACTAAGCTTCTGTGCGGAGGCCTGTGCAACGGATGCAAAAGTTACCTTGTCTGCCCTCAAGGTCTCAATCTCGGCATGAAGCCGGGCATTCTCCTTTTCAACTTCTACTAGCTTTCCCCGGGTCTCAACAAGGGCACTACTAGCATCTCTGGCCGCAAGCCAAAGTCCACAAGCTGCCAACGAATCCTTTGAAGGGCCGAATGGGTTCTTTGATTTACGCGCCAGGGCGTACGCTTCTCAGAGAGAGGCAAAGGGGTCAGCCGTCTGGAAGACAGAGTCCTTCCAGGGGTACTTTCCTTTACCCAAAACCCATCTCTCCAGTTTCCCTTGGACCTCCTCCTCAGACATGAGGTCCTTAACTACAACAGGGCTCTCCTTAGCCATTTCTACTACCACAACACAACAACTACGACTCACTACACAAAACACCACAACAACAACCAAATTCCTACACAATATGGGACCAGGACCTGGAGTGATGGGTAAGATCACCTAGACCCCTGGGGGAGCTAAGGAAAACAAACTCTCTGGAACTTCTCTAGGGAGGAGGGAAAGGAACCAATCTCCAGTCTGCCCAAACAAAGTCACTTTTGTACTCTCAGGCCCAGTTCTGCACCTCGACAGCACTGATGACAAAAGGACAAGGCCAACGGTTCAGGGACGGGGAGGCCACACAAGGCCCAGGGGAACCCTCAGGAGTGCTTCCATGGCTCACTGGAAGGGGAGGTTACAAACCCAAAGGAATTTACAGCACCACCTGGACAAACAGCGGGGAAAAAGGGACAAGGAACCCAAAACTGAACCATTCCTATCTGGTTTTCTGGGTGAGGGGGCCCTTCCTCTACCTCGGGCTAAACCGTTAAACCCTACAGCTAGGTTGGGACTCACCACCCGATCCTAGCAAGCCGGCAATATCAGGACGCACCCGCAAAACTGAGAAGCCGGGATTCACCACCTGAACCTTCTCCAGTACAAACCAAATCAAAAACCAAGAGAAACTCACAAGGGGACAACGAAAGAAGTGGGGCTGCTCCTTCTGTACTGTGTACCTTGCCGCTAAGGTGTTGAATGTGTGTAGACTGTTCCTGACGTGCTAGCGTCCTAACACATGCAATCCCAGCCCACGATAGACCCAAGATGGGGAGGTGATTCCCAGGACAAGACAAGAGAGGGGTACAGATATCCACACGATAGAAATACTGCACATACACACAGAAGCCGCACACACACACTATCCTGCCTACCAGTGCTTCTATACAGCTCGACTGACCGTTCCCTAAGTCAGTACCACCCAATCTGAGGAGGTTCCGGATTCCTTCTCAAACTGGGGGTACCGGGGTTGCCCGCATTGCTCCGCCACTCTGTTACCCTGTGAATTGGGGGTCCCAGGAGGGATGCCCAAACAACCACACAAACTAAACAAAGATGGGGAAATTAGCTGGAGCACTCTCTTGGCTAACGAGAGGCAGGGTAACTTAGCAGGGATCTTTTACCCTATGTATACAGCGTCGGGTTAGTGAGCAGACAAAATAGTTCAAACTAGCAATAAGATTTATTAAGCAATTATTAAGAAAAACACAGACACACTTGCTAACTAGAAATGGAAATAAAGCTTTGGGGGAATGGGTGATACACCACCTTTCTCGCAGTCCTGAAGAAAGCCAATGGGGAGAAGGAAACCTAGCACGGAGGCCGAGGGGAGTTCCCAGAAGAAGCGGCAGCAAGGCAGGATGGAAGTCCGGCGAAGTCCGAAGAGCTCTTGGAACTGGGGGTTTTTATTAAGGGAAGGCATGACCGTGGGCTAGTCTGGTCTTGGGCGAAAACAATGAGTTTTGGACTGGAGACAATGTCTCCGAAAGGTCAGAATTTGCATGATTGAGTTATAGACCAAATTGAAAATAGTATGGCCAGTATGTAGATGCGGCTAGCTCGGCAGTTAAGCACTTAGCTTACCAGGATGCCCTCTCAGGGCAGAGGTCTCTTTGTTTTGATATACATCTGTAATGAAGGTGTTTGTTTTGGGAGGTCCCCCAAAGCAGATCTGGCAGTTTCTGGCTTGCCTTGGTGTAAACAAATATAGCCATGCCTAGCTTCGCGCTTGTTCGGTGGCCTCACAAACACTTACCTGGTGACTGAGCAGGGCCAAATTATGATATCAAAACGATATCTAAGGTTACCAAGGGCCAGACCAGTTCACAGTGATAACAGAAATTATTGGTGAGATAAAAATTGTGGGAAGCTTGTCGTAGAAATGACCATATCGTCTTGGGAATTATAATATAGAAGAGAAAGAAAGCTGAGCATAGTTACATAACTCTGAGTCCCTATCTTTGGGGAAAGGCAGTATATTAATAAAGTTACTGATTGACATTGATTGATTGATTGATTGATTGATTGATTGATTGATTGATTGATTGATGTGCATCTTGTGCTTTAGGAAAGATGATCTGAATAAGTTCAAGGAAAATTGTGTGCAAATCCATGAGTGGAACTAATCAAGTATAAGGTAGCTTAGGATGCAAGATACTGAACAGGTAAAGGCAAACAACTGGAAAAAAGGTGGAAGGCATCTGTATGGGAAATGGCCAGAAGACATTCTGAGCAGTAAGTTGGCACTTATTTCAATTTCCTTCCATGTTCAGGCTTCTGTATCTCTGGCCAGGTGGACTTTTTTGGCTGAATCCCCTGCTGTGTTTACCATAACCAAGATATTATGCCCTTGAAATCTCAAAGTAGATGGCTAGAAGGGACAGTTGCCATTAATAAGCTGCTAATTACCAAGGATATGTTTTCTAAACATTGATAAGGGCTAGAAGTCAGAGTTCAGGCAAAGGTGCAATTAATGTCTGTGTCAATGCACAGGTTGGTGAGGGACAGAAAGAATATTCAAAATTATTCCAAAATTGTTGAAAAACAGCTTTCCCAAGTATTGAGAAATTCTAACAAGGAGAATGCTACACAACTGACAAGAATCTTTACAGTTCATGACTTATTCTCTTAAAAAAAATGACTGTGCAGAAGATGCTGCTTGTACCTTTTTGGCCCAGAAGAATGTTTTCTGTGCAAAGAATGCCATGCTTTGCACAAAAAAAATGCTTTCATAAGTCTTGCATTGCAGTTTTCAATGACATTCTTGCAGTGAGGAGAAAAATGGTAAAATTATCTATTCTTGCCTTCAAGAAGGATATTTGTACTTTGTGTACAAATATCGCTCTCAGATTCCACAACCTTCAACATTGGCCTTGACTGCAGAGATGCTCTGTACCTGTTGTCCAGCTGGAATCTCTACTTGGTTGCTTATTTTGAACTCCTAGCAACACAGAAAAGAGAAAGCATCATCTTGGCTCAGTAAACTTCCTATATCCTTTTTCTGCTTGCCTGCTGTCTAATAAAAACCTTAATACCTTCATCATTTGTGCTGCCTTTGTCTTTGCACCCTGCAAACTTTTTGCTTTTGACAGAATAATATCTAAGTGGACCTGGTATTACAGCTTTCCAATGAGCTAAGATTTAAAGCAGCATTTATGGGAAAGGAAAGAAGGTTAGATCATCAAGGTCAAGGGTAAATGAGCCATCAAAGGTTGTGGAGAGAGTGTTTGGAAGGTCATGATCACTAGAAGGTAGAGATGGAAAGTACATTAATTATTTTTGATTTCCTACATGAATTTTTTTCCCCAATACTCAAGAAACCCTGTCAGGAAAAACAGAACATCTACAAGCTTCTTCACACTTTGGGAAGTCTTTAGAGTGAATTGATTTGTGAAGCAAGACACGTGGGACGTTTTGTGCCAAAAAAACACATTTTCTGTACAGGAAACAGTGCATTTGTGCAGAAAACACTACTTCTGTGGCAGAAGACTGGAAAGCCCATTCTTTCTGTACAGAAAAATTTCCCAAAAGATTTCTCAAAATGCAAAAAGCAAATGAGAACTGTGCAGAAATCTTCATGTCCTCACACTGTGGGAGAAAGTTTGAAAAATTATATGTGAGGACAAAAACTGTGGAGATTTGCATTACTTGATGTTATTGTTTGCCATTTACCCTGCAAATGGGCCCTCCAAGAACCTGGATCATCTACAGTACAAACCAATATAAGCTTAATAATGGATATTATGAACAGCAATAATATAAACGATGTATGTGAGAGAGAGTGAGTGTGTGTGTGTGTGTGTGTTGCTATTATGGAAAACATGTTTCACCTGGCAGAAATAGGGGAAAAAAATCAGACCATCAGCTCAGAATAAATGAATTGATCATAGGTGAGCTCCAGACATTCAAAAATGACTTTGAGTCTTGGAGCAATATATTCAAGAGTATATCTGGATATCTACTGCAGAGCTGATCCTGGATTATTTCATCCTGGATTATCTGCAAGTGTCCAGCAGATTCAGGGTTTCCTTTTACCAACATAGCAATAGCAATAGCATGTGTATTTCTGTACTGCTTATCAGCTAAGTGCTCTCTAAGTGGTTTTACAGTGTGCTAGCTAATTGCCCCCAACAAGCTGGGTACTCATTTTATCAACCTGTGGAAGGATGGAAGGCTGAGTCAACCTGGAGCCCAGCAGAATCGAACTCACAACCTTGTGGCTGCAGTACTGGCATTTAACCACTGCGCCATCAGGGCTACCACTAGGAAATACTTTGGTCATTGTGGACATCAATAGCTTGACATTAGGTATTTCTTAAAATTAGGAGCAAAGAATTGTCAACATGGGAGGAGGGGTGGCAGCTTCAGCCTGGAAATGTTAGCAACTGGTAGCAAAGTGTTCAGGTGTGACATGGATCATAGGATGCCATGGAAAAAACTCACACTCCTGATAATGCAGGAGTGTGCCTCTGAGTGTCATTCATAACTGTAAGGATTGTTCTGTATTTTTTAAAAAGCTGCATCTCCTACTACAGTAAAGAAAGGAGGATCACAAATGAGTAATGAGATCATCTGGATCTTTTGTAAAATGTGGATGGAGATGACATGATGATTCTGCACCAAACAATGCAGATATTGATTCAAAGAGCTCTGGGGTATCTTGAGCATTGTGTGACTACTGTATTGGACAAATCTTTGCTGAGACACTATGCAAGGGCAAAACCTTCTATTTCAATCTATTTGCAATTAGATGATCAAAATCAGATAACCCCAGGAGTATTTGGAGATCTTGAAGTTCTACCAGTGATGAATATTATTTTGAAGGCGACTGCTGAACTGTATACTGTACAGAACATTCACCTTAGGGAATTTTTGTTCTGCTACTTCAAAAAACAGACGGAGTTAGAGAAGAGAAGAAACAGGAGTGATTAGAGGGGAAATAACAGAATCAGCTACATGGTGCCCTGCTTATGGTGCCTGTAGTAAAGAAAAACAGAAAAATTAGAAACAGCATAGATCTAAAAAGACAGAACAAAGCTGTGGTAAGAGAAAAAATCATCTTCCAGACACTAAAGATTTTTCTCCCAAGGGCAGCAGATGCAGTTGTATTCTCTGAAATAAAGGCATCTTGTGTATTCTGGCAAATTCCTCTAGCTGGAAAAAAATGCCAGCTGCTCATATTTATAATCCTATTTGAAATATATTACTTTTAAGGGTTGTCAGTTCAGATCACCAGTGCCCCCAACATCTAACAAAGAAAAGTGGTTGCACTAAACATCAGGATGATGGTGGTGATGGTGACAATGACTACTAGTAGTAGTATTTCTCCTTTCACCATATTACTTTTATTGGACGGAAAATAAGCAGAGAAGCAAACTTCAAAGCAAGCAAGGTTTAGACATTTAGAAAACAGAAAGCATCTGTGGATGTTGCTGTGTTTATAAAATGTTTCTTTTTCAAAAAAAATTGCCAATATGCCATCCTTCATCCCTTAGGGATCTCAAGGAGGTGTACCCAGTATTTTCAAAACAAAACAGAAATATATAAAATTGTAGCAATAAAAAATAATAGTTCCAGGAGAAATGTATATATTGCACATAGCGTTGGACTGAGGAACATGCTGCATGACTTTCCTCTCACAGCACCATTTGCAGTTGGGGAGAGAGCAGAGGGCTGCCTTTTCTTCTGGTCCATGTGGCAGTGGATGCCACCCTCGGCCACTGTATGGACTAAAAGGCGCTCTCTAGTGGGCAGCCAATGAGATTGAATCTGGTTCAATCTCATTGGCTGCCTGAACCCAGCCTGAGTGGTTGCTTGCAGGCTTCAGTTAGGCTGGGCTACAGGGGTCAAATACCTCCTTCCCCTCTGAGAGTTAGCCAGTTTCTCCATGTCAGCTCCCCACTCAGCCACGCATTGTGCACACTTTGTTTTTGACATAACTTCCGGAAGTGGTCACATCAGCCTTGGATCAAGGATGGTTGCTACCAAGTGCACTTGATCATTAGTAGGACATAGGATTTGGGGGGGGGATTTTTGGGGTTCAAGAGGTGCAAGCTGATGGTGTGTGTGCCCAGATTGGGAGGACTTGCACTTTTTTACCCCATGGTGGCAGGAATGGCACTGTGGGTGGTCCCCCCTCGCCATTCCTGGATTCCAGCATCAGGCTGGAAGTTTTCACTCACTGTTCAACAGGTGGGTTGACTGATGCCAGGATCCAGACCCATGTGTGTGCCAACCCATTCTGTATCTGTAGCCAATAAAATTGTGGCCTTTTTTCTCTGAATGATGTGGTCCTGTGTTTTTTATTCAGAGTACCTTTGTCCCTAACCACTTAACACCACCCACCAAATGTTTCTAGAGAACAAAAGCCATGGAATGAGGTCCTAGGGAGATATTGTTTTGGCTCTAAGGATCAGAGCAAAAGATACTTGAAAGAGCTGCTCACATCTTCACTTAAACTGAGAAGAAATATCAGCAGATATGGCTGTGGAAGTTTAGAGTTACAGTAAATACAGTCAATGTGAAGCCTGTTTGCTTTGATAGGGGCAAAGAGGTGATAAGAAGCTATGAGTTCATGGCTCTGAAAGAATGTCTATAGATTTATTGTGCAGGTGCTGCATGCAGATATGTAGCAGGGAGGAGGACATATTCTGCCCTCCAATGAAAGTTTCCTTCAGTCCCAAAATTTCTAGCATTCCAACAAGTGAGATATTGAAAATCATCTACACTTAGAACTCTTACATTTGCTTTGTTTGTGTTCTTGTAACTGCTGTTGTTGGCCTTCAAGTGATTTCTGACTTATCATGGGGGGGGGGGTTGGCAGGATTTGTTCAGAGTGGGTTTGCCTTTGCACTCCTCTGAGTCTGAAAGAGTCCGACTTTCCCAAGGTGACCCAGTGGGTTTCCATGGCCAAGTGGGGATTCATAGCATAGAATCATAGAGTTGGAAGAGATCATAGGGGCCATCTAGTCCAACCCCCTGCTATGCAGGAACATCCATCAAATCATTCCCAACAGATGGCCATCCAGCCTCTGCTTAAAAAGCTCCAAAGGAGACTCCCCCACACTCCGGGGCAGTATTTCCACTGCTGGACAGCTCTGACTGTCAGGAAGTTCTTGGTCTACAGAGTCATATGTGGAAACCACTATGCCATGCTGACTTTATCTCGTAAGTGTGCCTTCCCCTTTTCTGTGGATGCCCAAATTGTGTTTCTAAATGCCCAACTGAAGTATTAAGTTACATTACAGACAGAAATTCATTACTGAAGACAAATTTCAGGGGGGCCAGAAAGCTTATGAAGGAGCAATGCTCTCATTTTGTCTCCCCCACAGCTACATTCCAACTGATGTCTTTGGCTAAGACCAAGACAGAACAGACAGCAATGCTTATATAAGTGGGTGTCTTGTCCTAGCCACAGCACCACCTACTGATAGAAGAGCAATCTTTCTATGAAAAATCAGTTATGTATTTTAAGGCCGTTTGTTAATGGTTCATTTACTATTCTACAACTTTCAGAAGTAACAGTGAAGACCTAGTAAAATATTTTCCAAGACCGTTTTCTCTCTAAATAATTATGATCTTTATAACTAGCCAAAAAAAAAAAAAAAAAGGCAAAAAAGCAGGAGAGTACTTGGGGAAATTCCAGACCAACTGTCCTTAAAATGCAGAAAACAGACATCCTCATTTCTTAATCACTATAAAATCTAACCTCATTCATGGCCTTATCAGTTCTGAGCCTTTTGTTAGTAATTCAACAGAAGGAATGTGCAGGGAAATAGTATCTTCACTCCATGGAATTTTTTTTTCTCCACTTCACAGGTCATAACTCTAATATGATAAGGATTTTCAAAAGAAATGTACAACTTATGTTTGGAAGCATGAAGCATGAAAATCCATTTGCAGGCATATCTTCTTCCTCCACATGACAAATGCATTCTATGTAAGTCTCAGAGCACAGGTCAAATTCTAAAACCTGTTATTTAGTTGACATTAATTAAAGTTCAAAGGGAAGGACTTGTACAGTGATGGCTGGTGGCTCTGATGTAAGAAGGAAATCCACTCTGGGTTCCTCTATGACTTTTATAGGCACTATCCAAGGGCTTCTTAGTCTCAAAGGAGATTCAGGACTGTAGGTATCTTGGATTGCTTCTTTAGAGTTTTAACTAAAATCCAGAGTTCAAGCTAAAACATCAGAGCCGCGAGCCACCCCTGGATTGTGTATGGGGGTGGAAACCAAGCTGAAGGTAATTAGAACTTTCACAAATATTCAAGCACTTATAGGCTTGAAAGGACTAGAAAATCAGTCATATTCTTTTCAATTTTATATTTGTGTTGACGCTGATAGAAGTTACCATGATATAATCTTCCCTTGAAAAGCTGTTTATTACATGATGTGAAAAGCTGTTTATTACATGATGTGTTAACTATCATCAGAAAACAAACACAGATGGTTAAATGTAACTTTTTTTAAAAAAAAACTTATCCTAGGTTTCTCTTGGTGTTAACAGCTACTAAGGAACTTGCTCAAACAAATATTTTCTGAAACATGTTAAGAAACTCTTTTGAAGATGTGGGCAGACAGGACTTCATGCTTTAGGCTTTGGTTTGGTTTGGTTTCTTTCTCCCACCTGCTTTACAATAAAGACAAGACTGGGCATTCTTGATCAGGTCAGACTGTGTTCTTAAGTTCTGTCTACACTGGTGCTTTCTTCTGTATTTCTGCCCTGAAGCAGCATCCTATATAAATCCCAGGTAAATTCCAAACACAGTTGATTAAAAATGTCAACAGTGAACCAGAATAAGATTTAAGACTTGTCAGGATCAACTCTTTCTACTTTTTTGATATATAAACTATCGCTCAGGCTCTGTTTAGGTATGTAAATAATGAATTAATGGAAGTGTGAACGAGAGATTGAAGCTGAACTCTCTGGCCCTGGCACTAAACTCCTTGTATTCAAGATGCCTTTAACTCAAATCCCATTTGTTTCTTCCTAGATGTGCTCCTGTACACACAGTCTGAACCCTGGATATATGGAAGGTATGGGAACTGTGCAATCTCCTTGGATGTTGATTTGGTAATTGAATTTTGGTGTATCAGTTATGAACAAATGAGACTGTTAAACAAGGTCAATCAGAGATAGGACCATCTCTAGTTCACTCCATTTCCTTACAAAAATGACTGAATGAACTAGGAATGCTTGAGGAATCCAAAAACAAGATAGCAACCCTACTGATTCAATGGATTGCCATGGAATGTTGCTCTTTCCATGGACTGACAGTTGAATCTTTCTTTACCACTGGTGATAGGAACACATCTTTCACTGCATCTGTAAACAACAGGCTTACATTGAGTAGGGAAGGTTGCTTAAGTTCACAGCTCTTTCTTCCAACACCTTGCTGCCACTTCCCAGCATCTGCTGCTCAAAGCAGCCATCCCACTCTGCCTAAAGCTAGGGCTAGCCCTTTTGATCTGTACCTCCTAGCAAAATGTGCAGATTGGAATGCCTCCACCATTCAAACTGTGTACTTGTCTCTTGCAGCACTGTTTTCAGTTCAAACAATTCACCAAATGCAGTTCAAAATGTATGTTTTACAAGAAAAATACTGCAATAGTCAATAGCTGGAGTTGGCCTTCTCCTGGGTTAGCCAGTGATGACCCATGAGATGTTGTGACAGGTGCTGCAGTGAAGAAGGAGAAGAGGAAAAAACAGTCTGTCATTTCAGACACAGGTTCTGAGGAGGCAACAGAAAGAATGATGTGGGAGTGCAAGGAAAGGTTAGGAAAGCGTACAATTGCAACTAAGTGGGCTAAGAAATTGGCCAGTCTGCTGATGTTGGATCTTTGAAGATAAGTCTTGAAATAAAAATGTCTCTTTTTTATATATATATTGAACCACTGCCAGAGCCTATTCTATGTACCTAAAGAGACACAGCAATGTACCTAAAGAGACACAAGAACATTGATGTCAGTATATTCATAATTACCTTGTTCATTTGTTTCTTTCCCTCCAGACAATACAGCCATGATTCCTAAGCAAAGATTAAGGTGGGATACAGGCTCCAGGGTAACACATAAGGTACAACCTGTGGCTTTGGAACAAATATATTCAAAACTATGCTTAGAGTTATTTTTTTAAAAAGAAAAAAATGCCAGTGGGTTTTATTATATTGAATTCTGTGCTGGGAGAAAGGCAGGATATACATTAAATTATTAATGGAGCATTATTTATTAGAGTGATTTGCATCTTGAGAGTCAGCATAGTGTAGTGGTTTGACTGTTGGACTAGGACACTGGGAGACCGCAGTTCAAATCCCAGATCTGTTACTGCCGTGAACTGGCCTGGCCTTTGGTAAACTTCAGATATCATTTTGATATCACAATTTGGCCCTGTTCTGCCACCCTCAGCCACGTGTCTGTGAGGCCGCTGAACAAGCACTGAGCTAGGCATGGCTATTATATGCTGACTCACACCAAGGCAAGCCAGAAACTGCCAGATTTGCTTTAGGAGACCTCTCGAAACAAACATCTTCATTACAGATGCGCATCAAAACAAAGAGACCCCTGCCCCGAGCGGGCACCCTGGCAAGCTGAGATGCTCAACTGCCAAGCTAGCTGCATCTACATACCGGCCATAGTATTGTCAATTCAGACCTTAACTCAATCATGCAAATTCTGACCTCTCGGACACATAGTCTCCAGCCCAAAACTCATTGTTTTCGCCCAAGACTAGACTAGCCCACGGTCATTCTTTCCCTAATAAAACCCCCCAGTTCCGAGAGCTTCCTCGGATCGCTCCAGACTTCCATCCAGCCTTGCTGCCGCTCTGTCCAGCAAATTCCCCTCGGCCACCACGCCGAGCTTCTTCTCTCCAGTTGGACTTCTTCAGGACTACAAGAAAGGTGTTGTATCACCCATTTCCCCCCAAACTCTCATTTCCTATTTCTAGTTAGCTGTGTGGTTGTGCTTTCTTAATAATTTGCCTGATTGTTAATAAACATAATTGTTGCCATTTTAAACTGTCTGACTGCTCACTGACCTGAACCTGTATACATAGGGTAAAAGATTCCCGCTAAGTTACCCTGCATCTCGCTAGCTTAAGAGAGTGCTCCAGCTAATTTCCCCATCTTTGCTTGGTTTTGTTTGGTTATTTGGGCACCCCTCCTGGGACCCCCAAGTCACAGGGTAACAGATCAGTCACCCACTCAATGACCCTGGGCAAGTCATATTCGCTTAACCTCAGAGGAAGGCAAAGGCAAAACCCATCACAGATTTGCCTTAGTGTCACCACAAGTTAGAATGACTTGAAGGCGCATAACAATCACCCACAAAAAATGCATCTTGCCTTTCCAGTTCCAAAGCCACATGCAGAATAGCTAAAAGCATTACAGAAGCAAACAGTCTTTGAGAATGGTCAGTAAACCACCACTCACTCTTTCTTTCTTTCTTTCTTTCTTTCTTTCTTTCTTTCTTTCTTTCTTTCTTTCTTTCTTTCTTTGTTGTAGTTGCTGTTGCTGTTGTTGTGAAATGGAACTAAGAGAAATTAATGAAAAGAACAACAATCACCTTCCTTTTAAAGTTAAAAGGAACTTCCTAATTTAGAGTGAATTCCTGTAGGCAATGTGAGGTTGGATCGGGAGGGGGGGCGCTTGTCCACTAGCACGGAGTGAAAGAGCCCTGCAGTGCCACCCTTGCTTCTCTGCCCTCAGTAATTTGATGGATCCTCCCATGTATCATAAATGACTGCCTTAGTCATTAATCAGGCCCCAGAGAAGCAAGCATGTGAGCCTTCATGACACATATCACTTCCTCATTGCTCTATATATGATCCAGTACATGAGTATGATAGGATACATTTTTTTCACATTTTGAGAAGGAAGACCTGTACATATTAAGTTTACAGAGGGATCATCTGAACCTAACATGTAAGATGGAACCAGGTGCAGATCTGCTTCTCCATAGGATCTTGTATGAAGTGGGCATCTAGATCTGTGTTTCTTGAGCTTTGGCCTTCCAGATAATTTCAAATCTCAGAAGCCCTGACCATGACAACCAGTCATTAGGAATTCTAGAGGCTGAAATTTAAAACATCTGGAGGGGCCAAATGTTCCCAACCACTGCTCTAGACCACCAATCCTATTGCAAATCTGCTGAGCTGGGGGTACTCACCCCTGCATTCATAGGTTAAATCTACACACTCCGGACAATCTTTTCCTTTCACAATTTGAAAACAGCTCTAGCAAATGAGACTAATTTTTGTGTATTATTATACCCTGTACAGCAAAGAGTAACACTCAGTCATGGCAATATAATCTCATATTCTGAAAGGTTCACTGCAGCCTACTGAAATGATTGTGGAACAATTCTTGTCAATCCTTTCTAAGTTTTAGCACTCTTAATATAGCATTTAGTGAGAATGTTGATTGCTTGATTTATGTTTTTGCTTCCTTAGTCATTAATTATTACTGTTACACTATTACTGATTTCCATAAATTTTCCTAAACAGTAAGAGTCAAATAAACAAGGAATGACTTAAACACCTGGCTGCTAGTTCTGAAAAATATCTGATATTGTACATGTAGGCTATTTGCCAGGGAAGAAGTGAAGAAATTCATGACAGATCATAATTTCTTCTGGGTTTCTCTTTTGCCCACGGATCCCAAAATCATTTTCTGTAGCATCTTTAGGATTAATAGATTCCCCTCTCTTCTTATCCCTGTCTCATGAGGATTTATTTGGGAAGAGAAAGCACCCTGATTAGATAGGAGATGGATTCAAAGGATTTATAGCTGACTGACTCCTGGGGAAAAAGCTTCACCAGGTGGATGATGTACCTTTTAATGGAAGAGCTGCTTTTAAATTGCTTTTGGTTCAGTTCTTGTTTTAATATAATAGTTCAATTGTATTTTAATATAACTGTTTATGTGTACTTGCAGCTACTTTTTAATCATGTTGTGAGATGTCTTGAGCGGAGAGATATGTAAGCCCCCCATATCTATGATATATTCCCAGACTTAACACTGATATCAAAAACATGGATAACGCGAAATGCTATATTTTGACCAGGCAAGTCAAGGAAGGAGGGAGGCAGCTCCACCACCCAGCTCCTCTTTCCTGGTTGTCTTCCTTCCCAGTGGGGATTAGTGATCAGCCCCTCCCTGGGAATCAAATCTTGTGAGAGGTCTAACTACTCAGAGCTCCCACCATTTTTGGCCAAGGAAGGTGTATCTAGGACTGATTATCTACCTTTCTCCAGGACTTTCTTTCTCCAGAACAACATACCACAAATTCTGCATCATTCTAGGAATCAGTTTCAGTGTATTGTCCCCCATCTAAACTGCTTCAGCATCTAGACACTGGCCCATGGCCTACATGACCATATCTGATTTAGATGGGAACAAAAAATACAGCTGACTATCATCAATACAGTGATGACAGTTGGCTTCAGATCTCCATATGGCAGCTCCCAACAGATCCAGACATTCAACATCATAAGGCATAAGATGGTATTCTACAATACCTTGTAGCAAAATTGCAAGGGGACTGAGAAATTGTCTCCCAGTGCCACAGTTTGTTCTGTTGACTGGAGCAGAACCATCAGCGTACAGAGGCCCTAATGTGCAACCCACAGAGGTCATCTAGAATGGTGTCATGGCTGCTGCTATCAAAAGCCAGTGAGATATCAAGCAAAAGCAATGGGACTGCACTTCACTATTGAAATAAAAATCATCCAACAGGGTACCCAGGGACCATACTGTTTTTAAGGTGAAAGAGGCACATATGTTAACATTGGAAGGCAGCTCATTAACAGTTTTGTTTATTTCTTTTTATAAAACAATGAAAATAGGGAATGCATTGCATTAACATAAAGCGACAAACCAATTTAAAGAAGAAAAAACAATTAAGTGAATGCAAAGGTGCCTCCTATCCCATCATTCCCTCCACATCACTGTTTTAAAAACAAAAGATATGAAGATTGATTGGAAGATATAGGCCCTTTCCACACAAGGCGAGGATATTACACTGCGATGCTACCGGCCATTTTTTTCAGTATCTGAGGTAACGCGGACTTTAATTTACGAAGTTCCATACGGCTCTAGCATGAACCAGTCTAGCATGTGTTAATAGATCCACACGATTTTCTCATGGCCACTCCCGTTAGTCTCCTTACCTCGCCCTCTTCAGCTGTGATTGGCTGTTTTTTTAAAAAAAAAATGGCTCCGTGCGTCATTACATATGTGCTCATGTGCACATGTACGCACAGCCACCTGGGTCCTCCCACGACGCCTCCCTCCCTCCGCCCCTCCCTCCTTTTAGCCTTGAGTTATTTTTAGCTTGAGAGTTTTTTCCCACCCATTCTTTCTGCTGTTTTCTGCTGGCTTTGCAATGGAAGAAGAGGGGATGACCAACGTTGCCAGGGTCCCATTGCTCCGAAAGATACCGTGAATACAGGGGTTTGAGTGCTGGACTACAGAAGACCAGAGTTCAGATCCCTACTCAGCCGTGGAAACCAGCCGGGTGACTTTCGTCAAGTCACATTCTCTCAGCCTCAGAGGAAGGCAATGTTGGCACACCTTGCCATTAATCAATTTTCGGATGGAGACATATGCCTTTGTTTTAGCTGGGGACAGAAGCGGTTGGGTCACTTGCAGCAGAGGCCGTTACACCCACACACTCACACACCCTCCCTCCCCGCCAGGATTCGGTCCAGGGGTGACTACATGCCACTCTCTCCAGACGCTGGACTGCAGCTCCCAGCATTCTTCTCCATGGCCTATGCAGTTGGTTTGGGGCTGCTGGGAGCTGCAGTCTGCCAGAGGGGCACCCGCACCTGCAGAGGGGCACGCATTCTTCCCCGCTCCTCTGGATACCTCCGTGGCAATGTCAAAGCCTGCTCCACCCAGAACTACACTTCCCGGCATGCTTTTGGAAGAGGGCAATGATGTCTCCCGGGTCTTCCAAAGACGGAGCGGTGCGGCAACCAATGGAGCACCCAGCGCAGCACGGCTCATCCAATAGGGAGTGCCTGGGGGCAGTGGAGGCGGCCATGGCCGCAGAGCCCTGTGAGAGAAGCCCAGGGAAGTGAGAAGGAGGAAAGCTGCAAGGGTGGGGGTACCCGCAGCCCTCCAGATTGGGGCTTTACTGCAACACCCAGCGTCCCCAACCGGCTGGCCAGTCGTAAGGGATGCTGTGAGTTGGAGTCCAGCCACATCCCAACAGTCGCATGATTCCCATGGACACCGCAAGGGTGGGGATGCGTGCAGCCCTCCAGATGGGGCTGTAGTGCAATGCCCAGTATCCACGGCCGGCAGGGGAATGCTGGGGATTTTCATCTGACGAAATCGAGGTGTTGGAAAGGATATGAATCCCCCCTCCCTGACTCCTAAAGTGCCATCTGAAGTCAGATGAGGGGGAGAGCCTGTTAGTCTCAGGATTACAATTCCCAGAAACTCCTATGTGGGATGATGGGAGCTGCAGTTCAAAGACAACTGCAGGCGTCTACTTTCCCCATCTCTAGCTTATTTTTTTTATGAGGGAGGCATTTCAGCTTGGGATTCCCCCCCCAATAAACCCTCTCTGATTTCAAAACAAGTTTTTTTAAAATCTTTTTTTATTGGCATTCAGGTTCTTGACCTCTTCCCTCCACCCCCCAAAAAATTTCTGGTTTCAAAACAAGTTGAAATCTATTTCGTCTGAGGTATATAAGCAGCAGAGGGGGACACTGAGTGGCTCTCCAGACCTTGGGTTCCAATTCCAGGAGAAAGGCAGCCTACAAATATAACAAATAAATAAATTAAATAAACTTTGACCCCCCCCCAAAAAATAAAACTGTAATAAAAATGAAAAACTAATTAGTAAAAAGGGAAGGGAAAATATTGTAGGTCCCATACAGCATGCCAGCCAACACATGGAGGCTATTTTAAAAATAATTAAGGGGGATACGGGCGTGCTATCAGATCAGGCGAGAGAACAGGCAGTCTTTTGTTCTTTTATGAGGAAGGAGAAAGCATTCAGCAGTCCCCCTGGAATATAACCCCCGCAACCGCATATCCCCAGCCTCCAGAACTGCCAAACAGCTCCATCCACACATGCAAAACTTATTTTAAACTGATAAAGATAAAAACATATTCATTTTGATCCAAACTACGTACCTGCACTCCTTTTTCCTTTTTCTTTCTGTAGCACCTAACCGCTTTCCGAGGAACAAAAAAATGGCGCTGTCCTGTTCTTTGTGGGGCGGGACCAACCGCTGAAGCTGTCCATGCCCACGGTCCACCCTCTGTTGATCTCATGGGTGAATCATGTCAAGGAAAACCGGGGTGTCAGCTGTAAAAAGAGCTGAACCCACAAGCAGGCTGCACGGCAAGTCCTTGCAAAGCCCCATCTCCATGCCTGGAGAAAGTAACGCCAACACACAGCTTCCAGGGTCTAAAAGCTACAGCCTTTATTTGAATAACATGATGAAGCAAGTAAGCATGAGAAGAAGAAGTGTGAACACAGAGTATTCTCACACGGTACATATAGTAACTAGGATTACACAAAAGACATCATGAGAATCACACAGAACCATAGCTGCGGTCCCGTGTGAACCGGATATCAAGTAACAGACAAAACACCTCATATCTAAGAACTACTGTTTCTGTATTCCAGCTGCCTGACCTTGGGCTGTGCTGGGAACAGAGTTATTTACGACCTGGAGTGTCGCTAGGCAGTGCGATGAACCAGTGAATGCTGCTTGGCCCAGCATTCTTTAACACTCCCCTACTGGTTACGGAGCTGCTGTGCGTGTTGGGTGTTGCAGGACCCAGCACTCCCAACATGTTTAACATTTGAGCATGAACAACAGCAGACAAAGGCTTGGTACAAACATCAGCTACATTTTCTTGAGAAGACACATAACACAGATCAATCAACTTATCTTGAACACACTGTTTCACATTCTGAAACCTGATGTCAATGTGTTTCGTTCGAGCTTTCACCTGCTCACTCTTAGCCATTTGTATACATGCTTGGGAATCACAATACACTGGCACAGGTACATTTACAGACACATTGAGATCTTTCAGCAACTGCATAAACCATACCAACTCATTACACATGGTGGACAGACTGGCATACTTTGCTTCAGCTGTGGAAGTTGCTACAGTGCTTTGCTTTTTGGCTTTCCAATCAATCACAGCCTCACTGTGTTTTACAACACAACCTGAAGTGCTTTTGCGATCTGTAACATCCTCTGCAAAATCACTATCAGAATAACACACAAGTTCTGGCACTTGTACAGGAGTTATACACAAACAGTAATCCACAGCACCTTTAGATACCTCAGCACCCTTTTGACACCTTGCCAGTGGTATTGGGTGGGCTGAGCATTTGTTCTCCCAGAATGTTGACACTCAGAGCAATGGCAAGCCAACAGGCCCTTGCTATGTAGAGAAAACTCCCAATAACAGACTGATACAGCCTTACATCTGGAAATAATACATCACTAATATGTTTTGTGAACCCTGGAATCATCAGTATTTTTACAGTGTTACAATCAGACATGTTACACTTTTCCAGCAAGTTTTCAATCTTTTGTTTCTGGCTCAGCAGAAAACCTCCCTTGCCTTTTTGTATTTCAAACCCAAGGTAATTTTGAACAGGCCCAGATTCTTGATCTGAAACTTCTTACCCAGTTCACTGGCAAACACTTGCACCTGTTTTTGTGTACCACAGATCAGACACAGATCATCCACATATGCCAGGAGAATTTCCAAACTCTCCCCTTTACTTCGGACATATACACAGGGATCAGCAACGCTTAGCTTAAACCCACACTCCTGCAAAGCATTGTCCAAACAAACGTTCCAACACTGGGCTGACTGTCTCAGACCATACAAAGCACGTTGCAGACGCCAAACAAGACCTTTCCTCCCTTCGACAGTAAACCCATCAGGCTGTACCAAATAGACCTCCTCACGCAAGTCAGCATTGAGGTAGGCAGTGGTGATGTCAAAATGTGTGAGCAGGGACCCTCTCTACCCTGCAATGGCTAAAGCTAGCCGAATGGACTGCATTTTGACTGCTGGGGAGAAAGTTTCATTGTAGCTTTCTTCTTTTGATTCAACCCCCTAGCAACTAACCTCGCCTTGTGTTTGACCTGCCCATCAGCAGTGGTCTTCAACTTGTACGCCCATCTGTAATCAACAGGAATGACACCTTTTGGCAACTCACACAGAGAATACACATTGTGTTGTGTAATGGAATCAATTTCACTCTGCATTGCACCCCACCAAGGCTTTGATTCCTCTTTGGGCATATTGAGGACATCAGCAAAAGAATTGGGCTCACAGTTAACCATACACACACGCACAGACAGAGAGGAATAAGGGGAATAGCGCTTGGGCGGTTTGCCTTTTGTCTTCCTTTCCAACCGTCTCGGACCAGGCCGGTCAGCTTGGCTTGGCTCATCAGCACTGCGGGACATTTTAACAGCTCGTTTCTGTTCTTCCTCAACTCGTGGAGCTGCCTCCTGCCTGGCAACTCTCCTCCTCTGTGCTTCCCCCTCCTCAGGTTCAGACTTAACCCCTGAAGGACCGGGAGCAGAGTCGAGAGGCGCTCCAGAGCAAGAGGCTCACTAGAGATAGGAAGAAGATTTCAGAGGCTGCCTGAACACGCAACCAGTTGGCATGTTCTTCAAAAGAAGCATTTCTGGACACCAAACAATTCTTTCCCCCAGCAAAGAAACGATACCCTTTGCAGTTGGCAGCATAGCCCATGAACCTCAAACGCTGGGCATTTGTCTCCCCTTTTCTCCTCTGGCTCTTAGGAATGTGTACCCAAGCAAAACTGCCAAACATCTTCATGTGAGCAATAGAAGGCTGCTTGCCAAACAGGCACTCATAAGGAGTCGTCTGGAACACGAAACTCTAAAGCCTGTTGTGAATGTAGCAAGCAGTCAACGTTGCCTCTCCCAGAAGCTCAGAGGCAAGTCTGCATCACAGAGCAAGCTGCGCATGAGAGTTTGCAAAACACCTCCATGCCTCTCAGCTATTCTATTCTGGAAACTGGAATAAGCTGCAGTGGTTCTGTGCACAATACCCTTGGAGTTAAACCACGTCTGCATACTCTCAGACAGAAATTCTTCTCCCCTGTCTGTTTTCAAGGCCCTCACTGGACAATCAAACTGCCTCTCCACATAGGCACACCAGTTCAGTATTTGACACACCTCAGACTTTTGCTTCAGCAGATAGCACCACGTGTACCTGCTGAAATCATCTATGAACAGTACACAGAACTGGGCTCCCCCCAGGGACAATTGACTCATAGGACCAATAATATCACAGTGCACAAGCTGAAAAGGAGCAGTGGAGACATGTGTACTTGTCCTGGGAGGAGGAAGCTGTTTAGACTTTGACTGTTTACAGACAGCACAGTCAAGGAACACATCACAGGACTTCAGAGAACACCCTTTACAGCTCCCAGCTAACTTTTTCAACACAGAAAGCTAGCATGCCCCATCCTCTGATGGAGCAAGTGAACACACTCATCATGTTGTGGCTTGTTGTCAAAAACAGCACAAATACTGTGGCGGGGTTTTAGCTGGTACAGTTTCTCTGACAATTCAGCTACAGCACACACAGCACCACCTTTTAACACTTTGCCCAGCTTCCTAGTGAACACCACCTCAAACCCATGCTCTGTCAGCTCAGACACAGAGAGCAGACAGAAATCAAGCAAGGGCACAAACAACACATTGTTTAGACACATGTCAAGAGCTGGAACATAGGCTTTACCTTCTCCCTGCACCTTTGCCTTGGCACCATCAGCCAAGGACACAGTAGAAAAGCTGGCAGGGTTGAGGGACTCAAACAAACCCTCAGAGTTCACAAGGTGCTGTGAACAACCACTGTCTAGGAGCCAGCAAGTGTCATCAGTGTCCCAGGGCTCTTCAGGAACTTCACAGCCAGTTGCAACAGCAACGCGTGGACGAGTCCCACGACCTCCTCTGAAGCCTCTGCCCCGGCCACAGGCACCTTTGTCACCTTGTTTCAACAGCGGACAGTCTTGCTTGAGATGAGAAGCAGAACCACAACGAAAGCACTTCCTGACTGTGTGAGCTCTCACCAGCCCCTCCTGCTTGCACTCACCAACCGAAGCAGGCTTCATGGTGCTTGGCTCTCCGGCCACCGCCATCTGGACAGGAGGCACATTCCTGCAGGCCCACTTCTCTTCCTCCTCCAGGAGCAGAGCAGTTACCAAGAACACCGTCAAATCTCTCTCAGGCACAGACTCCAACGTGGCGATGATCAACTCCCAGCTGGCATCCAAGGAATTCAGGATACAAAAAACTTTGTCTGACTCAGTCAGCACTTTGCCTCTCTCTCGCAACGCTGCGAAGAGATCTGCTAACTCTGTCAGGTGGCACCTAACAGAGTTTCCAGGCAATAACTTAGTGTTATAGAGTCTGGAAGTCAAAGAATACTTGGAGCCAGCCATGAGGCTAACATATACCTGGCGCAGTGCCATCCAGCACTCTTGTGGCATGTTAAAATCACGAAAATGAACAAGCTGGTCGTCTTCCACAGCCAGGAAGAGCAAAGACATAGCTCTCCGTGTAACTCTGGCTGCTGCATCTGCATCCCGGGGCAGGTCTAGGGGATCTGTGAAGGCTCCCCAGACATCTTCTCCTTGAAGGTACTGCTCCATCTTCGCAGCCCAGGCTAGGTAATTAGTACCATTCAGCCTGGGCAGAGCCTGACCCCCAGGAAAAGCTTCAGCCATGACTTCTCAGCATCTCAGCAGCAGCTCAAAAGAAAAACACATGCCAGAGCTATAAATCAAAAACTGGCCTCAAAAACAAAACCTGACTCCTGGCAGCCATGTGGTGCAGCGAGAGCGGGTGCAGGCCCATAATCTGTCAAGGAAAACCGGGGTGTCAGCTGTAAAAAGAGCTGAACCCACAAGCAGGCTGCATGGCAAGTCCTTGCAAAGCCCCATCTCCATGCCTGGAGAAAGTAAACGCCAACACACAGCTTCCAGGGTCTAAAAGCTACAGCCTTTATTTGAATAACATGATGAAGCAAGTAAGCATGAGAGAAGAAGTGTGAACACAGAGCATTCTCACACAGTACATATAGTAACTAGGATTACACAAAAGACGTCATGAGAATCACACAGAACCATAGCTGCGGTCCCATGTGAACCGGACATCAAGTAACAGACAAAACACTTCATATCTAAGAACTACTGTTTCTGTATTCCAGCTGCCTGACCTTGGGCTGTGCTGGGAACAGAGTTATTTACAACCTGGAGTGTTGCTAGGCGGCGCAGTGAACCAGTGAATGCTGCTTGGCCCAGCATTCTTTAACAAATCAGTGCGTATCTGCGCTTCTCACAATACGGAATAGCGCGCCTTCGGGAAAAAAAGACCACATTTTTTCCGGTTTTTAAAAAGCGTGCGCAACGACAGTTGGAGGCGTCTCTGTGCGGATTGAGGTGTAGAGCTGAAAAATTAAATACGACACAGCGCACTCCAAGGTATGGAAGACCTCCGTCAGAGGTCGTGCTACAACATTTTATTACCCCCATGTGGAAAGGGCCATAGGATCACATACACAGTACTCTCAAAAGAAAATTCAAAAAATGAATTGGTGTACTAAGCTTAAGCTGTAGTGAATCAGGTGCAGGACACAGTAAAGGAGAGGGTAAATTACCTCTCTGATCCATTATCATTCAATGATTGTTAAATATAAAACAGCCTTGCAAAGGTAATGTTTACTTAGGTATCTCCTCCATATATATGTTAACTCTAATTTATCCCAAAATCAGTGTGAATAGGCCCAATTGCCTGTAGACTATCTGATTCTTGAGAAGGCTCAAATACCATAGCTGTCCTAAAATTTTGCACGTGTCTGTGTTCTTGACAATTTAGGACACTTGTGATTGGTGATTGATGATTCCTGAGGGGGCTCAACTACACAGGAGTTTTTGTGGCCCAATTTTCCTTATCATTTAGAGAGATCATGCCCCTAACGTAATTTGGGGGGATTTGGCTCCCCTGTCTGCTGTTCTGGATACCATGAGGCCACCATGGCTGATTTTATCCTAAATTCAGACCAGAAACTGATTGACATGGCCTATATAATTGGTATTATGCAAAAGAAGACCCAAAGAACATTCCCCTGTCCCCAAAAGAATGTTTGTCACTGGACAGTACATATCAAGAACCATGGAGCCCAGTATAGATTTGTTGGGGAACAACCATACAGCAGCCCCTTTAAAGTCAGTAGGCATCACTTTAAGGCTAACAGGCATTCATCATACCTGGAACACACCTGGCCAAACCCTTCCAGTTAGCTTTAATGATCAAAGATCAAAAGAGTACATGGTCAGATACATCAATAAAATTGTTACCAAACAGGGACGCAGCATTGGATACTTTCAATCCACATCAAAATCACTACAGAAGCAATTTTATCCTGAAAAGTATTTAGCAAAAAGGTCTCACAACATGAGGTTTCTTTGATGTTATCTCTTGAAGTAAAATTCTGAAAGAGTAATCTAAAAATGTTCAACAGTCAAAAAGTGAGAGTCTAGTTTTCCTGTTTTCAAATGCATGAAATGTTACTTCCATATTGTCTCTTGGCTCCTAGCTTGCTAAATGCTAACTTTGCTTCTAGTGTTTATTCCAAGCTTTCTCTCACATTGGAGACTATTTAGCAATAATAGCACAACATTCATTGTGACAAGCTACATAAACACCATGCTCTATAGCATGACATGGTTGTTAATGGGAAGGAGATATGAATGATCAAGAAGAAAAAATGTTTCATAGTACTCAGCTGAATAGTAGCCATTTGCTTGTTTGGTTGGCATGTTGATGTTCTATCCCTATCCCTTTCCTTTGAATGTTTAAACTCATACCTGCTTAATTGAGTGCAGCAAGGTGTAGCAGTAACTGCCTTCTGTTGCTGCTGCATACATCACCTACTTGATGCAACATCTCAGGGTTTATGACACAGTATTATCAGAAAAAAAAAACATTATTAACAATAATGACAATAGGATTAATCATGTTTAAGCTGATTTCTTTCAGTGTCCTTAAATGCTTTACAGTGAATCTCCAAACATCTACTACTACTACTACTACTACTAACTATTATTTATACCCTGTTTTTTTTCCTTGTAAGGACTCAAAATGGCTTACAATAATTAAAAAAATAGTTAAAAATCATGAAATACAAATTAAATGGTCAAATAAGAATTAAAACAAAGTTAAAATTCAAAATTAAAACATAAGCATTCATAAAATTTTGCATAACTAACAATAGCCAGCACCTTTCATCAGCCAGGTCATAATCACATATTGAATGCCTGTTGGAATAAAAATGTCTTTCCTTATTTACAGAAAGAAAGTAGGGAGGGTGCCAGTCTGAATTCTCTAGGAAGGGAGTTCCAGGGCCTGAGAGCAGCCACTGAAAGGGCCCTCTCCCGTGTCCCTACCAGATGCACCTGTGAAGGTGGTGGGACAGAAAGAAGGGCCTCTCCAGCAGATCTTAAAGCCCAGGTAGGTGGGAAGGGAGAATATGGTCCTTCCAATAACCTGGACCTAAGCCATGAAGGTTTTTAAAGGTATCTTTTGAATTGTATCCTGAAACAGACCAACAGCCAGTGGAGCTGTTGCAACAGGATTGTGTGATCCCTGTAGCCAGTCCCAGTTAACAATCTGGCTGCAGCTCTTTGGACCACTTGAAGCTTCCAAACACTCTTCAAAAGCAGCCCCATGTAGAACATGTTACAGTAGTGTGCATATCTACTCAGCAATAAGCCACATTGAGTTCAGTTCTATTTACTCTCCATTTGCTGTGTGTAGGATTGTCAACTAACTCTGTGCTGATGCATTGCTATTGTTTGCATTGCCACCTTTCCTGTACTTTTGGCAATGGAGGGAGAGAATGAGCTTGGAATTCCTTATCTATAAATCTCCATTTGCAACTGAAGGGAAGATTTGCCGGCTTTTTCTTTCTATATAAGTATGCATTGTGGTTCATCGCTGAAATCCCACAATGTTACTAGATACTGCTTCAAAGGTCTGTCCAGATTTTCAGAATAAGACAGTCAAAGTTAATCCAGAATTCTGAAACAGTCTCAAAGCCAACAGTGTTTTTCATATATAAAGCAAACACCAATTTGGTGGGCGCTTTGCTTCAGCAGTCTCTACAGAGACTCACATTAGCCGAAGTCCTTAGTGCATTTGGTCACATCCAATCTAATCAATTAGTGATTTGCTTTGTAACATATTTTAGTTTCACACATGTTAATCAAAGTGACACCTTGCCTTTGATTTGCTGTTGAGTAGATTCACTTAGCTATTTTTGAATTAACTAAACGAACTTATCAAACCAACTGATCCTGGGGTTTGACTTTGATTAATACCACAACCATATACATTGAAGTGAGGTTTTTCTTTAAATCAAAGTTTCCAAAGGTGAAAATCTGCAATTAAACATGCAATAAAAAGAAGAACGCAGGGTCTGTCAGATATCCAGCTTTAAGCAAAAGACATTTGATTTTGAGTCTGTGAAATCCCTCCCATTTGGTTTGAAATGTTATTTTCTGGCTTTTGTCACTGAAGTTGCTATGTAATATTATTAACAAGGAAAGTAGTTTGAGAAGAACTGGGTCGCTTAGATCAAGCAGACCAAGACTTTAGAAAGAACTATACACACACACACACACACACACATATATATACACACACAACTTAATCAAAATAGATATATTTGAGAGAACATGGTAGGTTTTAAAATAAGATAAACTTTCCTAATCCTCCTTTTTTTTTTCAGTCAAGACCAACAACAACAAAAAATTATTTGGAGTTTTCTCTGTTTTTTTTCCTTTTTTTAAATTAAAAGTGGATAGATTTGATTTTGTTTGTTTCCCCATAGGAATTTTTCCCCTAAAGATTTGTCATTTCTGTAAATCTTGGAGGTCCCCTAAACATGCTGCTAACTCCCTCTTGTGCTTATGTTGTGCTGTTGTGGCTACCTGAAGACCTATACTCAGAGAATAAGTTGGCAATGAATATGTAAGATTAGTATACAAGATGTGCATATAACTATAAGATATGTACGTGTATGTACATATAAAATCATAATATCTGTGTTATATGCATACATATATATTTCCTAATTTACAAGTACAGGTGATTTGCAACTGGGAGCTGTTAGTTCTGTGACACCTTTTATTTGAGACTCTGAAGTGTCATGTGAGTATAGCTTTCCCACTCCGTCCAGCTATGCCATCAGCTACATATTGTTTTCTCAATATTTTTAATAGGTTAGAGCTAATTGCATTAATTTTCCGGAAATAATAGCCTCCGAGCAACAAGTAGTAAGATGATCCTTAACACAGCAAGCAGTTTCCTCTAGGATAAAGAAGCAATAACAACTTATTAATTATCTAAGTTATAAACAAAAAATGAGGTTTGGTATTGATTGGCTTTAAAATGGACACTTTAAAAGAGGATACCATCCAGCACGATGCATGCCTGTTATCAGGAAAGAATGGGTTAAAAATAGGGAAAGGCTCTATTTTGAGGACCTCTTTTTTGTTTGAACAAGATAATGGGGAGCTTAAAACAAGGGAGATGCTTCTTAAGGAAGGCACAGATCTTAGCTGGTTTGCCTATATGTAACTTAAACATAGGCCCTTTCCACATGAGGGGAAAAACACGGGGTAACACAGGGTAGGACGGCCTCACCCGGAGGTCGTCCACACCATGGAGTGCGCTAGGGCGGTTAGAAATGTGGAGGTTCCACACCTCAAACCGCCCTTGTGCGGCCGCGGGGGTGGCGCGGTGTGTTTTATGAAACACGCGTGCGCTAGCCCGTTGCAGCACCCCGTGTGGAATTGCAGGGGCGCGCTAGCACTTCCCTGCAGAGCTGCCCGGGGGCGGGCTTCCGGCTGGCGTGCTTCTCTGATTGGCGGAGAACTGCTGGAAGCCTCCAGCTGCGATTTTGGGTGCCGCCGGGTGCCGCTGGACGCCACTGCCGTGTAGAGCGGCGAACGCACACTGCTCCCTGCGGTGACGGATCGAGGTAAGCTCCGTTCCCGCATGCACCACCCCGTTTCCCCGCGTTTCATGCCCCCCCGTGTGGAAAGGGCCATAGATTTAACCATGATAAGAAAGATCATATATAGAATTTAGAGAAAATGAGTTTCACCTAGAGCTGCATAAAGGTGATAACCATGAATTTTAAAAAAAAAAAAAAGTAAAAATTTTTTTGAGACTAGAGACAGAGAATGAACCTATCAAAGAGGATATGGTAAGGTGGGCCCAAAATTTAGGGCACTGCATACAACTGGAGGAATAGAGGAAAATGTGGTCTAAAAATATAATCTTTATTTTGTGTAACAGTCCAAAAGAAAATATGTACAAGATGTACATAGAGTTGGTATTTAACCTCAAACAAATTGTTGGGGATATCAAGATATGAAGGACTCCTTTGTTTCATATATGATGGACTTGTAAGATGACAAAAAGATGTTGGTCTAAGATTCATATGTTAATTCAAATAAGTTTAAAGGTAGATCTTGTAACGTCACCAGAAATGCTTTCTTCTGATTATTATGGATTTGAAGCAGTAAATACGGACTGTTCATTATTTCAAAATAGCTGCAATAATATTCTTGCTCAAACCTAGAAATGGGCTGAAGCACCAGCAACAGAAGATTGGATAGTTAAGGCTGCTGAGCTAGCCCAAATGGCCAAACCAACAAGCAGTGATGTATTTAAGTCTTTTACTCCAATTCTCAAGTCAAGCCTCAAGTCAAGTCTAGAAGACAACTTTATACCTCAACCAAAATTCCAGAATTATTGGATAGAGTGAAATAAAGTCAGTTTTAACAATTTAAGCAGAGTTGACTCCACATTCACAATTTTGCCATCTGCAGCTTCGGAAGTGGGGAATAGGATCCTATCTTACCCCCATTATTGAAGATTCAAAAGCTTTAGAAGGAAGGATCCTTCTTCCTCAAGCCCGTTGCCTGACACATTTGCTCTTCCCTTCTGAGAAATGCACCGTGTATTCTGGGGGCAATTCTTGTCTTTTGCCATTAGGAAAAGTTTTAGAAGGCTCCTCCAATATGCAGCAGGGACAGACTGCTGAGCAGACCTCAAGCCCATTGCCAAACCCATTTGCTGTTCCTGTCTGAGAAATGCATTCACACTTTGGGCTTGAGAGGGATTGTCATGTGACCAGTAAGTAAAAAGAGATGGAGGCGTTGTTCAATGTCGTAGGGTTTCTGGATGAATGCATTATATTACTAAACCAAGGGCAGCAAGTCAGTCATTAATAATATACAAGTCTTGAGTCGAGTCAAGTCAGTGCATCATTTATGGCCGAGTCGAGTCACTGAAGTGACTTAAGTCTGACTTGAGTCCGAGTCTATGAACTCGAGTCTACATCACTGCTAATAAGGCTCTCTTTCAATCCTGCTGCCATCACAGGCTTGCATGGGAAGGAAGCTTCTCAGAGGCTGTTCTCACCCTCTGGAACTCCTTTCCACAGGAGGCTAGGCTGGCCCCTTCCTTGCTCTCCTTTTGCCAGCAGACAAAGATCTTTTTGTTTAAGCAGGCTTTTCATTTATAAACAGGAAAGTTTTTGTTGGGATGTTTTACTTACTTATCTTTTTTGACATTTGCATAGCTTTTAAATGATTTTATATTGTTTTATAGATATACTTTTTTAAAAAAAAACTTTGTTCTGCTTTTTAACTAACTCTTGGGTCCTGCTCTGGGAGAAAGGTGACAGAGCAATGAAAAACAAACAGACAAAGGTGGACTTTAAAGGATAAGCCAGCTGAAGAATTTTTGAAGGACTGGAAACCATATATAGACTTTTTGAGGAATAAGAAATCAGACAGTGCAATAATTCATTGATATGGTACTGGAGAATTGTAAAAGATTTCGCAGTCAGGGTTTTCCCCGAGTCATGTTTTGAGCAGATACGAAACTGCAAAGTGTGGAGTTCAAGGTATCATATGTTGTTAAAATTGTATCCTACTTTATGTGACAATTTACCTATTTTGAATTCAAAAGAGAAACTTTTTTTAATTTTTAATTTTTTATTATTAAAATATATTTTATTAAACATACAATCTTACAAATCACAATTAACATTACACAACATTACATACACATAAACACATATACATCTATAACACTACATACACTACATACACATCCTCTCTATTATCCTATCTTCATAGCATACACTCTCCTTCACTAACACAAATATAAATACATACTCATACCTAATTACTCTCATGGGCGATGCAATCTTCATATTTCTTAATTTCTCTGCATCCCCTTTATAAACTCTCAATACTTCAAATATTAATCCTCCATACATAACCCATTCTTTTTCCTTCATACATTCCCTAACTTCTTTTTCTTTTCCATTGAGTGCGACTTTCCTCTTCTTGTCTTCCTGCTTCTTTTATTATTATTTTTACAGTTACTGCCTTATCTGTATTCTACTCTGCTTTCCTCTTACCAATAATTCTTATATCTTTCTTAATTCTAATCCTAATAAATCCTTTTTATTATTTTTTTTCACTGTTCCCTTTATTTCATTCTTCATAATTTTTCCATTAAATCAGTTTAATCATACATACCTATCAACGCTATTTTACCCCAATTCTCTTCCCATACACCTTTTAATATTTCCCATTCCCGATTAAATGTTTCTTTCGACTTATCTTTTAGATACAAAGTTAGCTTATCCATTTCTGCAAATTCGTATAATTTCTGTAACCATTCTTTTATCTGAGGTGAATTCTCTGTCTTCCAATGTTTTGCAAATATGATCCTTGCTGCATAAATCATATAACATATGATTCTTAAATATTTTTCTCTGACTTTTTTATCTAGCCCATCTAAAATGTTAAGAAGGTATATTTCCGGGGACATTACAAATTTAATTTTAAATATTTTCTCTATTTGCTTATGTATCTGTAACCAAATTTTTTTAGCTTTTTACACTTCCACCACATGTGAAAAAAGGTTCCTATTTCTCAACATTTCCAGCATTTAACTAATTTCTTATTTTTATTCATTTTAGAGATTCTAACTGGGGTTAAATACCATCTATAATAAATCTTATAAAAATTCTCCTTTATATCATAACATCTAGTGAAGTCTTGATTTACTTTCCAGGCATTTTGCCACTGATTCAAAGTAATTGTATGACCTATGTCCTGAGCCCATTTTATCATATTTGTTTTAATAATTTCTTGTTCAAATTCTAAACTTAACAACAATTTATAAATCTTACTTAAAGGTTTTTCTACTCCTGGTTTCATTATTTTGTCGAATTCGTTTTCTTCTAAAGTTATCCCTTTATCCTTCATATCCTCCTTGTATTTCTCTGCCAATTGTCTGTGGAGAAGCCAATGAGTTGAAAAGCCATCTTCTATCAATTCTTCCCTAGTTTTTAATTTAACCTTATCTCCTACTCTTTTGATTATATCCTTGTATGACAACCATTCTTTTGTTCTTATTTTCTCTAATCTATAAAAAGCTTCATGTGGCGAAGTCCAATGTGGTAATTTTAAATATAATTTTCCCCTAAGTTTTAACCAAATTCTTAAAATTGCCTTTCTAACATAGTGGTCCATAAATACTCTATTATTCCTGTATTTATCATACCAAATGTATGCATGCTAGCCATAGTATAAATTAAATCCCTCTAAATTTAATAATTTCGTATTTTCCAATAGAATCCATTCCTTTAACCACACTAACGTCGCGGCTTCATAATAGAATTTAAGGTCTGGCATGCTTAGACCACCCTTCTCTTTAGCTTCTTTTAAATATTTCCATTTAATTCTAGGTTTCCTTCCGTTCCATACAAATTTACTAAGATCTTGCTCCCACCTTTTCAATGCTTTATCATTCATCAATATCGGTAAATTTTGAAACAAAAAGATTATCTTTGGCAATATATTCATTTTTATTGCAGAAATTCTCCCTAATAAGGATAAATTAAGTTTCCCCCATCTTTTCAAATCCTCTTTTATTTCTTTCCAAATTCTATTGTAATTATTTTCAAATAATTCTGAGTTGTTTTTCATTATTGTAATTCCCAAATACCTTACTTTTTTCACTATTTTAAACCGTGTAATATTCATTAATTCTGCTTCTTGTATTTGCGTCATATTTTTTGTAATCATTACTGATTTATCTTTATTTATTCTTAGACCGGCTACTTGTCCAAATTCTTCCATTATTTTCATAAATGATTTTATGCTTTTTCTTGGATCTTCCAATATTATCACCATATCGTCCGCAAATGCCTGAATTTTAAATTCATACCCTTTAATCTTCGTTCCTCTTATTTCCTCCTTGTTTCTAATTTTAGTAGTTAATATCTCTAAACACATAATAAATAACAATGGAGAAAGTGGACATCCCTGTCTCGTACCTTTATTAATTTTAAATGAATTTGATTTTTCCCCATTTACTAATAAACATGCTTTTTGGTCTCTATATATTGCTTGTATCCACTCTTTGCACCTTTTTCCAATACCTAATTTATTCATCACTTCAAATAAAAAGTTCCAATTTACATTATCAAAGGCCTTTTCCACATCTAAAAATACTAATGCTACTTCTTTTTGATTCATCTTTTGGTAATATTCTATTATATCTATGATTACGAATTCAAAAGAGAAACTACATGAATACTTTTTGACCATGGTGTCCAACTGGACAGACAGGCTATTAACTGCTCTAATTTTTCTAAATGGTATAGACTCTATAAATGCAACTACCAAAGGGATATTTACTTGACAAAGCTTACATACTCAAAACATAGGCAAGCTTTTACAGCCCTTCACTTTCAAACTATACCTACAGTCATAATTGATGGCAGATATTTTCATGTCCTGTTGGCCCTTCATTTATGTATTTGTGGGGCCCCAGAAACTGAGGATTTGCCACACTATTTGTTCTCTTGTTCACTGTATTCTGAACCAAGAACTAAATTTTTGGGAGCTATTCTCTTTTGCTTATGTGCAAATACAGCCTCAGAAAAGATCTTCTATCTCCTGTCCAATATCGACTCTACAGTAACCCGCAAGGTTTCTCTTTTTGCCCTAGCAGCAATGAAAATTAGGGCAAGATTCATTATGATATTGCAATTGATTGCTCTGGGGATGCTCTTCACTAATTTTAGGCCATTTCCACACTACACTCTTATAGCGCGATTATTCCACTTTCAAAATCCTATGGAATCCTGGAGTTTGCAGTTTAGGGAGGGGCCACTTGGCTGTTTATATTTAATGTATCTTGATTTCATTGGATGCCTCTTTTTCTTATAATATGTAAGACTTATCTGCTGTTAATTTTATGTTGCATTTTTATGTTGTCATGTTTTTTATTGTTGTATCTTGACTGTATTTATTGATGCTATTACTATGTATGCAAATAGCCTATGGCCCAAGTATTAATAAAGTATTTGAACTCATAGATACGGTTACTAGTAGTTTGCTTAGGTGAGTTTGGTTGGAGGCTTAAAGACCTTTTGTGTTTTAGTGAGTTAGTGTTTAGTTGTTAAGTATTCTGGTGAGTTAGTGCCTAGTGTTTTTTAGTTTGATGTTTCAGCATTGTGTTTTAATTTTAGTTTTGTTCATGTTAAAAATGTCACTTGGTGTTTATGTTAAACATTGTGTCTGTCTGTCTGTCTGTCTATCTACATGATACTTGCTTGTCATATATGACTTTAGATCTTGTTTCAAATGGGAAATCTTTAAGTCTTATTTGAACCTGGACCTTACAACAAAAGGGAAACACCAGTGGTGTAGTAGTTAGTTTAGAACTACAGGCATTCATTCCCTAAGTATGTCCACAAGAGACCAAAAATGCCAACAGCTATGTTGATTCATTTAAAAAAAAATCTAAACTTTTCATTTCAACGAGAAGCAAGTCTTTTGTAAAGGCAATTGTTTTTAGTTGCCCATTCAAAATCAAGCCACACCTAAACACATTTATATTACATGAGGGATAGCTTCCCACAATATAGCTAGAAAAAAAAATCTATTCTCTCTCTCTCTCTCTCTCTCTCTAACACACACACACACACACACACACACAGCTACTGTAAGGCCAGTTTTTCTGACGGCCTCTTAAACTAAATTGAGTCCATAACATTTATGCATGTGTATGTCTGTAGAACAAGGGGGAGAATTGGCAGTAACATACATTTGGTGCCTGTGTTTCTCAAAAAGAATGTATAAGTAAAAAGCTTGTAAGTGCAGAACAGTGCTAGAACTAGTTGAAATAGCACTTGTTAGCAATTACCTTATGAGCTTCCTTAACCCAATTTTCTGTTGGTTCTGGATAATTTGCTCAAACCTGAATCATTCTAACTTGGTGTAGGAGTGTCCAGCTAGCTTCTTAATTTACATCTGCAACATTGATTAATGCCTTTCATATTCTGTTTTGAAGCGTGCATGTTGCATATAGTCCTACATTCTGAATGCAATATGTTTGACATTTCAGGAGCTGACAAATGGCTAGAAAATTGGTCCCTTGAGAATAATAACCTAGCAGCGTTTATGTGTAATTATTCAGCCCAGGAATTTAATTTGCCAGACATAAAAGTTGTATAGAATGAAAGAAGCCTGGATAGTGATCTTCAAGGGGAAGTGAAAAAAAAAAAGTGTGTTGGGGGGAGGGAGACTGCATAGATATTACTCCAGGCATTGAAGTATGTGCCATTCTTTTCAACCCTTACAGAAAGATCCCTGTGGCTAAGTGTATTGCAGAAACAAATTTAGATAATGCTTTACAATAAATGGCACTAATTACTTGCAAACACTACAAGTCATTAGTCACCCATTGTCATTTTTACAAAGCTGGCTGCAGCTGTCCAGGAATTTCAATTAACTCCAATCACTAAAAGGTATCTTGTATTCACCGACACAGGAGGGTTCTCTTTTTCTCTGTGGGAAAATTCTGTCACTTGGATGGCAGGTAGCCTCAACCAATCACACAATCAATAGCTCCTAGGGAGATGAGAGCAAAGGGAGTTGTAAAGGAACAATTGGAAAATCCAGGGAGAAAAAGCTAGACAATGTACCCCCCCTTGTTGCATGGAAAGGTGTTATAAGTTTAAAAAAAAAAAGGAGGTGAAAATCATAAATAACTTATAAGTCACAAACTATTAAAACTGAGGAATAAGTGTCTATTAGGCATGTTCACGTGTGTGAGAGCCTTCAGGCAGCCCCCATACTGGGATCAATATTAGGTTCATTCTTTTATGTAAAAGCAATAATACCAAAGGGCAAAGGTGGGATGAAAAGGAGCCAAGAAGCAAAGTCTTCTTTTCCACAGTGGTTCCTGCTATTATCCCCATGACACATCCACTTAAGACATAAAATTGTTAAATTCAAAATAACTTTTCAGATTGGAACAGAAAACAACAAATGTCAATGCTGGAATCAAGGACCTACTCAAAATTTTCCCTGTATTACTGCTGCTTCCAAGAAAGGATGAAGAGGCTCAGCCAGCAACACCAAATAAACATCTTCTGAAGAGTTGACATGGGCTATGGCTTTCTGGCACCTGTCCATTACCAGTGTGGCTATCCTGAACATGGGATATTGGAGTTGTAGCCCACTTCTCTCCGTTATGTATTGAGAGTTCTGGGAACTGTAGTCTCCCAAAGTACCATTACCAAGCTTTGCCCATTATGTACTATTATTTATCATATTAATCTGGAGATATCCATTTCTTGTGCTCTAGAGCACTGCCAAAGGCAACTTGTAAACATTTATTTCTCAGTGTGGGACACTCCCAGGCCATGTATCAGTACCGATGAGTCTTGCCTCAATATGTAGTATGTCTGGCTTAACATGACACAGTTAGAATGTGACCCCAGGCCACAGACTTAATATGCACCAAAAATTTAAAGATATCTAAAGCTCTGTTTTGTTGGTAGATTTCTTTTCCAACATTGGAACTAGGGTGGCATGTAAGCCTAGTCCTGTAATGTCCTTTAGCATTCTGATGTAAGTTAGACCTTTACTAAGATCTGATGAGGCTCTGTAACCATGTGTGGTTGAACATGTTTACAAAGCTCCTTTGGCAAGAGCCCAGCTGTAATGGGGTACTTGCTTGTGGAAGTTTTCAGCTGGCATTCAGCCAAATGCAGTAACAGAAACCTCTTCTAACTTTCCTGCTCAGTGTGCAATATTTGTTTATGGATGATTGAGAAGGTTGAGGGAATGTTGAGGGTAGGGCTTACATGCACACTCATCTCCCCCATTCCCAGTTTTAGCCTCACATGTGTTAAGGCAACTGCCTAAACAGAACTCAGTTCAATGCCATTGGATATTGTAAATGAGAGAGAAAATCCAGTGGGCAAACCTGGCATCTTGTTCATGCAATTTTGTATACAAGCCATGTATACATGGCTATGCTGGGAATCAGAACCTTATGGTGGGTTATACATACCTGGTCATAGCCCAGTGGTTCTCAGATTTTTTTATGCCTGTGACTCCCTTTACATCTACATGAGGATATTGCAACCCCTGCTCTACATCATGCCCCACCATGTCCTATCCTACGCCTCTGTCTCCCTCTCTCTCCCTCATAGGCCCCTCGTGATACACCTACCCTCCATCTTAATGCTGAGTTCTCACACTCTCCACCTGCTCTCTTCTCTTCACTTCACTTCACTTCCTCCTCACCCAAGAAGCTGCCTCATGGTTGCTAAGGCACATGTGCCCGCTGTGCCAATGATGGAATGTTCAAAGAAGTTGAGTGGGACAAGCATTAAAAAAGGAAGCTGATTTTTGCTATGTCTGAGTTGGAGGAAGGCATAGCAGTGGAAGATGCTTTACGTCGGTCTTTTGAAGAGACCAGTCAATCTTCAGCAGTGTGCATGCATGCGTGCGTGCACACACACACACACACACACACACACTTCCTCTTCTTTTTCACATTTGCTGTACCTGCAGGGTGGCTTTTCTTGCACACTCCTTTTGAACAAATACCACACGTACCCTTGGGGTCCTGTTCCACACTTTGAAAATGACTGTCATAGTCATAGTGATTCTGGGAGTCAGAGAAAGTGAAACTTCATTTGTGGGAACAGAGTCTCATCAGACTAGAAAAAATGTCTCTGAATGTCCTTAATTTTGCTCCCATACAAACCAATTTTATTCTGGAGATCCACATGACATTTTCTTCATCCCAAAGTATTTCATGGAAGCTTCCAGCATTACCAAGGACTTTTAGTTTCTACTTCCCCTGTAAGCCCCTAATGCCAGTTTTGGGAAGGAGAGGGCTAGGAAATCTTCCATGACAGCAGTTCTTGACTTGTGATCTGCCTGGTGGTGCTGCAATATCCTCATAGAGAGACAAGCAAAGTCTTGAAGAAATGTTATGATCTTTTACAGTTAAGAAAGGGAGAAAATTAAAAAGAAAAATAAGAAAGGAAAGGACAAGACAAGACCAGACAGGCATATTGGTCTCAAGGAGCAGGACTCTTTTGTCAATAATATACAGTCAGCCCTCCACATTTGCGGATTTCACTTTTGCAGATTGGATTATTCATGAATTATTTGTTGTCACCATTACTGCCTCCCTATGCCATGTTTAATAGTGACTACAACCTCATGAAACTGAGAAGCTGTGAACAAGGTTTGTAAGTCCCTCTGAAAAATGGTGTGAGGCAGCAGTGGAGGTGGCAGTAAGCCCCACCAGCCCCCCACTTCTGCCTTGTGAAGGAACCCTGATGCCTCAAAGGAATCCATGGTGGGTTGAATATGGTGATCATACTTTTTGTGTGTGTGTTCAATATGGTTTGGGAGGGCCTAGAATTATTCATGGTTTTTCCACATTCATGGGGGTTCTGTGCCCCAACCCAAGTGAATGTGGAGGGATGACTGTACATCATTTGTACAAAGTTTGATTGCAATACCTCAGTTTCAGTTAACTCCAATTACTAAAAGGCATCTTGTATTCACCAATACAGGAAGGTTCTCTTTTTCTCTGTGGAAAGTTCTGTCACTTGGATGGCCCATATCCTCAACACACAATCAGTAGCTGGTCTCAAACCATTCAAACATTACGAAAATAACTGTTTGGGGGGGGGGAATGCTCAGTGCTTGCAACTTTTGCAAACAGTGAGAAAATGCAAGTGAATGACACCGGGTAGCTGAGAGAAAGCACACGACATTTCTTGCTACCACGCATACAGGCAGAAGCCACCTTCATAGCTGCACCAAGCTCTGATGCTGTCAGAGCCACCACATTCTCAGAACATCTGTTGCTTCTCAGAATTCTGTAATTGTGTTGAGAATGTTCTCAAAAGAAATTCATGTATAAAAGGAGGACCATGTTTGCAGGAATAGAGAACCAGAGTCAGTTCAGTTTGTGTGTGTGTGTGTGTGTGTGTGTGTGTGTGCATGCACAAACAAGAATACCAATTTCAGTTTTTAAGCCTGATATAACAAGTCTTGTAAGCAAAATGCATTACCAGCCTTTTTATTAATTAATTAATTAATTAATTATAATTAACAAGTAATATTAAGCCATGGTTCCATGTTGGAGTATTATTACAATTAGTATTCTTATTGTTATTTTAAATTTGTATGGAATCATTCCAATAAAAATATTATAATAGGAGTATGTGCATTTATTTATTTCTCCCTTCGCTCCAAATCTGAGGAACCCTAATGAGCAACTTTAAATATTTGATGCACTGTAGGGGTATAAATCTTGAGTTAAGTCTTGGTGGTCCATGGTAACAAAAGATATTTAAAAGCAACCCGTGGTAAAAAGGAGGTAAAGAACTGCTGATTTAGAATAAATTTAGGGGGTATACAAAGTGCTGCAAAGGGAGGGGGATTCCCAGAATTCCTCCAATGGCATGCTGGATTTAATTCTATAATTTCTAATACCTACCTATAATATTAGAAATTCTATAATTTCTAATATCTAATACAAAACAGTAAGCTATGATGGAGTCAAAAGGAGTTCGCGAATCAAAACTCAGCACTGCTCATGGCTTGGAAAACAGCTTAAATAAAGCCTTTTCTTATTCCTTTCTGCCAGCTGATTGCAAATCACAATGTCAATTCAGACATCGCACTTGATTATGGACAAGCTTCCTTAACCATGGTTTGTTGTGATGTCTGGATTGACGGTCAGGGCTGTCCGGCAGTGGAATGTGCTGCCACGGAGTGTGGTGGAGTCTCCTTCTTTGGAGGTTTTTAAGTGGAGGCTGGATGGCCACTTGTCGGGAGTGCTTTGAGGGTTTTCCTGCATGGCAGGAGGTTGGACTGGATGGCCCTTGTGGTCTCTTCCAACTCTACATTTCTATGTTTCTATGATTCTATGATATTATTTTAATCTGAATTTCTGCCATTTCCCCTTGCTGTGCTACAGTGATATGTACAGTGCCCTTCAGATACTGCTGGAAGGTATTCCCAATAGCCCTAGCCAGCATAGCCAACGGTCAGCAATAGCAGGAGTTGCATCCCAGCAACAAATGGAAGGCAACGTGAGTCTCATACCTGCTGTACCTTTTATCCTTCTGAAAGTTAACGTAAATATTAATTTCCACACTGCTGGTGAGCCACAGATGATAAGAATGTACATTTGGGTGTAACTGTCTGAATTAGCATTCTTGCATTGTATTATGAATATGTCAATATTAATTTCTTCTGGTGGTGAGGGTCCAAACTGATATTTCTGGCAGAGCATATGTTGCTATACATCCTGATTTGCTGACTATCTTATAGGTCAGGGATGTAACAGTTAAGGACTTCATGTGGTTAGGAATAGCTAGAGCATTACAAATCAAATCCTAAGAGTGATGTGACATAAAAAGAATGGGGCTTCCCACTTGTTTCTCTCTTTCCTTTTGTGCTCTCTCACTCTGTCACTTTTGGAAAGATTTTTCTCTGCTTTATCTCTGCTTTTTATCAGAAAAAGCAGCCAAATATTTATTTTATTATTTTAATATACTACCTTTCTCTTTTCACTGCCAATTAAAACAAGAAAGTTAAAAAAACAATTTACACAAAGATAAAGGTAAAACATATTTAAAACATAACAAAAAGATTAAAGCACACCTCCATTAAAAACCTTTTCTGCCCTTGAATCATAAGCCAAAGGCCTACCTAAACAAGAAGGTCTTTACCTGTCCACAGAAAGAAAGGAGAAAGGGACAGCCAACTGAACCTCCCATGAGAAGAAATTCTCCTATGTTCTCACCAAACATGCTTGTGAAGGTGGTGGGGGCCAAAAGAAAGCCTTCCCTAAGGATCTTAAAACTCAGGCAGGTTCATATAGGGACAGTCTTTCTAATGTTCTTCCACATCTTTGATAGAGACCACCAAAAAGCCAATTAAAATTGTTTCAATATCAAGAAATGGCCTACAGAGCACTGTCCACAGCAGATTTTATGAAATAATTTTGTGCTCCAACAAACAAATGCCAGATTAATTTTTCTCTCTGGTGTATTTCCTTCAACACCATTTCTTCAGAGTTTTCTTTACAAATACCACAAACTCTTTTGCCAATAGAAACTTTCCAATTTATCTTCCAATTTATTTATCTTCCACATTAACTTCTTTTTCATTTCCCAAATGCTAATTCTAGAAGGGAAAAAACTATAAAATCATAGAATCATAGAATAATAGAGGCCACAGGGACGATCCAGTCCAACCCACTGCCATGCAGGAACACACATCAAAGCACTACTCCCATCAGATGGCCATCCAGCCTCTGCTTAAAAACCTCCAAAGAAGGAGACTCCACAGTACGTAGTACAAGTACAAGCACATAGACATCAAGGGGAATTAATCAATGAAGCATAATGTGAATTGTCAGGGGATTGTATTTCAATTCCAAATCAGTTTTGAAAAAGAAAAATATGTTGGGAAACTGGGAGCTGTGAATACAGTTACATAATTCCTGTCTGGTTCAATAGATATTTATGATCTGCACTTAAGAAACATCATGGATATGACACTTCCGCGAAAGTACATCACAGTCTGAGTATCTCGTCTACTCAGCACATGTAACAGACAGACTGTAACCTTGGTGCAAAGAAGAAGTTGTTGTTCTTTATTCTGTAGGAGCATCTCTGTTTTTGGAGTTTATCTCTTTCGCAAAAAAAATCTCAGTTACTTGGTTATTTTACGTTTAAGTTTCATTAAGACCTTAACTGGCATTTTCAACTATAATAGCCAATTGATCAAAATTACACAATATTAAATTCTTTGCATTACTGCACATTACCCAATTGCATCTACATTGTATTTTGAACCTCCAAATGTCAGTAGTTAATGCATATGTTTATATATATTGGCTTTGGTTGTGTCAGTGTTATTGAAGAATTATGGTAGAGACAATACTGTGGCAGAGGAAAATTACTGAGGGATTATGTTTCTGACAGATTTGTTTTTCCTTAATCCCATCATTTCAGTGTAACTGTGAAAGGGAGAATGTATTTTACAGATTTAGTTGAGAGATTAGCAAATATTTTATTTTTCTTTCTTTCAACAAGGTTAGGTAGCCCTCCAGGTGTTATTGGACTAAAATGCCCATCATCACTAATCATGCTGGCTACGGAAGATGAGAGTTATGGTCTAATATCATCTAGAGCAGAACAAGTTATCTGCCCCTAATATCAAGACTACCACACTATGTGCAGTTGGACTGAAATCCTGGCACTACCTACCTGAGAATAAATTCCACTAAGGTCCCAAGGATTTATCCCCTAAGCTTTTAGACTGATTGATTCCCATTACTTTCACTTGAATTTGAAACAGCTTAGCTTTATGAAGGATCATACTCAAGAATCATCTCTGAGCAATAGACTATGCAAGCCAGATAGTTAGACAAAAATGTACATTGTATATGCATATCTCATGGAAACTTTCACTTTGTCTTGACGAAATACAGTTCAAGATAATTCTTAACAATTCCATTAACAGTAGTTTTAGCATTCCCTAAAATATGCTACAAGACTATTCATTTAAGAATGAAGAAATACCTGATCTTGTCATATGAAGATACTTTCACAAGACCATTTTATAATTTGACTGTTGAAAAAGCAGGTAATCACTTCATAGCGACTTTTTCATATAAAATGCTACCCACAACATGCATTCTACTTTACCCCACAAATGAGCCTGAAAGTTGTACAATATTCATAGAACCCTAAACCCTAAAGAAATTCATTAAAATAAAGTTTAAAAAAACGAAATTGCCCAAGAACGCATAAGTGAAAGTTTACTTGGTTTACTTGGTTACTTGGTAATGGTGAATTAATAACAGGAGGAAGAGAAAAGGCAGAACTCCTCAACACCTTCTTCGCCTCAGTTTTTTCCCAAAAGGATAAAAACACTCAGCCTGGTGGTTGGGGAGCCGGTGAGGAAGTGAGGGAAATGCAGCACAGAATAGGTAGAGAGGTAGTACAGGAATACCTGGCTACTCTGGATGAATTCAAGTCTCCAGGGCCAGATGAATTGCATCCTAGGATTTTAAAAGAACTAGCAGAGGTCATTGCTATAATCTTTGAAAACTCTTGGCGGACAGGAGAAGTTCCGGCAGACTGGAGGAGGGCAAATGTTGTCCCCATCTTCAAGAAGGGAAAAAAAGAGGACCCAAATAATTATCGCCCAGTCAGCCTGACATCAGTACCTGGAAAGATCCTGGAGCAGATCATCAAACAGTCAGTTTCTAATCACTTAGAAAACAATACCGTAATTACTAAGAGTCAACATGGATTTCTCAAAAATAAGTCATGCCAGACTAATCTTATCTCTTTTTATGATAGAGTTACTTGCTTGATAGATTAAGGGAATGCTGTGGACGTAGTATATCTTGATTTCAGTAAGGCCTTTGACAAAGTTCCCCATGACATTCTTGCAAAGAAGCTAGTAAGATGTGGGCTGGACAGGGCTACTGTCAGGTGGATTTGTAACTGGTTGACTGACCGTACCCAAAGGGTGGTCACCAATGACAGATTCTCATCCTGGAGAGAAGTAACTAGCGGGGTGCCACAGGGTTCTGTCCTGGGCCCGGTGCTGTTCAATATCTTCATTAATGACTTAGATGAAGGAATAGAGGGTACGCTGATCAAATTTGCAGATGACACCAAATTGGGAGAGGTTGCTAATGCGCCAGAGGAAGGATCAAAATTCAAAATGACCTGGACAGATTGGAGAGCTAGGCCAAGGCTAACAAAATGAATTTCAACAGAGAGAAATGTAAGGTCCTACACTTAGGCAGGAAAAATGGTATGCAGAAATATAGGATGGGGGACACGTGGCTGGCTAACAGTACGTGTGAAAGGGATCTAGGAGTCTTAATAGACTACAAGCTGAACATGAGTCAGCAGTGTGATGCGGCAGCCAAGAAAGCCAACGCAATTCTTGGTTGCATCAATAAGAGTATGGTGTCTAGATCGAGGGAGGTATTGGTACCACTTTATTCTGCTTTGGTTAGACCTCATCTTGAATACTGTGTCCAGTTCTGGTCACCCCAATTCAAGAAGGATATGGATAAGCTGGAGCAGGTCCAGAGGAGGGCAACCAAAATGGTGAGAGGCCTGGAAGCCATGCCCTGTGAGGACAGACTTAGAGAGCTGGGTATGTTTAGTCTGCAGAAGAGAAGGTTGAGAGTGGACATGATAGCCATGTTTAAATATTTGAAGGGATGTCATGTCGAGGAGGGAGTGGGCTTGTTTTCTCCTGCTCTTGAGACCAGGACAAGGAGCAATGGATACAAGCTGCAGGAGGGGAGATTCCACCTGAACCTCGGGAAGAATTTTCTGACAGTCAGGGCTGTCCGGCAGTGGAATGTGCTGCCACAGAGTGTGGTGGAGTCTCCTTCTTTGGAGGTTTTTAAGCGGAGGCTGGATGGCCACTTGTTGGGAGTGCTTTGAGGGTTTTCCTGCATGGCAAGGGGTTGGACTGGATGGCCCTTGTGGTCTCTTCCAACTCTACATTTCTATGATTCTACCTTTGGTTGAAGAAGATGCTAGACTAGACAACTGAGCATTGTTCCATGCACACTACTCGTATTTCTCAAAGGGAAAAGTTCTCAGAGCATCAAGCATAATCTGCTGAAGTTAACATACAGTAATCATTAAAAGACTGTCAATGGTTGAAAGCTATTATTTCCTGTAGACCAGGAAATAATTGTTCAGGCTGCTCTAGAGAAAGCTCATGAGACAGCAACAAAGCAGGAGATACAGCATCAAAGATAGCACTCCCCCCAAGTGCCCTTCTCAAGTAATGTTAGAGCTGGACTGAGGCCTCTTATCCTGCTGGCCTAAGATTACTCACTTCAAGCTCCATTCATTCCCACCAAGCAGGAAGTTCAGGTTAAGTGGGCTGTTGGCATGGCTATATCAGATCCTAGAATCACAGTGCTGCTAGAGGTAGTCAGCCTGTCCCACAAAGGTGCTGAAGTTGTCACAGGCATGGAGGCCACACCTCAAGAGTATTGGATACTCCAGCTCAAGGGTATAAAGCCTCAATAGACTCCTCAAACTCCAAGTCCATGTCCACACCACAGCTGGATTCCTGGAACATGACATCCAAGATCAGTATATCAGTTGCTGGGGGAGGGAATTAGTAGCCCTGTGTCACTCCTTGTTTTGGGGTTTTCCATAGGCATCTGGTTGCCCACTGTAGGAAAAGAGTACTGGATTAGAAAGCCCTTTAATCTGATCCACACAGGTCTTTATATATTCTTATGTTCTTAAATATCTGAGCTGGGGAAAAGGATGAGTGATATTTTATAATTGACACATGGTTGGGCAATAGTACTCTATGTCACAAAGGGAATACTGGGAGGAGGAGAGAGAGAGAACAAGAGAGAGAGAGAACAAGAGAGAAACAGAAAAAGAGAGACCTCTTTGTCCTTAAGTCAGATCCCCACACATGGGCTAAAGCTAAAGCTTAATAGCCCTTGTGGATTTTGTACCAAATTTAAAATGCAGCTCTACTGAATTTTAAACTCTAGATTAAAACACAAACTCCCAGATTACTACATTAAGAATATGACAGTGAATGAGTTGGGAACGATCTAGGAAATGAGAACAGAAAAAAAGTATTTTTTTCCATGCCCTCCCACCCATCCAATCCACTCTTGCCTGGTACATTTTTTTATTTTTATTTTTTTTAATCTTCAGTCTGGTCTCAAGCCATAAAAAACCTCAGCAGGTTAACTGTCCATTAACCATCTGAACTATTCTAAACACCACCCCTAGATTGCCTCTACTAATATCTAGTTGCAAACCACCCACTGTCAGTAAGCTGTTGATAGAAACTGAGTTCAGTTCCTGCAGTTTAGCCATCAGAACTGTCTCTTATTTATTAGAAGCTAATCATTGCTACAAAAAAGTGATGCCTTGTCTTCTTCAACTCACTAAAACTAATCTTCATGTGACTGAGAAGGTTCACTTGGGTTACTGTGAAACAAGGAAGATTATATATCTATATTATATATAGCTTTGGGGAGAGAAAAGCATAAAAAATAATGAACAATAATTATTCCTTTATTGCCCATATGCAGAATTTCCACTGTATTTCTTAAACAGGCCCTTTAATTTAATGTATTTACCAAGGCACATGTGAATTTAATAATTCTGGCACAGCTCTCAGCAGGACCCAAATTAGGCTGATTCTGTCTGTGTTGTGTTTTCCAGAAAATCTGCCACAAGCAAGCTTGTATTGTGCTGTTGCTTTATTCTGCCAACGTTTCCTAAGAAGTAGCTCCTCTTGGTATGGACACAGCATATGCCTCCTATAGACAGAAGAGATGTTTCCATTTGGGAAAGGCTTCTGACAATAGTGGAGGAATCATTGATGGTGGAAATGGACAAGCAACTTTCCTCAGTTCCCCTTCCTCCTACAGTCTCTTCACTGCCCCCGCCCAAAAAGCTTCAGAGAATTGGGAAACCTCCATAGTAGTGGGAAAATTTGCATGGAAGGGAGACTGTAGATGAAGGGGTAGGCCTTGGAAATGTTAATTTTTTTGGAATACAACCAAATCCCCCTGCCAATATGGCCAATGACTGAGAGATTATGAGTTCTAAGATCCAAAATAGCAAGTTTCCTAAAGGCTGGAAAGGGAAAATCAGCAAATCACCTTCCTGTTGCCAAGAGAGCTCCAAGCAAACAAAAGCAGAGGGTTTTCCCACTGGTGAAATAAAAGCTGGCTCCATCACATTGTAATTAATCAAGTCACTTGAGAGGCCATATGGAAAAGTTACAAGACAGTATATTGCTTTTAGCTCTTCTTGTGCAGTATTTACCTGCAGACACAATCCCTGCAGTGCCCTAGGTGTGGAACAGATGTTTACATGTTTTTAAATGGGTTAATCTTATCTATGAGGGGAAGAGGGGATATACCAGTAGTGTGTAGAGCTGAAGGCAGCAACTCTAACTCTTTTCTTTATCATTGTACCTCTTACTCTCTGTTTCTCCCTTTCTCTGCACTTAGTGAGCTCTTGGACAAGGTACAGATCATTGTCAAACTGAACAGTTCCAGAAGGCTTTTGGCAAGGGGCCACATCAAATTTGGGGCAAGGGCTATGCCCAGTCAAAGTAACCAAAGTGTCATCTCAAATAACCAGCGGGAGGCAAAAATGGAAAGATAACTAATCAGTGGTGTCATTTTCACGTACCGTACTTAGGCCTTGTTGCTTCCTCCTTGACTATTGCAGTGACTACCTCCCCCTTTAAGAAAGAGACTCTCCCCCTTTACCAAGAAAGGGACAGTTAAATGGGGTCCCATCTGCAACAGCAGGGGCTACAGCACCTTCCTGCAGAAAGCCAACTTTAGGGGCTCCTGCAATTAAATGTAATTTAGTCTTTTTATCTCTGTTCCTACCCTTTGATGGATTTCTTGAGATAATAAAGGTAATTTTCTTTTACCTTACTAGAGCATCCCAAGTAACTACCTCTGTTTCTGCCATAAACCTACATTGCACTTTACTAGCATAATTACCAAATATTCTTAAATAATCACATCAGTCATTAGTCCCAGCTTCACTGATCAGGGCTTGTTCTCATAAAACCAGAATCCCCAATTAGGGCAGAGTCCTTGCGCCTATGATTATTCAAATGATTGTAATCATCAAGGGCTTCACAGAGTCACCCCAGGATACATAATTGGGTAGAATGAGTTCCAAAAAAAAAGGGGGGAGAAAAAAGGGGGGAACACTGTCCTCCTCCCAATTTTATGTGATATGATTGCTTTCATTTCTTAAGTAAAAATAAGTACAGCTATGTCAACTATGTCTAAATATTTCTCTTTGCTGTTGCCATGTTTGATGACTTTTAAATAGCACAGTGATAAGTCAGGCCGACATTTCTAAAATATTTTTAACTAAAATAGCTTCTTTATCAGATAGACATATGCTGCACATTATCTCTGAAGAGCAGATGTCACCAGTTTCTTTTCAAGCAATGTCATTTAATCATCATTTTCTAGGTTACTCTTTCTCTTTTTTTTCTCTTCCTTCCTTTCCTTCTTTCTTTCTTTCCTTCTTTGTTTCTTTCTTTCTTTGTTTCTTTCTTTCTTTGCTCCAAAACAACAATGTGCAGCCATGAACTCTTTTATTACTGGAGCATTAGAGTAGTCTGTTGGCTAGCTCTGCTCCCACTTTATAGCTACTGAATTCCCCTAGCAGGAGCTCAAAGACCAAAAAATCAAAAAATCAAAACAAAACAAAACTATCTTGAAGACAGAAAGCTCTTGTTAAGTAGAAAAACCAGTAGAGAAACACAGGTAAGCTTTAGTTTTATTTAACAGCAGCGACTTGATATTTCTGTTTTTAAGTAGGTCCTTGCTTAAGCTGATGGTGAGGTGAAGATTATTAGAGACATGAGAAGCAAATGAGACAGCATTTACAATGCACTGGTTCTACATTATTCCAATCCAACTCCCAATGTCCCCATCCCCTCAAAAGCTTGCTACTACCAAATGGAAGAGACTGTGGCCTTTTCTTTCCTTTGAAGGGTCGCTGTTTTCCTGGCTGTGCCAAGACATTTTGCTTTCTCAGGCTGACGTGACACTCCCTACCATTCAGCAGAGATACCTGCTAGAGCCACTGCTGAGTTTTGCTTCACCATTGCCAATGGGCCAGTGTGCGAATGTCAAGCTAGCTTAAAGATTACTGGAGAAGTGATGTGGCACTCAAAGCTAAACATCTCACCTGCTCACTGCTAGTTTCCCCGTCATTTGCCATGTAAGAATCCTGCCTCTCTTGCTTAATAGTGGTCCGGATAGCTTCTCACGCAGTGCCCTGTGCTTTGGGGCCAACCCTATACCTACATTTACCCTTTTTGCATTCTGGTTACAAGTATATGTTAACTTACTTGGGAGTAAGCTGCATTGAATGCCATGATAATTCTCAGAGTAGACATCACAGCACTGTCAGATAGCCTCTACCATGTGGCAGCCATTAATGTGTTCTGACATACTGCGGTATACACATAGCACATGGCATTACACTAGACAAGGACACGCACTGTGTTTTGAGCTGTCACAGAGACATTCAGACAGGTTTATTCATACACACTGTGATCATATGACGCTGACTTACACAAAACAACCCATTGGTTCATCAAGTTTAATATTACCTATTCTGGCTGTTAAGAGTTCCTCAGAATCTCAATAAAACATCTTTACCATCTCATATTCAAAACTGCTTTGATCACAAAGGGATCACACTACCCTTTGAGAGGCCACACAAATACACACAACAGACCATAAAACAGAGGCCAGGGACATTTCTTTTGTCATTAATTCTGTCATTAGGTTTGGGATTCAAATCAATAAATGTCCACTGTTCTTGCTGTCCAGGGTGTGTGTGTGCGCATGCATACATGTGTGCATGATTCCCCTGACCAGAGTCGTGTGTTTAGAGAATTCTGGGAAAGTTTTTGGGCTGGAACTCTACGAGTTCCTCAATCATCCTGCTCAGGGACTGGGAAAAATCAAGAAAAGTGTGTGACTTCACAGAGAATTTCTCCACCCAGGTCCAGTGCTACAACATTGTATGAACAAGGGGGATTTCATGACTTTTTCCCCAGAAATCATTCATTACAATAGTGTTTTCAACCCCTGATAGAGACGTTCTGCCTCTGGCAGTGGTTTGATAATTGCATTCTGCTTTTGCACACAGTACTACGATTTTCTTCTACAATAAAGAAATGGCTACTGCTGTGTTTTGTGATGTTTTTTAGTAGTTCACCTCACTAGGCAGCAATACACTGGATATTGCTGATATGTTCATCCCAGCAAGAGACTTAGCACCTTTCCACACTACACTGTTCTAATGCTATTATTCCACTTTCAACATCCTGTGGAATTCTGGGATTTGTAGTTTCCTGAGACAAAGAATTCTCTGGTTGAAAATTCTAAATGCCCCTCTCTAAACTGCAAAGCCCAAGATTCCATAGGATGTTGAAAGGGGAATAATAAGGCCCTTGCTTTGGGTTAGGCCATGCCCTAATACTTCAGTTCCTCTAGCAGTTTGGAAACCTAAGTTGCCAGTATTCCAGATTAGTCTGACTAAGTGCAGGAAAGCTGATCTTAGGCTTTTTACTGAAATAGCAAAGAGGAGAAGTACTGAGAAGGATAACTAGAGAGAAGCTTGGTTTGACTGTGAGTTGGATGAATACATATGCATCATTTTTTTAAAAAAAAATGCAGCACTAAAAAGAAAACAAAAGGGGACAGAGATCTGCATAAATTTGTATGCGTTGCCTTTTATAGCTATTTTTAGTCTTTTATAGTTTAATGTTGTTTTAATATATACTATTAATATGTTTTTAAACTGCTTTGAGGCCAAATGTCAGGAAAAAGCAGAATGCTGCTGCTGCTGCTAATGATGATGATATCATCTAGATCGTGAATTAATTATTATAATGGTAATAGAAATAGCGTAGAAAAAATTACTACAGTTTAAAGAAAAACAAAAGTACGGTAGATCCCCCATACTCATGTGACCAGTATCCAGTATCCACTTATCCACGCTGAAATGCAATCTGAAAACATTTTGTTCCCATCTGTTTTTGGACCACACATTAATGTTTATGTTTTTATCAGCTATGCACAGGCTTTGGATTGCAAATGACAGCTACAAAACAGTTTTTTCTCTTAGATTCTAAATTTCTGTCAAGTTTCAAACCTCCGGTCATATCCACAGCAAGCAGGCAGTAAATCTCAAGCAGCACAGTTCCCACTTACAAGGTGAGAGTCAAAGAATGTCCAAACAGAAAGGAAGCCTAGAGCAAACAAATCCGAAGGGGCAAATCCAAACCGTAGTCCAAACAGGCAGAATTCCAAGACAACCAGATCAAAGGGCACAGCACAGAGTTTCAGGTCCAAAGAGACCAGTTGTCGACCCTAGGAGGAAAGGCCAGCTGGAGCCCTCTTTTATCTATGGCAGCTGTTACCACAGGTGTTCCCTCATTAGGGCTCGCTTGCTACTTAAATGGGTTGAGCAACACAAGCCACCTCTTTCACAGCATCTCAGTTGCAAGGTAGGTGTGTCAGCTATGTCTTCCTCTCATCGAGTAACCCTGGACAAGCCTCAGAGGAGACAAGTTCTAGTGGTTGGGGACTCTTTGCTGAGAGGAACAGAACCGACCATTTGCAACCAGACAGAATCAATCGTGAGGTGTGCTGTCTCCCTGGGGCCAAAATCAGTGACATAATGGAAAGGCTAACCAGACTGGTCAAGCCCACTGACCGTAACCCCCTCCTCTTGGTTCATGTCCGAACCAATGACATGGCAAGGTGCAGTTTTCCCCACATCATGAAGGATTACGAGCTTATGGGTAGGAAGCTGAAGGACCTTCATGTGCAGGTTGTCATTTCATCTCTTCCCCTGTGGGAGGAAATGGCCCACAAAGGGAAAGAAAAATAGTGGAGATCAACAACTGGATCTGATGATAGTGCTGCCAGGAGAGAGTTGGATTTTTGGATCATGGCCTCCATTTCCATGAAGATGGTCTTCTGGCACAGGATGGCCTGTACCTTACAATCTTCAGCCAGAATGTTTTCGCTAACAGTCTCGCAAAACGGATCAGGAGGTGTTTAAACTGAGTTTGACTGGGGATAGAGGCAGTATTATTCAGGGCAAGGACTCAGTGAGTGCTGCAAAAAATAGCCCAAATGAAATAGATCAGTGGTTCTCAACCTGTGGGTCCCCAGATGTTTGTGGACTTCAGCTCCCAGAAGCCCTGAGCATTGACCATAGTGGCTGGGGGTTCTGGGAGCTGAAGTCCACGAACATCTGGGGACCCACAGGTTGAGAACCACTGATATAGATAGAGCAGGCCAAGTAGAACTAGAGACCAACAGGAAGAGGGAAAGTAACTTTAGCACAGGACTTCCACGAAGGGCACATCACCTCAAGTGTCTCTACACTAATGCACAAAGCATGGGGAATAAGGAAGATGAACTCCAACTCTTAGTACAACAAAATAAATATGATTTAATAGGCATCACTGAAACCTAGTGGGATGAATCTCATGATTGGAACATAGGAATAGAGGGATATAACCTATTTCGCAGAAATAGACCAAACAAGAAAGGACGAGTAGCAGCCTTATACATCAAGGATGTTTTCACCTGTGAAGAGATCCATGACTTAAATCTGGGAAGCCAAGTCAAGAGCATCGGGGTAAGAATTAAGGGAGCAAGAAACAATAGGGATGTGATTATGGGGGTTTGCTACAGGCCTCTGGGCCAGCCTGAGGACTTGGATGATGCCTTCCTGGAGCAGATGACCACACATTCATAAAGGAGAGATGCTATGTTAATGGGAGATTTCAATTATCCTGAAATTTGTTGGCAGTCAAATTCTGCAAAGACTGCAAGGTCCAACAGGTTCCTCGCTTGCCCTGCAGACAATTTCATGGTCCAGAAGGTGGAAGAGGCAACAAAGGGATTGGCTATTTTAGATCTGATCCTGACCAACAGGGATAACCTAGTTGATGAGATGGAGGTGGTGGGATCCTTAGGAGGGAGTGACCATGCTCATTTGACGTTTGTCATTCAGTGGGAAGGAGAAGCCAAGTGTAGCTAGACACACATCTTAAATTTTAAGAAAGCTGATTTCTCTAAACTTAGGGAGTTACTTGCTGAAATCCCGTGGTCAAGAATACTAGAAGAGAAGGGAGTTCATGACAAATGAGAGTTTCTGAAAAGTGAGATACTGAAAGCACAATTGAAAACTGTGCCAATAAGGAGGAAAAATGGCAAATGTCTAAAGAAACTGGAATGGTTGACTGAAGAACTCTCAGCAGAGCTAGGTGTTAAAAGAAGCATGTACAGGAAATGGAAGAATGGTGAAACCACTAAAGAAGAATACAAGCAAATAGCCAGGAGATGTAGGGAGAAGGTCAGAAAAGCTAAAGCGCAGAATGAACTCAGGTTTGTCAGAGACATCAAAAACAATAAACAGGGCTTTTTTGGATACGTCTGCAGCAAAAGGAAAAACAAGGAAATGATAGGGTCACTGGATGGAGAAGATGACCAGTTAATAACGGGGGGAGGTGAGAAGGCAGAACAACTCAATACCCTTTGCCTCAATTTTCTCCTAAAAGGATAGAAGTACCCAACCTGGGTGAGGAAGTGAGGGAAATGCAGCACAGAATAAGTAGAGAAGTAGTACAGGAATATCTGGCTAAACTAGATGAATTCAAGTCTCCAGGGCCAGATGAATTACATCCAAGGATATTAAAAGAACTGGCAGAAGTCATTTCTGAGAAGAGAAGTCCCAGCAGACTGGAGGAGGGCAAATGTCGTCCCCATCTTCAAGAAGGAGAAAAAAGAGGTCCCAAATAATTATCATCCTGTCAGCCTAACATCAATACCAGGAAAGATCCTAGAGCAGATCATTAAACAGTCAGTTTGTAATTACTTAGAAAGTAATACCATAAACACTAAAAGTCAGCATGGATTTCTCAAAACTAAGTCATGCCAGACTAATCTTATCTCTTTTTATGATAAGGTTGCAAGCTTGATAGATGAAGGGAATGTTGTAGACGTAGCATATCTTGACCTCAGTAAGGCCTTTGACAAAGTTCCCTATGACATTCTTGCAAAGAAGCTAGTAAAATGCGGGCTGGACAGGGCTACTGTTAGGTGGATTTGGAATTGGTTGACCGGCCGAACCCAAAGGGTGATCACCAATGGCTGCTTTTCATCCTGGAGAGAGGTGACTAGTGGGGTGCCACAGGGTTATGTCCTTTGCCCAGTGCTATTCAACATCTTTGTCAATGACTTGGATGAAGGAGCGGAGGACATGCTGATAAAATTTGCAGATGACACCAAGTTGGGAGGGGTTGCTAATACACCAGAGGACAGGATCAACTTTCAAAATGAGTTTGACAGATTGGAGAGCTGGGCCAAAGCTAACAAAATGAATTTCAACAGAGAGAAATGTAAGGTCCTGCACTTAGGCAGGAAAAATGGAATGCATAAATATAGGATGGGGGATGCGTGGCTGGATAGCAATATGTGTGAAAGAGATCTAGTGGTCTTGGTAGATGACAAGCTGAACAGGAGTCAGCAGTGTGATGCGGCAGCAAAGAAAGCCAACGCAATTCTTGGTTGCATCAATAGGAGTATGGTGTCTAGATCAAGGGAGGTAATGGTACCACTTTATTTTGCATTGGTTAGGCCTCATTTGGAATACTGCATCCAGTTCTGGGCACCTCAGTTCAAGAAGGATATCGACAAGCTGGACGTGTCCAGAGGAGAGTGACCAAAATGGAGAAGGGTCTGGAAGCCATGCCTTATGAAGAATGGCTTATGGAGCTGGGTATGTTTAGTCTGCAGAAGAGAAGGTTAAGAGGGGACGTGACAACCATGTTTAAATATTTGAAGGGATGTCATGTTGAGGAAGGAGCGGGCTTGTTCTCTGCCACTCCAGAGACTAGGACAAGGAGCAATGGATTCAAGCTGCAGGAAAGGAGATTCCACCTGAACCTCAGGAAGAACTTCCTGACGGTCAGAGCTGTCTGGCAGTGGAAAATGCTGCCTCAGAGTGTGGTGGAGTCTCCTTCTTTAGAGGTTTTTAAGCAGAGACTGGATGGCCATCTGTTGGGAATGCTTTGATGGATGTTCCTGCATAGCAGGAGGTTGGACTTGATGGTCCCTGGGGTCTCTTCCAACTCTATGATTCTATGATTCTGTGATTCCTCTATGTGTTCCCCTGGCTCAGGCCCTTATTGTTGTGTATTATCTCCCTCTGGACCAGCTTCTGGGGACACTTCAGCCTCTGGGGAAGCCTGTGCCTTGGAGTCAGAATCTTCCTCCTTACTGCCACAATCTCCAAAGCAGGGCATGACACCTCCTCTCCAAGCTGCCTACTGGTCTGAAAACCTACATCACTCATCTCATTGAAAAAAAAAGCATTTCATTATCCATGTTTTTCATGGTATCCATGGTTAGTCTGGGAACATATCCTCTGTGGATAAAAGGGACCTACTGTACACCTCAGCATAGTGGGAAAAACATTTAGCTGGTGATCTATGGTGAAAATGGGAATATTAACTTGATTTAGAAAACTATGATGTTATTTTTACGAACAGGTTAAAAGGCACCAACTATTCAAATTGTACACTGCCTCCTTTGAAGTGCCATCCAGATTATTTGAATAGTTTTGCTTGCCAGGCATTAAACAAAGAACCAGTTTTGTTTGCATCAACAAAACATCAGTCAAAAATGGCAGAAGGGTACTGTACCACCAAAAATTGGACAAAAGTTGGCATCAGCATATAGTTTGTATCTACTCATTTCTGTGAGAATAAACTTAGAAATAATTGCTGTAATTTGGACAGTGGTACAACAGAGCTCACGGTGAGAAAAAGTGTTGACTAGGTGACTTGTGTGTTTGTTTGCTGAGACTCTCGTCCACATGGTAACTGCGGATGAGCAATTTCCAGCCCCCTGCTCTCCTTTCTTACAGTTCTCTATCTTGAAACCAGACTTGAATTAGACAGAATTGAACAAAGCATGCCTTCAAACAGAGAACTATTGTCTAATGGACATTTAATTTAAAGATTGTTCTCTAGAAAGCAAGATACATGGCAATCCTTTTGTATGCATGTACTCGACTCAAGACATTTAATTCTAATGTGAGTTGCCCTTAGTGTCTCATCTTCTCAGGAACATATAAGCTATATATGGGATTCCCTTTTTGTGAATACTCCTGGAGTTTCGTTTTCTGTACTGATTGGAGGCACAAGGGATGACCCACTGAAAGTTAGTGGTGATCAGTTTTAGTTACAGTTCCAAGGTCCAGGAAAGTAGTTTCTTCATATTATAGTTAGTTATATTTTAAAAAGCAACTCTTGCATATTTATCAAGAGCAGTTAACCTGCTTTGTTGCTTTAAAAATAAATCTGAATGCTACATGGTGTAAGCTTTTAGTTGAAAATGCGCCTTTCTTCCATCTGCTTAATTTTCATTTCATCATCTACTACAACAAAGCATGAGGTAACAACACCAGCTGCAGCTTAAGCCAGCTTTGAGTTTTTAATCTGTACTACTATATGAGTAAAAATTACAGTTATGCTGCAATAGAAATGGAGTTATCTCTGTTGAGGTCAAAACCATAATGAAATGTTTGCATCTGAGTTGCTGCAGAAAGGAATGACTTACAAGGGAACAAGTTACTTCTGAGTTCAGATATATGGAAAAGAGCTGTTTGACAAAAAGTGTTTGTCTAGTTAAAATAGCAAGGCAAAAATCAGTTTTCACCCTTCAGAAAAGAGAAAGGGGGGTTAAAAGCCATTATTCCATTTAGAAAGCCTCTATATTTACTCTACAGCTTTTTAATTATAAAATCAATAAAGTGTTAATGATTTAAACATTACCTTGTCTCACTGGGAATTCTGAAAACAAATTATTTTCTGTGTGACATAAATTCATAAATTGCTCAATTTGACCAATTTGTCAAGACAATATCCATTAGTAAATATGAATATTTAATAAAAAGGAAAACTGGCAAGGGCAACTTCACTTAAGCACCTAATGACTTACTGGAAAAAGAAAGAAAGGGATAGATTCATGTAAGTCCTTTGATTTACTGTTTCAGTAGTATAAGAATCTATGAGTTGATGTATCAGTACCCATTAACTTACTATCTTCCAGTTGTGTTGATACAACAAAATCCCCTATCATTCATCAGCCCAGTATAGAGCCATCAAATTGCTTATTGCTCTAAACATTTTGAGGATGCGTATATTGATCTTTCTTCCTGTTCTGTGAGTAGCCTGTTCTGATTTAAAGTTCCCTTCCTAGGTAAATAGTGGGTTGACAAAAAAGCATCCTTTTCACACTTCCCAAAACACACTGCAAGACAAAATGTGCTGTGCCTCAGCAATTCACGCATTTATGAGGCTTTCAGTGAGTTTCAGACAAATAAACTATGTGCAAGACCATGCATACATTTTAAAAATGCAAACAGCTACAAAGATATTCACTTGAAAAAAATACACACAAACACATTTTAGTTAATGGGAAGGGGGGAGCACAAAAATGCACATATTACAGAAAAATGTATACAAAAATTGTGTGGGATTTAAAGCAGTGTGACAGAATGTAAACTGGGTGGTTTTCAAAGCTCTACATTTTGGAAGGTGCAGTGGAACTGCTCTATATTTTACCGAACCCATTTGACAGGACAGCAGCCAACAACTCATACAACTTCCTTTAAATTCACCTTAAAACACACCTTCCCGCTGACAAGGAAGCCATTGGCTCCCACCAGGAAGCACACTCAGCTGTGGAAAAAAGAAAGAAGTGTGAAGCTGTCCTTTCTGATTGTAGCTATGCATCAACTACTAGCTCAAAACTGGAAGGCCATAAGGAATGAATGCATGGTATATGTAAGTGTCGAATATTGTCTCAGCTGAACAGTTGACTAAGTAGATAAGATCACAAATTAGTAGTAGTAGTATGATCCCACTTTTTTTTTTCTATTTCAAGACTCAAAGCAGCTTACAAAGGTTAAAGAAAATACAGCTAAAAAATCACATCATACAAAAGTTAAATCTGTAATTAAACTATCAATACAATTAAAGCCAGTTAAAAACATTGTCATTAAAAAAGAAAACAACTGACAGCAAAACACATTATGCACAGCTTTTTCCACTAGAAAAATCACACTTCAAAAACTTGATGAAATGAAGAAGTCTTTGGCCATTTCCACACAGGGCGAGGGAATCGTCCTGCGCTGCTACTTACCAGATCTTCTGGCTCCCTGGTCTGGTCCAGGCTGCTCTGGAGCAGTGCGCGGTCGTTGATCCACTCTGCTCCGGCATCCAAAATGGCGGCTTCCGGTTGGTCATGGGCCTCGACCAACCTCTGAAGCTCGCCAGCCTAAAGTCCACCCTCAGCAGATCACAGGCTCGTATTGGTGTGAGCCTGCGAATCTGCACAAGGGAGCAGGCTCTCAGTGGCACGCTCTGTGCTTTTGAAAGACTGGAAAAATCAGGTCTTTCAAAAGCACGCTGGAGGACCACTTGGGGTCGTTCCGAAGTGGACTGAGGTGTGGATCTACACTAAGTAGTCTGGACCCAGTCCACTCCAAGGCGCAGACGTCCTCCATGGAGGACACACTACACCGTTTTTATTACCCCATGTGGAAATAGCCTTTGTCAAAACATGGAGATCTGAGCTAAGCCAGGGCTATGACAATCAGGTCTGCTTTGAATTCTCCATTCTTAGAGAAGCAGTACCCTTCTATATTTTTGTCACCCCCTGGCTCCCTCTCTACATTTATGTCTCTCTACTGCTTTTCCTAAATCCACATCCTTGTAGATATAAGGTAAAGCATGTTTTTGTTTATCCCAATGAATGGGTAGTAGCATGTGTAACTAATCCAGATCAAAGAGACACTTTGTGGAAACTGCTCTTTACAAAAATATAATAATTCCTTTATTGAACAAACTGACAAGGGAAAAGGTAGTTGGCAAATTAAAGATTAGCACACAGCAAAACACTTGTAGCTCTAACCCAGCAAACACTTCTCAAACTCTTTCTCTCTCTTTCACACTCTCTTTCCTCTTTCATCAAACTCTCATATGGATCTCTCTAAAACTCTCCCTTTTAAAACCCTGTTTCAGTTATTTTTTTGTTAGGCTCACTCTTCCTATCTATCCCTTCCTTCTGGCTAGCCGGGGTTCCATAGTCAACAACTACTCAATTTAAATCCCCTTGGTTACTAGGGGGCTCTGTTGCTACACCCCCCCAGGGTTCATCACAGCCTTCACCTGCCTAAGGGAAGTTAGCAGGGAGGGTGCCAATCTAACTTCTCTTGGAAGACAATTTTAGACCTTGAAGGCAATCACTGAGAAAGCCCTCTTCCATGTCCCAACTATGAAAGTGGTGGAATAGAGAGTAGATCCTCTCTAGAAGACCTCAAACACAGGAAAACTCTTGTAGGGAAATATGATCCTTCAATAAGCTATGCCTGAGCCATATAGGGATTTATACAAAGGACTTTAAATAATAACAAATGAACGAACCAGATATGTTATTTGAGAATTGGAACTGTTTTATGGGTGACATTAGCAAAGTCCTGAAAGGGATTGTGAAAGGGATCCTCTGTCATCACATAGAAAGTTGGAGAAGAGTATATTGAGATATTTATAAAGCAACTCCTCAGTATCTTCATGTACTGGAACCCCAATTATGATTATGTTAGATAAACTGTTCATGTTTAATATTGGACCATTTGAGTTTTCTTGTATATTTTAATCTCAAAGATTCAATTTCAATATTCAATTTTTAAATAGGATGCTTAGAGATGGGTCAACAAGATCCTCGAATCTTGAGTAAGGATTTGAGATTTGCGAGTCCAAATCCCTCCACCAAAATAGGCCAAAAGAATCTTTCAAATCCATCAAGTAGGCCCTTGACATGCAGAGGTCCTACTTGGTGGATTCGGGCCCAATCGGGTGGGGGGGTGGCTGGGCGGAGACTGGAGAGCCATCTTGGGCCCGATCAGGTGGAGGGCGGCCAGGCGGAGAGTGGGGCCTTTGGTGACCATGGAGGCACCAGGTGCCAAGTTTGTTTTTATTAAAAATTGGTGCCTCCAGGGCCTGCCAAAGGCCTGATTGGTCGGCGGGGCCCTGGGCACCCAAAAATCAGGGCATATAGCTGTCTGCGTGCCGAGGCTGCCTGTTCCCAGGGCTGTCTGTGCTGGCTCATGCTTCCTGTGCTGGCTGGGCTTCCTGTGCCCACTGGGGCTGCCTGCCTGTGCCTGCTCGGGCTGCCTGCTTGTGTCCTCTGAGCTTCCTGTGCCTGCTGGGCTGCCTCTGCCAGTTGGGCTGCCTGTGTTTGCTTGTGCTGCCTGTCCCCACGGCTGTCTCCTTCTGCAAGATAATAAAAAAAAATCTCTTTTGACTTGATCCTTCTTTCCCTTGCTTTTTAAACACTTTTTTAAAAAAGGATTCGAAGGATTTGAGATTTGTGAGATTTGTGGATTCCCAGAACCTTCTAGGGATTTGGATCCGGATTCAGAAAATTCTGGATTGTCTCATCCCTAGTGATGATTTATTTATGTATTTCTTTATATCATATCCTGTGTTTTCCATCTCAAAGCAGATATCCAAGATGTCTGTTTCTTCAGTGAAATAATTCATTAAATACAAAACTATTCAACATTTAATATCAGAGTTCAACAAGTCCTAGCAAGGATTTGCTTCATTAGAGTGGTGGAAGGGCTTCTTTTCTTATTTGGACTTGCTTCTTATACCACTGCCATGCATGCATCCTCCCTGGAACTATATGCACAGTCACCCTGAAAAAAAATTTGGCTGACTTCTTATAAAATATACAAGGAACATGCACAGACAGAACAAACCACATTTATAAGTCCTATTAAGGTCAATTAGATTTGGGCACAGAGTTAAGCATTTTAAGTCCTGGGACTTGTTTGCTCATCTTTCTCCAGAATTTTGCTCACTGACTTTTAATTACATCCAGCAAATTCCTTTGAAAGCTTTCTTCATGCATGTAGGCAACACAGCACAGGCACTGCTCCATGTAATCAAACTAATGAGGTGCACAGGCAAACGGCAAACAGATCTGTCAGACAACCACCATCGAAGCACTTTCCCCAAAGGACTAGGTTATGGATGGAACAGAATGAGGAAAGGTAACAGACTTCACCCCCTGCCTTACCCAGACAAAGAAGGTCTGCTCTGGGGACTGCTCTATGCATATGATTACAAGGGAAAATAAAACCTTGATTGTTTAATTTTGGAGGACTTCAGCTAAGGCAACTCAGAATAGGAAATAATATCATATTTATGGAAGAAATCACATCACTGTTATTGATCATTTAAAATGTGCATGGATATAGCAAGGTTAATGAATTACATTGACACTACTGCTTATCTGCTTTAAGATGGCTGTACCTCTTCTGTTGTGTTATAAATAATAAGATGTAATAAGTCAAAAAATTAAAAAAGGAAACAGTATCAAAAAATGCAGCCATGTGAGCCAAAGTAAAAAATAAAAATCTAAGTTGGGCAATACTTTTGTTAGAGCCACTAAAAGTAGTACCATAAAACTGGCAAAAGCTTTCAAGTTCTTCCAAACTCTCCTTCTCTTTCTCCTCCCTGGGTTTTATAGTGAAGCAGTTCCAAAGGCCCCTAATACTACCATCTACTGATGACTCAAAAAAAAGAAAAAAAGAAACTTTAAGCCCTAGTTTTTTTAAACTGGTTAAAAAGATATGCAAGCTTGCAAAAAGCATCCAACTGGCAGACAATCCTGGAGGTCACATTCCTTAGTCCAAAGGACAACTTTTAAATTGCCTACAAGAAATTCCATATCAGTCAATAAATAAGGCAAACCAACAAACTCATTCCTATAATGTAGGCAGTCTCAAATAAGGTTGCCAGATTAAATAAGGGATTGGACTCCTATATCTTTAATAGTTAACAGATCTCAGGACAGGCAAATGTTGTGTGAAGGTTCTGCCAGGCAGAGCTATGCAACGTCTCCCTCCTCACTCCCCCAACCCCAAACTGCTGCAACCTGCCCCCAATAACTTCAGTGTTGTGTGTCCAAGCACAGGAACATTACTGTCGGCTTCTCTACTGCCTTCCTCACTATCTAATGGTGAGTATATAGCTGTGTTATGTGGGAGGTGTGGCAGCTTAAAGCTGGGTTTGGGGTTGAGGAAGGAGACATTGCATAATTATGCCTGTTAGAACTTTATACTGGCTGGGATCTATTAACTATTAAATGTATAGGGGCATTTACCTGTATTCAACCTAGAAATGTTACTTCTACAGAATATGATCAACAGTATCTTGGCCCCCACAAATGTCACAGAGATTTAAAGCAATCTATCCAATGTTTTAAAGGTTACTTTCATACCAGTCAGACATAGCACTAAGATTCCAATTTTTCTTTCTTTTTTTAAAAGAAATATAATTTTATTTAGTATATTTAAAAAAAGTGAAAAGCAAACTTATACAGAAACATATGTTAAAGAAAGAGAAAGAAAAAAGAAAAACATACATAAAGAAATATCTTAAAGAAAAAAACATACCATAAGAAAACACACAATACATACATACGAACATACAATAGTGGTGTTCAAATGAAAGGAATTGCATAGTTATCATATAATGTCATAATATTATTCAATTAATAAGTTATATATATATCTTGGTAACGATAACAAATATGTAAGATCTTAACAATATATATGGATATATTAATTGAGCTTTTAACCAAAGATCAATCTGGACCCTATACCTTTAACCATCTTCCTTATCATTATATTTCATGTTTTGTCACACTTTACAAAGATTCTTTACCATTTCCTTCCACTAACCCTTTCCCCACCCCACTTTCCAAACCTCAGGAAGAGAGTGTTTACCTATCTATACCTTACCTTCTAAAACACAACCTTTATGTCATTTGTATCACTCATTTTATGTTTCATCAATCTTCATCAAGTCTCAAGGTTGGTTTTAACTTATTTTTACAAATGATAATATCTTAAACATCTCTTATATTATTATTAAATATTTCATACCAATCAAAATAAAGTCCCGTGTCTCCTATCTTATATCCCTTCTGTTTTAGTGGCCTTTCCAACTTATAATAGCATTCTTGCCCCAATATGGTTCCCATAATGGGAACATCATATTCCATTCTTCAATAAATTTCTTCTTTGTCTTATCTTTTAATGAGTTCATAATTATATCAGCTTCAGCTATATCATATAATTTTACCAGCCAATCTTCTATCCTGGGAGAGGTTTTCAATTTCCATACTTGGACAAAGCAAAGTCTAGCAGCTGTTATCATATACAGGAGGATTTTCTTTTGGGATTTGTCTAACTGATATAGACAGTCTGTCATACTAAGTAGATAAAGTTCCGGTAATAACAGAAATTTTACCTTCATTTTGTTTCTTCAATTTTGTCATGCAGAATTTCCCAGAACCTCTTTGCTTCTCTGCAGCATGACCAAATATGATAGAATGTGCCCTTATGATCACATTTCCAACAAGTGTCTTTTATATTACTTTGGATCTGTGAAATCTGGGTTGGTGTTAAGTACCATCTGTGGAGCATTTTATAATAGTTTTCTCTTAAACTGGCTAGTTTTATCAGGGTCCACGTGGTATTCCATGACTTCCCCCATTGATCCAAAGAAATTGTGTGATTGAAATTTGGGGCCCATTTTATCATAGTCTTGTTACCCTGTGAATTGGGGGTCCTGGGAGGGGCACCCAAACAACAAACCAAACCAAGCAAAGATGGGGAATTTAGCTGGAGCACTCTCTTGGCTAATGAGAGGCAGGGCAACGCAGCAGGATCTTTTACCCTATGTATACAGTGCCAGGTCAGTGAGGAGGCAAATGGTTCAAACAGCAATTAAGATTTATTAAACAGTTACTAAAGAAAAGCACAAACACACTCCTAACTAGAAAAGGGAAATAGAATTTGAGGGAAATGGGTGATACACCACCTGTCCTGCAGTCCTGGAGAAGCCTGATTGAAGAAGAGGAAGCTCGGTGTGGCGGCCGAGGGGAATCTGCTGCACCGAGCGGCAGCAAAGCAGAATAAAGTCCAAGCAATCTGGAGAAGTTCCAGTGAGAGTTCCGAAGAGCTCTCAGAGCAGGGGATTTTTATAGGGGAAAGAACAACCGCAGGCTAGTCTGGTCTTGGGATGAAAACAATAAGTTTTGGTTTGGAGACAAAGCCTCCGAAAGGTCAGAATTTGCATGATTAAGTTAAAGTCCAAATTGACAATAGTATAACCGGTATGTAAATGCGGCTAGCTCGGTAGTTGAGTACCTAGCTCACCGGGGTGTCCTCTCAGGGCAGAGGGTCCCTTTGTGGTATGTAGTGAAGATCTTTGTTTCGGGAGGTCCCCTAAAGCAGATCCGGCAATATCTGGCTTGATTTGGTGGGAGCAGCAAGTAATAGCCATGCCTAGCTTCGCGCTTGTTCGGCGGGCCTCACAAACACTTGGCTGCTGGCAGAGTAGGACCGAATTATGATATCAAAATGATATCTCTGGTTCACCAAAGGCCAAACCAATACACGGTGGTAACAGTCTGTTTAACTACCTCTAGTTCATTTTGTAAGTTTAATAAGATTTTATATATTTTACTAACCCTGTGTTCTAATTCTGGTTTCAATATTTTATCAAATTCCTTCTCTTCTATCTCAAAATCTTCTATTTTTCTATCCATCTTATATCTCTCTGCTAATTGCATTAATAGAAGCCAATGAGTCTTTAGACTTTGGGTCTTAAGTTCTTCCTTGGATTTAAAGTAGGTAGTGTTTCCTTGTACCTTCAATATATCTTTGTATATAATCCATTTATTTATTATAAGGATCTCTCTTTCATAAAAAGCCTCATGAACTGATACCCAAAATGGAATTTTTAAATATAATTGTTTTTTATATTTTAGCCAAACAGTCAGAACAGCCTTTCGTAGAAGATGTGCTTTAAAATCCTTGTCTATTGACGCTTTCCCATACCATACATATGCATGCCACCCAAAGTAAAGTCCTTCCCCTTCTAAATGTAATAGATTTGAATTTTGTAGTGTTATCCAATCAATTATTCATTCTAAACAGTTAGCATGATAATATAATTTTAAATTTGGTAGACCCATTCCTCCTCTTTCTTTAGTATCTTCCATAACCTTTAATTTTATTCTTGGTTTCTTACTTCTCCATATAAATTTTGTCAAATCCCTATTCCATTCTTTAAAGGATTTATCATTCAAGATTATGACTTAAAGATTCCAATTTAAGTGTCATAGCTTAGCTCTCTGGTTTAAGTTTCAACTGCCTATCATCATCACCACCACCACCCTGCTTTTTTTCCCAAAATTGGGACTCAAAGTGGTACACATTTTAAAAGAACAATATAATTAAAAGCATACAAAAAATGAATATTAAAACAGAATTAAACTATTGACAGCATTTAAAAATTTACAGTTCACTAAAAAAAGTTAGGGATGGGATGAATCCAGAATTTCCAAATCCAGATACGAATCGCTGGAAGGTTCTGGGAATCCATGAATCTTACGAATCTCAAATCTTTCAAATCCTTTTTTAAAAAAGAGTTTTAAAAGCACTTCTATTGAAAAGTGTTTTTGAAGCAGAATTTGATATTTTTGTTTAATGAAAAATAAATTAAATAATAGTTTTCACTTTCAGGAAAACATACCCATAGACTTCTTCTTAAGGAGATACAAATGCAATTTAACATGTTCATCTACTACAGGAAGTACATAAACTCCTGAGTCATGATTCTTTCCACAAAATTAAGGACAATCAAAAGCATGTTACTTGTAAACTTGTAAGAGTCCCTGTCTGAACTCCTTCAGGGCAATGTAGACAAACAAAAAAACATAGCTGAAACCTTTAATGCATATTTTTGTTCAAAAACACCAGCATTCTAACTCGCTCTGGGTATTGCCTGGAGTCATGCCCTGCCTTGGAGATTGTGGCAGCAACGAAGAGGATTCTGACTCTGAGGCAGAGGCTTCCCCAGAGGCTGAAGTGTCCCTAGAAACTGGTCCAGAGGAAGATACTACAACAACAACAAGGGCCTGAGCCAGGTGAACAAATAGAGGAAGACATTGTTATCACCGTGTACTGGCCCGGCCTTTGGTAACCTCTAGATATAATATTTGTTTAATAAATATTGTTGTTAGTTTGAACTGTCTGCTCACTGACCTGATACTGTATACATTGGATAAAAGATCCCCGCCAAGTTACCCTGCCTCTCGCTGGCTAACAAAGTGCTCGAGTTAATTTCCCCATCTTGTTTGTGTTTGTTTTGGTTATTTGGGTGCCCCTCACGGGACCCCCAAGTCACAGGGTAACAACATAACTGACACACCTACCTTGCAGCAGAGATGCCATGAAAGGGAAGGCTTGCGTCGCTCAGTCTGTTTAAGTAGCAAGCGAGCCCTAACGAGGGAATACCTGTGGTAACAGCAGCCATAGATAAAGGAGGGCTCCAGCTGGCCTTTCCTCCCAGGGTCAGCAACTGGTCTTTCTGGCCCTGAAACCCTGTGCTGTGCTTTTGGATCTGGTTGTCTTGGAACTCTGCCTGTTTGGACTACGGTTTGAATTTGTCCCTTTGGATTTGTTTATTCTCCGCTGCCTTTCTGTTTGCACATTCTTTGACTCTCACCTCATGAGTAGGAGCTGTGCTGTTTGTGAGTAATGGCCTGCTCTGCCATAGATACAACACCTACTGCATTTTTTATCAGCTATGACACCTGATGTGCTGAAGAGTCTTTCTGACACTACTGTCAATGGTGGTGTGATTCGGCACTTTTTGGACAGTTTCCTCAAATTGGGATATTTTTGGTTGTCTTTCCAGTACTTGATGATGTCCACAGATGGTGGAAGCAGTGGTTCTGACAAGTAGGCATTGATTTCATCTTCAGGAGACAAAGTGCAAGCAGTGTCCTCACTGCTGCTAGATGAGGTCATCAATTGAGCATAGTGACTCCACATGCTATGAACTCCTTCTGGTTCACTTGACAATGCTGGAGTGGTGTCTCTTTCCCTTTCTTGTGATGACTGCAGCTCAGTGACATCTGCTTGCAAATGAAGATCAGAAATTTCCATGGCCAGTGTTGATTTCATTTGATCAAGATGTTCTTTGTTCAAAAAGACATTGGCTTTGAAGCAAGGATCCAGGAAGAGTTCCAAGAGCATACCGTTTTTCCATCTCCACAGACTGATAGTGCCTCTTCAGAGATGTCAGCAAGTCATTTTGGAAACCCTGGATGGAACTTAATGTTGATTTGAAGTTTTTGAGAGTAAAAGTAGTGCTATTCACTAAAGGAATTATTTCTGAGATTGTCACTTCATTGGAACTGGCCACAAATGTCACTCTATCAAACATATCTAGGAATCATATCATTTTTTTTATAGTGGTCCATTGTCAAGCAGTCAGATCCACCTGGAAATTCAGCCCTGAAACAGATAGTGAAACAGCTTGCTTTTGTTCCATGAGACAACTGAGCATGTGATGCTGAGAATTCCATCTACTCAGTTCATCTTGTCGGTTTTACACCTAGTTTGTTAGCAAAAGCCTAGGCAAAAGGCAAACCTCCCTCTGAAGAAATCTGGCCAGGACAATTGTCATAGTTTTGTCTCAGGATCTCCACAGATTGAAAATGACATTAAGGCCCTTTCCTGCTTGTGTAAACAGGGCCACATAATCCAGATCAAACTGGATTTTCTTTGCATAGCTCCTTATGGCATCCTGGGGTTTGTAGTTTGATGATGCACCAGCACACTTTGGCAGAGAAGGCTGTGACACCTTGTAAAGCTACAAACCCCAGAATTGTGTATGGAAGAGCTTTGTAAGGGAGCTATGCAAAGGAATCTTTCAGCTGTCCTTGAAATCTCAAGAAGACTATACCTTCCAGTCAAGTTTCAAGTCCTGCAAGGTATTTCAAGTCAAGCCTAAAGTCCAGTCTCAATTCTGCACCCTGCAGTCTCAAGTCAAGTCTCAAGTTCTGCAACAAGGTACTTTAGTCCAGTCTCAATTCTCTACTCTCAAGTCCTGTCTCAAGTCCTGCAAGGGACTTTGCAGTCAAGTCTCTATTCCAATCTCAATAATTCCCAGTCCTGACCATCCAGTCTCAAGTCAAAAGAACAGAGATTATTACCTTGCACAGTCAGGCAGCCCGAGTGGGCACAGGCAGCCCAAGCGAACACAGGCAACAGCACCAGACACAGGCAGCATCCGGCACATGCATGTAGCTTTATGCCATGATTTTTGTGCATCCAGGGGCCTGCCAGCCAATTAGGCTTTTGGCAGGCCCTCAAGGCGCCAAATTTCAAAAACAATTTTTCCTTTCTGATACATGTGGCTCATGAGAAACCATGACAGACATTTCACTTCTCATCGTATTCCAGCTATAGGTTTACAACCAGGCACTGTCTTCTGGAAGGAGGTACACTGGCCTACATGTGGCAATCACTGGATGAAATTATGTGAACTTGCCTTCCGCCCCACTACTTCTTATAGGCATCAGACCCACTGACCCCAGCATTTATACATGCCATTGATTTTCATCACAGAAAATAGTGCTGAACTTAAATATTAAATGTTCAATTTAAATATATTAGAATACAACCCCAGCTGTAATTTCAAAAATTGTTAGCAAAGGCCATTATTACTTCGCAGGAATTTCTCACCTACTTGTAATCTCCCCTCATGTATCCCAGTCCCTCAGGTTTTCAGACATCTCAGTCTCCAACAAACTAGCTGGTTGGTGGATTTGAAAGATTCGGTTTGCCTATTTCAGTGCAGGGATTCAGATTCATGAATCCTTGCTGAGGATTCAAGCAGTTGAGGAGTCGAGAATTCAGTTGACCCATCCCTAAAAAAAATGCAGTTAAAAAAAAAAGATCAAAAGCTCTTAAACAGCAATTAAAACAATAAAACACCCCTTAGCCAGTTCTTCTAAAAGTTTCTGTTTTAATAGCCTGCCTGATTAAAAAGGTCTTTGCCTGCTACCAGAAGGACAACAAGAAGGGGGCCATTCTGGCCTCCCTCAGAAGGGAGTTCCAGAGTCTGGGGCACCCACTGAGAAGGCTGACTCACATGTTCCCCTCAACTGTGCTTGCAGTGGCAGTGAGACTGAGACAAGAGCTGCTCCTGATGATCTCAGAGCCGAGGCCAGTTTATGCAGGTGTCAGTCCCAGGATTCCACAGAATGTTGCTGTTAAAGTGGATCATAGCACTATAACTGCATTGTGTGAAGGAACCCTAGAACTCTCCTTCTGGGGTGATACTATAAAAATTAGGAGATGAAGGACAAAACAAAAAGTTTTTAAGAATTTTGTCTAGCGGATTGGCTATTGTGTCCCTCCAACTGTAAGATGGTTACTTCAGGCTCAGTGAAGAAAAGAGATGCTGAAATATCAGTTTTCAGCTTGATGGCATGTTTAATGGGTCCTTGCCCTCTTGAGTAAAGTCATTAACTGCCCATCTCAGCAAACTGAAATATGGCTGGATTTTGCCATTGTTTTTGTTGTTGTTTTAGAAACAAGAATTTATAAATTAAAGGTACTGTAAGAAAGTAAACTGCTGTTTGTTTGTGTTTTATATTACTAGAACCAGGGGCCAGCCAGTGAGAACTGACTGGTATAACACCCTGGACAAACAAAAGGATGAGGGGTGTCTTCGAACAGTGAGTAAATGATGGCAGTCATTTCCACAGAAAACTTGGTAACATTAAAGGTAACTGGACAAATACACGATGGATAAGGATTTCAATAGTCATGGTGGCTACATGCTGCAAGACTGGGGCCATTTCCTCACTAGCCTGTTATAGTGTGCTGATTCCACTTTCAACATCCTCTGGAATCCTGGGATTTGCAGTTTCAGGAAGGGCCAGCCGGCCCCTCCCAAAACTGCAAACCCCAGGATTCCAGAGGATGTTGAAAGTGGAATCATCGCGCTATAACAGGCTAGTGCGGAAATGGCCTGGGAGGGGATGGGCAAAAGCTTGCAGCATCTAAGACTCTTTCATAGGCCTCAGATTCCTGATACTACCTAAAACAGGAAAATTTTAACCTTAAAAATGGAGTTTCCCCTCTCCTTGATGTCCCTAGCTATTGCAGTCTTCGTAGTGGTGGTCTCAGCCCTCTTCATGGCTTTAAAACTCCTCAAATCAAAACTAAGACTTCAAATTTTGAGAGGACTCAAATTTTTAAAATTTCTGGCCTTGGTGCAGATTGTAGTGAAAATTTGGTCTCCAGTGACACCAGAGCAACCTGTCACTGCTTGAAACAAGTATAAAACAGACACTATTCGATTTATTTTTGAACTGTCACAATCTGTCAAGGTCAGAGACTCGGGTGGCAAGCCAGCCCGGAGGAGAGAGTGGGAAAGCCAGCAAAGACCACCCAGGAGGAGACAAGCAAGCACTTACTCAAGGAAGTTCATTTACCAGAGCACCAAGCGAAGCAATAGTCAGAGTTCCAAGGTCAAGGGTCCAGAGATCAATTCAAGGTATCAGGAACTGGGTGCTGGGAGCAAGGTACAAGCAAGGTACAGGGCTTGTAAGAAGTTTGCCACAAGCAAAGGGAAGCTTCCAGGCAGGCAGTTATATAGCCCCAGGCACAGGTGTGTCTGGTCACTGCTTCTTAAAGTAGCCAAGGAAGCCTCCCTTTGTACAGCCTTCTTGAGTCTCCGCCTTGATTGGGGGCTTATTGAACCAGGCTCCAGAGCCTCTTCAGAATCAGATCCCTGTTGCTCCAAAGGACCAGGCACAGAATCGGATCCCTGTTGCCCTAAAGCAGTGGTTCTCAACCTTCCTAATGCCGTGACCCCTTGATACAGTTCCTCATGTCGTGGTGACCCCCAACCATAAAATTATTTTCATTGCTACTTTATAATTGTAACTGTAACTTTAACTTTATAACTGCAACTGTAACTATAACTTTATAACTTTATAACTGTAATTTTGCTACTGTTATAGTTACCATAACTGTAACTTTATAACTGTAATTTTGCTACTGTTATGAATCGTAGTGTAAATATCTGATATGCAGGATGTATTTTCATTGTTACAAACTGAAGATAATTAAAGCATAGTTTTGCTAATGAAAAAAATATATTACAATAGCTGCATTAATACAAAAGAAGATACATGCCATAGTTCAGTCAATACAGTTCAGTCAATACAGTTCATTAAAGTATATGTTCACAGCATGTCCACCTCCATTAAAAACCTCCAAGAAAACTTCCTTCGAGGCTTTTCAGAAGTCATTAAGACTCCAAATCTCACCAGCCCTAACTAATAGAGCCAAGAAGGGCTGCAACCCAACAGCTGGAAGGTCATGATTTCTGACTCTTGGCTCACACTGGCTGGCAGCAGCTCTCTTTCCCAGCCACACCTGACACTGAGGCTATTTCTGCACCACACTGTTATAGTGCTATTATTCCACTTTCAACATCCTCTGGAATCCTGGGGTTTGCAGTTTAGGGAGGGGCATTAAGAAGTCTCTGCCAGAAAGCTCTTTAGCCTCAGTAAACTACAAGCCCCAGAATTCCACAGGATGTTGAAAGTGGAAGACTAGCACTATAACAGTGTAGTGTGGAAATGGTCTGAACCTGGACTCTTTTGCATGCAAAGGACAGACTCTTTCAGCCAGCAATTACCTGGCTTTGAATGATCCATTCTTCCCCAGACATGCAAGCTTAGAAAGAGAGAAGGAAGATTCTCCCCCACACACACTTTGTAATCCTGCAAGATAATGTTTAAGAGCACAGGGATCTTCAGTATCATGAGAGGAAGGGCCATCTTCACTGAGAAAATATGCTGATGTTTGCAGATGGGGTGGATGAGTAGTATCTTGCGTTATGGGACTGGCTGGCTGGCTGGCTGGCTGGCTGGCTGCCCTTTGAAGGCTCCTTCCTACCTATAAAGAGCCTTAGGGCTCGTTTCATATTTACCTAACGCTGGGGGAAAACAAAGGGCATTTCCGCACTAGACTGTTATAACACTATTATTCTACTTTCAACATCCTTTGGAATCCTGAGGTGTGCAGTTTAGAGAAGGGCCTTTGAGGGGCCCCTCCCTAAATTGCAAACCCCAGGATTCCATAGGATGTTGAAGGTGGAATAATAGCACTACGGGGCCTTTCTGCATTACACTGTTATCCTGCTATTATTCCACTTTCAGCATCCTGTGGAATTCTGGGGTTTGTAGTTTTCTGAGGCCCAAGAGCTCTCTGGCTGAGAATTCTAAAGGCCTCACCCTAAACTGCAAAGCCCAAGATTTTATAGGAGGTTGAAAGCGGAATAATAGCGCTATAACAGTCTAGTGTGGAAATGGCCAGGGCTTCGCCTGAACGTCCTCCTCCTCCTCCTCCTCCTCCTCCTCCTCCTCCTCCTCCTCTCCAACCTCCCAAAAATAATTATCCAGGGAAAGGAAGGAAGGGTTGCCCCTGAGCAGGGGAGTAAAGAGATCAGAAAACCAGCCGCAAAGGGCAAGAGGGGGGATGCCAGCCCCGAGAGCCAGCCCCGAAGGCCAGGATTAACTGTCCGCCACCGGCGTGGTGTGGCGTGGTGGGGCAGTGGGGGGGGCTTCCCTTGAGGGGCGCCGAAAGCAAAGCCTCTCCCGTCCCCCGCCTTTTCTTTTCCTCACCCAAAATCATCGTCCATAGACTTGAAGTAGAACTTGTAGTTGGGCCGGTTGAGGAGGGCCTTGAAGTCGCCCAGTCTGACTCGTCTCCGCTGCCACCATGGCTGCCGCTCTCGCCTTTGCTGCCAGTGTGGACGGTAAGGATGCCGCCCCTGAGGGGAACAGCCCCGCCAGAGCAGGAGCAGCCAGGCATCGCCGGCAGAGGCCCAGCCTAACCGGCGGTGGTGGTGGAGGAGGTGGCGGCGGCTGGCTGGCTCCCGCTCCGGCGGCCTCTCAAGCCGGGGGGCAGCTCCAGCGGGCCACGCAGGCCTCACGCTCGCCTCCCTCCACCCCACCTAGCCCGGGTCTCTCGGCCGCCGAGCTGCTCCCTGTGCAGCCTCGAGAGCGCACACTCCGAGCCCAACCACGGCCTACCTCACAGCCAGCCGAGAGGGGCCCGATGGGCCGCGGCGGCCTTTCTCCACCTGCAGGGAAGGGAGCTGCCATTTCACCCAGCCTCCCCATCGCCACGCCGCCCGCCACAGGGGTCACTCCAAACCACGGCCTCTACCTACCTCACAGCCAGCCGGGAGGGGCCCGATGGGCCGTGGTGGCCTTTCCCCACCCATGGGGAAGGGAGCCGCGGTTCTGCCCAGCCTCCCCGTCGCCACGCTGCCCACCCCGGGGGTCGCTCCGAACCACAGCTTCTACCTACCTCACAGCCAGCCAAGAGGGGCCCGATGGGCGACGGCTCATCCCCAGTGTCCGTGCCTCACTCCAGGGGGGAGAAAGAGGGAAGAGTGAACACAAGAGCCCACGTGGGCCATCCACTCCTCCCCTTTTTCCCCACCCACCTGCCAGCTCCACGGGGGGGTGGAGGAGGAAAAGATGGCGCCGAGGAGGAGGTGGCCCAAGTGAGAAAGGCCGCTGGCGGCGGCAGCGGCGAGGGGGAGTGGTGACCCCCGTGAAAGGGTCATTCGACCCCCAGGTTGAGAACCGCTGCTCTAAAGGAGCAGGCAGAGGGATGTCCACGCCTGCTTGGTCCATGGCAGCAGGGGGAGCTCCTGAGCTGCAGGACTCATCTCCAGCCAGAGCCACAGGGACCAACAGCTGCTGCTCGTCATCAGCAGCTCTGACAGGGGCTTCAGTTATCACACTATCTCATGCAATACTGAAATTTACCATACTTAAAACCCATTTCAATATTTTCTTCATTTGCCCAGTAATGCAAAACTGAATAGCAGCCTCTATTGTTGAATTACAGATTAATTGCATCATAAAAAAAGTTTAGAACTTTACCCATTTAAAAGAAACACACACACACATACACTTCTTAAGTTCCCCAAATGGTTGCTGATTCTTTTCCTTCCATGTGAACAGAAGGATAAATTCAGCATTATCTGGGTTACAAGGTGACTGAATTTAAACTTAATCTCATGGTTTTCTTAACAAGAGTGGGGAAAAGACAGTGCAATACAAAAATGCATTAATTTGCTTTTAGAGAAGTGTATGCTTTTAGCACACTTTGCAGCTATTATGTAATATTCACTAGACAAGAAGCAGTCTTTTTGTCACCAAATAGCAGGGCTGAACTAAAAATCTTAATAGATAATCTTTCTGTTGAGGCAGTTTTGTTTAGCACTTCAGTGACATCAAAAGCTTACTAACCAACTCAATTTTATGTGGATTGGATATGGATTTACTTGCCACAACATTTGTTTGAAGTCTGCCAGATGCACCTCGCTGCTCCTTCACCCCAAAGCATCTCTGTTCTATATTTCAAGGTAGATTACTCTTTATTTCATCTCAAAGTCAAAATGGTTCTGAGAAAAGGATCTATCTGTGTCTGCATTTGCATGAGAATAGGCTTCAATTTAAGCACTCTGCCTCTGTTCTTGATTTTTTTTCCCCCAGCTTCAAGCACTCAGTTCTTTATTTGCTTATTTTATGGACCAGTCCTGAGCTCCATGAGTATCCATAGGATATTGTTGGCCTCCCTGTGTATGGGTAGATGCCATCCTATTTTGACAGCAGTAAGATCTGTCCCATTGCAGCTCTGCCTGTGATCAGGTCTGGAATCGGGGGAGGGGGTCCTGGGGTGTATCAGAGGGGCATGGATCCACATGGCTGTCATGCTCAAACAATGGCCAGGAATAAAAACCCCTTTCACTTTACACAACTATAGCACTATGATTCCACTTTAACTGCCATGGTAATGTCCTATCGAAGCCTAGGATTGGCATGCAGTCAGAGGCACTACAGAGGCTCTCTGGCCAGGAATGTCAAATCCTCCTCCCCCTAAACTATGAACCCCAGCATTCCATAGGATGGAACCATGAACAATCAAAATGGAAACATAACACTGTGCAATTATGCAATGTGAAGGGGCTCTAGGACAAGAAAGAGGGGAACAGTATAATAAAAAGTAAGTGTGTTTACTTTGAGATAAGCACTCCTGAACTCATAGACATTAGAGATACATAGGGTTGCACTGCAAGGCTTCAACCAGGAGCCCAGTCACACTACACAATTATGCTACTACTATTCCACTTGAAGCTGTCGTGGCTGCATCCTATGAAATTCTGGGGTATATAGCTTGGTCAGAGGCAGTAGAGAGACCCCACTGAAGTCATAGGGACTTTCTTCTGACTACAGACACATAAGATTGTGTTGTAAGGCTGCAACCATATCCCCAAATGGCTGCTCCCTTCCACATGCTGATCCCACTTCTCCCTTGAAAGTCCTCCTAGTCAGAACCATCTGTATCCTGAGGCAAAGAGAGGCAGCTGTGTCAGCCCCAAACCATTCTTCCTCAGTTTTTTCTTCAGCCAACAAGCCATCCACCCAGTTCAGAGAATACAGCCATGTGATGCATGCTGTGTCACATAAGGCATCTTGCACCCTCTAATCTTAGTCCAAATTTGGGGTGAAGTGGTGATGGTGACATCCTGTTGACAGTGCTGAAGGAAGTTTTAACTACCAGCTCCAGTCAGTTTCCATATGCAGAACAGATGAGGTACCATTTTGTTGTTTGTCTTGGGCTTGCTCTGGTTGCAACCACTAACAGCAAGCTTTTGGGTGATGAAGAGGGGTGCAACTTGAAGGAGGAAGCAATGAAAATTACCTTCTCCATTTTCTACCAGGTATTTCATTCATGGCATCTCTGGACCAAGCTTTATTCTTTCTGTTTTAAAAGTACATGCCTCCTTGCTTGCTGATGTGGCCCAAAAGGTCATGTTGCCCACTTTGGAATGTTGGAATAGTAATTGCCACCACAGCTAGGATATTACTCATTTTTCTAATACAATACTTGGGTAATTAGTATTTTTTAAAAAAATAAGCTGAAATGGGGTTACTTTTTGACCTGTAACAGACATTCTTATAGTTCACTACTTTTCAGAGGAATGGGAACAGGTTGCCTGCCCATTATTCACTAGTTGGGGCATGTGCTGATTCAGTCTAAGCAATGGGGATTGGGAGGAAAGGTCTTACATGTGGCTGCTCCATATTGTACTCAAGAAGCATACCTTTGTAATCATTTTTTTTCCTTTCTTAGAATTTGCAAGGTATAATATCTGAATTGGCCACTTGGAGGAATCTTTTCTTTTTCAATGCTGCAATCGTAACAGTAATGGTACTCCATCCATTATTTCCTACTTGGGGCATGTGCTGATTCATTCTAAGCAATGGGGAGGGGAGAAAAGGTGACACATATGGCCGCTTTATGTTGTACTCAAGAAGTGTTGCTTTATCATTTTTTGCTTTTCTTTCAGAATTTGCAAGGTACAATATCTGCATTGGCCACGTGGGAGCACCCTTTCATTTTCAATACTACAGTAGTGATAGTAATGGTAACCTGGAGAGTTAAACCTTCTGAACTGCAACAACAGTGATGAGTGATGAGTAATGCCCTGTTGAATGATCAACGTAATGAGTAAAGTAACTAGTTTTTTAAAAGCAAGATTCCAACCCCAACAACAACAACAACACAAATTAAGGTACATTGTACATGAGGCTGCTGAAGTTATTTTGGAAGCTCTGGCAGAAACTACTACAAACTTCTCTTTCATAGTTTTTTTTAAAAAAAAACTGCAATACAATTTTGAATAATTTGCTCTCATTTTATAAAACCCAAAATCAGCTGCTTAAGGCATCTCTACTTAACAGTAAGGTAGGCCTTGCCAGTGGGAGGTCTCAACAGTTAAGCTTTTGCATGAATAATACAGGAATATCCCAAATTTATTTTCCTCTTCTGTTTGCCTAGAGTTACTTCCCAGTGTATGCTACTGAATATTTGAAAGACAGATGTAAGATAATGAGCAGGCATGCACACACGCGCACACACGAGTTACATTCATTAAGACACACAGAGCACCTTCATTCTCACCCTGTTCTCTAATCCCTATTCTTCCTCATTGCCCAGCCACTGAGGGAATTATTACCTACATTCTTCAGGCTAATAGGATCATCTTAAGCTTTTACCCATCCTCAAAGCTTAAATATTACAGAGAGGAAAATGCGTACAGATTCTGATCTCTCAATGTGTATGTGGGAGAGAGCACGTGCTCTGACTGCCAATGCCATCAAGTAGTCAGAAAATTACTTCCTTTCCACTTAATATTGGGAAACACTGCCCTTTTCACTGAAGTTTTAACAGAGTTGTATTGATTCATTCTGAGTAGCCGTTGGATGTTTTGCTGCAAGTCATTGATTAATCATGTTCCCTACACCAGTCCACAAAGCACATCTACTGGCTTTAGTTAAGATGGTTCATGTACTTAACATTAAGCAGGCGTGTAAGTGGTTTGTTAACTCTGCCCAGCCCATCACCAAAGGGCTGCTGGGCCATTTCAAAATATGCAGTTGAGAGACAACCAGCTTACTGATTGCTTTCCTAGCAACGTCTTCTTTTTCAAACCGAAAAATGAAATGGCTGAATGAGGTTCAAAACTAGTAACTAAGGTCTGAAAGTACATTGTCTAGAAAAGCTTGAAATCACTGTTCTGACAACTTAAACTGTCAAATTACACTAAATTGTTATTTATGGGGAACTTACAGACAGGCCTTCTTAAATTCATCTTACTAACATGTGTTCTGTTTTGTCAGGGAAAAAACAGCAGATACACCCCTCCTATCTCATTTCTTAGCTAAAAGGCTATTTTCAAGATGTCTGAATAGAAGACTATTGAGTTGCTCCCTATATAGTTTTAGGAAGCCAAAATGAGGGATTTCTGTATTTTAAAGTCTATTTTTTAAAGAAAACTTAAAGAGTAACAAGCTTCATGATAGGTTTGTCTTAGGGTCACCGTAAGTCTGAAACAACTAGAATGCACACAACAATAACAATAATATAAAAATATATAAAAATATTTTATACAAAAACTATAGATAAAAACTATTTTTAGATAAAAACTATATAAAAGAGAAAACAGACTCATTCAAGGAAGAACCATATGAAGATGAACTGTCAATTTTAGAAAGTGAAGTGAAAGCTGCACTCAGAGGTCTTGCGGGGGGGGGGGAGTCACCAGGAACGGATGGCATACCAGTAGAGCTGCTTTGATCTACAGACAGAATCTACTAGAGTTCTAACTATTACATTGACTTCCCATGCAAGCAAAGTCATCCTCAAAATTCTACAACAAAGACTTCTACCATATATGGAGCAAGAAATGCTAGATGTCTAAACTGGGTTCAGGAAAAGAAGAGGCACTAGGAATCATATTGCAAAAATAAACTGAATAATGGAGTGCATGAAAGAATTTTTTAAAAAAATCAAATATGGGTTCCTCCTAAAGAAATGGATGTGCCACAACATTTGGTTCTTCTGATGTATAACCTGTTTGCATATCCTGTTAGGGCAGAATATGGAGAAACAGAATGGTTTCCAGTTGGCAAGGGGGTCAGGCAAGGCTGCATTTTTTCACCCTGTCTGTTTAACTTGTACGCTGAACATACCATACATTAAGCAGGATTAGACTCAGAGGAAGGAGGTCTGAAAACTAGAGGATGGAAAACTGAAGGAAAATCAACAGTTTAAGATATGCAGATAACAATATACTACCAGCAAAAAACAGCAAAGAGTTGGAACAATTACTCACAAAAATCAAGGCAGAAAGTGCAAAAGCAAGTTTACAGTTGATCATTAAGAAAACAAAAATAATGACTACAGATGATTTTATTGATTTTATTTCCAACTTACAGAAACACTAAAGCAAACTTATCATAGGTTTTTCTGGGGCTGAAGGTGTGTGACACACCCAAGGTCACCCAGTGGGTTTCCATCACCAGTCAGGAAACTGAACCTTGGTCTCCAGGATCATGTTCCAAGACTCAAACTACTACATCATGCTGACTCTCTAATTTTACACAACTTTAAAGTAGATAATGAAGACATTGAAATAGGTCTAGATTTTCCATACCTTGGCTCAGTTGTTAATCAGAAGGAACACTGAAGACAAGAAATCAGAAGACTAGAACTTGGAAGGACAGCTATGAGGGTAGGGATAGGACGAATCCGGAATTTTCCGGATCCGAATCCCTGGAAGTTTCTGGGAATCCACAAATCTCATAAATCTCGAATCTTTCGAATCCTTTTTTTAAAAAAGAGTTTAAAAAGCAAGGGAAAGAAGGATAATCTTGGGCAAGACACATTCTCTCAGCCTTAGCAAAAGCCTAGGCAAAGGCAAATCTCCCTCTGAAGAAATCTGGCCAAGACAATTGTCATAGTTTTGCCTCAGGAGCTTCCCAAATTGAAAATGACATGAAGGCTCTTCTACACAGGCAGGAAAATGTGGATTAATCCCACATTTTCCTGCCTGTGTAAACAGGGCCACATACTACAGTAAAGAGATAATCCAGTTCAAAACTGGCTTTTCTTTGCATAGCTCCTTCTGGCATCCTAGGGTTTATAGTGTGATGATGCACCAGTACACTTTGGCAGAGAAGGCTGTGACACCTTGTAAAACTCCAAACCCCAGACGTGTGTCTGAAAGAGGTTTGCACAGGAGCTCTGCAAAGGAATGTTTCAGATGTCCTTGAAATCTCAAGCCTGTACCTTCCAGTCAAGTGCTGAACTTCAATATTAAATGTTCAATTTAAATATCTTAGAATAGAAGCCCAGATGTAATTTCTGAAATTGTTAGCAAAAGCCATTATTACTTGAAGGGAAAACTTCACCTACCTACTATTTTCCCTTGTATGTATGGTCTCCCAGATTTTTACGCATCCTGGTCTCTCTGGTTTTCAGGCATCCGAGGCTCCCTAGTTTTCAGGTGTCCCGGTCTCCCTGGTTTTCAGGCGTCCCAGTCTCCAACAATCTATTTAGTTGGTGGATTTGAAAGATTCTGTTTGCCTATTTTGGCATAGGGATTCAGATTCAGGAATCTTAAATCCTTACCCGGGATTCAAGGATTCGGTTGGTCCATCCCTATATGAGGGAATTAGACAAGATCCTGAAATGTATCATTGAATGCTAAAGTTAGGATTGTCCATGCCATTGTATTTCCAGTTTTTATGCATGGTTATAAAAGCTGGAGAATGAAGAAACCTGATGAGAAGAAAATGAACTCATTTGAAATGTCATCTGGAGAAGATTTCTACAGATACCATGCATGGCTAAAAAGACAGCTAAATGGTCCTAGAGCAAATCAAGGCTGAACTCTCCCTAGAACCCAAGATAACTAACTGAGACTGTTGTACTTTGGACACATTATGAGAAGGTATGACTCCCTAGAAAAGACAATGATGCTTGGTAAGGTAGAAGCCAGTAGGATAAGCATTACAGATGGACAGACTCAATCAAGGAAGCCACAACCTGGTGTCTGCAAGACCTGAGAAGAGCTGTTGTTGACAGGGTGACCTGGAGGTCTTCACACAGCTGTTGAGCCCCTGACCACTAAAGGGGACACAGCATGGTTGCTGTGCATTGGGGGTAGAACCAGGGTGGAATGAGAAATACTGTACTTCTGTTCAGTCCATGCAATGTCTGAAAGAGGGTTGAGTGAGCCCCCACACACACGCACACACACATAGGTAATAAATATTTGGAAAACAAAAAGGCATTTTTTCAAAAAGCCTGTCTGACACTATTTGGGGGGTCAAAGTAGAAATAAAAGATTAATTAATCAATCCCTCATTCAGGAGCCCTTCCCAGCCATCTTGTTCCAGCTCAGGGGTGGGGTCCAGATGTAACTCCAAGCAATCCTCACTACTGCATATGCTGGGTAAGACCACTGGGTGTTGCAGTCCAACAACCTCTGGAGAGCCGCATAGTTCCCACCCCTACTCTAGGTAATCATACTCCTATTTGTTTAATTCTTTATTTTGCAGAAAATCCTACCTCAAACCAACTCAGATGCTTATAAACAAAGCCTCAAGAAAACAGTAAAATACATATTTCCATTTCTGAAAGAAGAGTGGGAACCTGGAACATCAGAGGAATATCTCAAATAGGGTCTTCAGGGGAAAGCTTCTTGAATATGCCACTGACTGTTTCAGCAACCTTTTCTGTATGTGGCAGCCCTGATTTTCAATCAATCTCTGTGACTGCCAACTGCTAGACTATGTGCCAAGCCTGTCGTGTGAGTGCCAGTGCCATATGCCTTCAGCGTGTTCTAAGAGCAGAATACATTTCTTTCACACATTAAAGAAAAGCATGAAACATGGGCCATTTCCATACTAGACTATTGTAGCACCATTATTCCACTTTCAACATCCTATGGAATCCTGGGGTTTGCAATTTAGGGAAGGGCCACCAGCCACCCCAGGATTCCATAGGATGTTGAAAGTGGAATAATAGCGCTAAAACAATCTAGTGTGGAAATAGCCATGGTTGCCTTTGCTTCTTCTGGCTGCATGACAGGCAGAAATTCGAAAACTAGCATTCCCTAGTGTTTTAAGGTGGAGCTGGAATAGCCTTGTTTCTGTTGAAATTCTGTCTGTTACTGTCGGGTAGCCCTCCATATTTTAGTTATGGGACATGTAGTAGGAGTTAATTAGCAGCTTGCTTGTAACAACTACTTCCGAACCACTTCTTTTGTTTCCTGATACTGCCAAAGAATTTATAATTCAAACCGACGCCTCTGACTTTGCCATGGGAGCTGTTCTTCAATACGACACAGACAACCACCTAAACCATGCGCCTTCATCTCCAAAAAGTTATCTGCCACACAGCGCAACTGGCCGATTTGAGAAAAGGAAGCCATGGTCATCCATTTTGCACTCACCTCATGGAGACACCTCCTTGAAGGTTCTAAATTTCCATTTCAAGTCTGGACTGACCACCACAATCTTGAAACACTAAAAACCACCAAAAAACTAACCCCTAAACAAGCACGCTGGGCTGAATTTTTCCAGCGATTTAGATTCAAAATTGTTTTCAAACCTGGTAAAAGTAACACTTTGGCAGATCCTCTCTTAAGACTACCTTGCCACGAGCCTCCCTCCTTTTCTTCTCCAACCACAGAAAAACCTGTATTCTCCCCAAACAATTTTGGATTACAAGTCACTACCCGTGCACAACAAAAAGCCTGAGAGTCAGCCTCAACACTACTTGATTCTGCCTTCCAACATTCTCTGAAATCTGCCTACCAGACTGACACTTGGCTACAATCACACAAAGACTCAATCACCTGGGTTAAAGATTTGGCTTACATCAGAACTAAGATCTATGTGCCACCATCTTGCTGCATTGAAATTTTTAAAAAATACCATGATTCCAAACCTGCTGGACACTTTGGCTTTCTTAAAACTCTACATTCCATCAGGAAACTTTTCCACTGGCTAGGCCTTAAAAAGAAAGTCCAGGCAAGTCCAAGAATATATTAAAGACTGCGCTGTTTGCAACACCTGCAAATCCTCTTCTTCTAAGCCGCATGGGCTTCTCCAACCATTTCCTGTTCCTTCTTCACCTTGGGATGTTATTTCATGGGACTTCATTGTTGGTCTGCCCAACTCACACGGTTTCCATACCATTTGGGTTGTCACCGATCGTTTCTCCAAACAATCTCATTTCATCCCACTGAAAAATGTTCTGACCGCTGAAAAATTAGCCGATCTCTTCATCACCAACATCTGGAAATTCCATGGACTTCCTTCTACTATCATTTCTGACAGAGAACCTATCTTCACTTCCAAATTCTGGACTTCACTCCTTAAATCTCTCTGCATTTCCCAAAAACTCAGCAGCTCCTATCATCCACAAACTGATGGGCAAACCAAATGAAACGCTAGAACAGTGGTTCTCAACCTGTGGGTCCCCAGATGTTTGTGGACTTCAGCTCCCAGAAGCCCCAGCCACTATGGTCAATGCTCAGGGCTTCTGGGAGCTAAAGTCCAAAAACATCTGGGGACCCACAGGTTGAGAACCACTGCACTAGAACAATACTTATGCTCCTTCATCAATTCCAACCAAAATAATTGGGCACTCCTCCTCCTCTTTGCCGAATTTGCTTACAACTCTGCTTTGCACTCCTCTATTGGCAAAACTCCATTTGAAGTTGTCCTCAGCAGCACCCCAAAACCCTTTCCTTCACTCCCCACCACCTTCTCTACAACTCAACCTACCTCACTCATCTCTTGGATTACAAAAATTTCTTCTACTTGGGACTCTGTACGTAACTCTCTTGAAGCTTCAAAAGCTTCTCACAAATGCTTTGCTGACCAAAAACAACAACCCAGTCCTACATACCAACCTGGGGATCTTGTTTACCTCTCCTCCAAAAACATTTCCTCCAATGACGCCTCCAAAAACTGTCCCCCAAATACCTTGGTCCTTTCCCAATCAAAAGTGCCATTAATGATGTCACCTTTGAATTTTCTTTCCCTGACACTTACAAACTTGTTCACTCTGTTTTTCATTCCAGCTTACTGAAAGCAACTCCTTCAAATTCTTCTTCTTCAGAGTGTAACCCACCTACTCGATCTGCTGTTCCTGCTTCACAAGTTTCAACAATCCATGTTTAAATACTGCATTTTGCATTTTCATTTTAATTGTTGTTTCCCCTTTTCCCCTTTCTTTTCCACTCCCCACAACCTTTCCCTTTTCCCTATTGATCACTGCTATGCCATATGTTCATTCTTTGTTTTTCGGGACGAGCAGGATGTCGGGTAGCCCTCCATATTTTAATTATGGGACATGTAGTAGGAATTAATTAGCAGCTTGCTTGTAACAAGGTATGAGAACCAGATACTGTTAGATAAACAAAGCTAGGAATGCAATGATAAGTGCTGCCAGGCTAAACCAGAACTCCAAGGTCTCTTGCGGGTGGGATGAGAAACTCTTTGCTTTTAATGTTTTGGATTTTGCTAACTACCTCCAGTTCACTTTCTGAAGTCCTATGCTATGTATCATGCTCCTAATAAATAGTGTATTTGCACTGTTGTATTTGTATGTGTGAATTGGTTCCTGACAGTCCTAAAGATCTAAAGCTTTGCTTAGGAAATGTGGGGCCCTTTCACACTGTAATTAAAGCACCATGTTTTCACTTTAATGGTCATGGGTGCATCCTATAGAATGTGGAGATTTACAGTTTGATGAAGGACTACAGCTTTCCGACTGAAATTCTAAGTACCCCTCCCTAAACTGCAAGTCTTATTATTCCATATGATGGAACTATGGTAGTAAAGTGGAATCATGGTAAAAGGGTTCTTGGTTAAGACAAGAGTGACCTAATTCACTATTGAATAATACAAGCAATCTCTTGTATATCTGGAACTGGGTTCTTGGATATCCAAGTATCTCTGAACTCCAAAGCTTCTTTTAAGAGTTTGGAAGTAATAAGCAATGTAGTCACCTGGAACCTCTGTTTTCTAATGGGAGATATAATGATGTTGTATTTCAAAAATTTAATGAGCAAGAACAATGTTAATTTTTCTTTACTATATTTTCTTGTTAAATTTCTAACTACAATAACCACAATATGTTCTAGTTATTTTTCTAGTTACTTTTTAAAGGTAATTTTAGGTATTATTTTGAAGCATTTGGAGTGGATTTTTAAACCTTCATTCCGCTCTCATATCAATCCTTGTTTTTTCTCAAAAAATTAAAAGTGGAAAGAAAATAATCACTAATGCGATAAGTAATGGAGCAAATTACTTTTTTAAACACTGCAGTGATTAATGCCATTGAATTACTTCTTTGTCATGATAGCAATTAAATGAAATGAATTACTTTTTAAAAAGTATTTCCCTCTTCCTTTTTAAGTTCAGTAAATCCATCATAGAATAGCATTTAACTTTGTTTTTATGCACTTGATTTTTATCAAACTTATTTGGTCTGCACAATAAAAAGGTGAACTTTAAAAAGTATCTCATTCCTTTACTCATTACACCCTTTAAAAAGTAGGTCATTGTTGTTCCTAGTTGCAATGGTAAAAACAAATAAGTGACTATATTACTTTCTACAGTGAACAGTACTTTTTCTTTGCTTTTGGTGATTTGTTTGAGGCAATGCCCTTGAAATTAAGAAAATGTCATAATATTTTTATATGTGATAAAATGCTGTTTAAATCCTATCCAAATGCCTTTCAAAGATGACATTTGAAAATAACTAGAAACAATTACTTATTACACCAGTGCTGTAATATTACTCCAATTTCTGTTCTTTTTAAAAATGTAGCATCATTACACGCTCATTTACATTTAATAGTAACTAGTTACAGGAATTTGTCTTACTTTTAAGTCATTGATTCCACTCTCTGGTGCAATGCCAGCAGTACTCAAAGTCTAAATCTCACCAAAACTGGCTTTCATCTTGTTGTTTAATCAGAATTTCTGGAACGATCAATAACTGTATACTAAATCCCATGGATTATTTACTGCTTGTTAAAATTCCCGAGAATCCTACGCTATATTTTCTGGCACTTGCCCACACTTGTCATATTTCTTTTTTAGTAGGCTTTTGATCATCAGATGTTTTAACGATATCTCATGAAAATATTACAGCATTATTTAACAAGACTTCTAATGAAATGTGTCCCTTCTTAAAGGCCCCATCTGTTCAGTTCGTGGGAAATCAGAAGCTGTGATGATCTTGGATCAGAAAGAAATCAAACTAATCATACACTGAAAACAAGCGAGAAAAGAAAATTCGATTTCCATTGCTCTTAGAAGAAATATTAATGCTTCAGCAGCTTGTTCCAATGAATGTTTATTCACAAGGAATCCCCACAGTACCCACTCTCAAGTAAGTATGCATAGGATTGGAGGCTCAAAAACAGCTGTAATCAGAGCAGACCTAATGCTCTGATTCAAAGACAGAGAAGCGAAGCGAAAGGCAAAATGGACTGTTCCTTGGCAGAATGGTGAGACTATTTGACTATCACATGACACAACTGAGGTTTAGGCAAAACACAGGCCATTTCTGCACAATATCATTATAACACTATGGCAGCAGGTCCAGGAGCCGTGCTTCTGCATGACATCATTGCTGTCCAGCTGCTATCCCATCCCCAAGCATTGCCAAATTGCCATATCCTATTTCCAGAAAAATATCCATTAAGAGTCTCCTGTAGTGCTTTAATCCCATCAGCTGTTGTAGAGTGATAGGGTTATAACACTTGATAGCTCTGCCTGTTATGACAGATCCAGCAGTGGGCAAGCTATGGGCATGCCCAGCTCATTCCTCCCTCAGCAGCTCCCATGGTAAATTCCTATCACCCCTCCCTGTTTTTTTAAATGTCTCCTTTGAGTCTAAACTTCTTATTTTTTAAATACATTTTTAAACAGCATAGGGCAAAAGTGCAATAGTGTACTGGCATGTCATGCTGTTACAACATTGCTGTGTTAGTACAGCTCCTCCCCGCCAAAAAAATCAACACCCAATCAAGAGTGGTGGGACAGGGTGAAGATAGGCCGTAAGAGTGGTCAAGGACACTATAATGTAGAAAGAACACCAGGGGCAATACCACTACCCATCCGCTTAAGGGGGAAGGGTGTGGAAAAGAGCGTCCCTAACCCCACAGCATCGCGTGAGTGATGATGCCACCATTATAATGGTATAACACACTAATGGCCCCTACTGTGGAAATGGCCACAGATGCACTGATCATATATGACAAATATATGCCTTTGATAACATTACCAGGAATGAGATGAATTGGCTGGTGTCATACTCTCCAACTGTCCAGAGTTGGCAGTAAGAGTCTCAATTAAATTCCCTGTCATCTCACTTTTCAGCCAATTTTAAAATTTCCCACTTTCTCACTCTTCCTCCAACTTTCTCCCCTTTGTCCTCAGTTACTTCAGTTGCAGCAGACAGTGTTCAAAGAACAAAAGTGGTTTGCACTCAAGTCAGAAGAAGGAAGGAGAGGTGGCAAAGAATCTTGCCATTTCCAATAGGCTCAAGCAAAAGCAAACTGCTGTGACCTCTCCTATCTTGTGTGCTCTTCCTCATTAATAGTTTTTGCTGTCTTGACTGCACTCTGATATTGCTTGGCCACGTATGTCCTGGTTTATATCTGTGAAACGTTGAAGGATACATATTATGACTTGTGCTGTGGTAATCTCTGTAGACTCTTGCAGCTGGTCCAAACTAGGGAGCCAATATTACTAACTGGGACTGAGTTAACTAAATTGGAGCAAATCACATCTAAGCTTTGTACTCTGAACTTCCTCCTAGTCTTTTCTCAGGCCTAGTTAAAAGTACTGGTTTTAACATTTAAAGTCCTAAATAGTTGGAGTCCAGTGATTGTACCACTCTATTCTGCTTTGGTCAGAACTCACCTGGAACACAGTTCTGGATTCCACAGATCAAGAAGGATATTGATGAGCTGGAACACATTTGGAGATGAATGACCAACATGATCAAATGTCTGGAAACCAAATTGTATGAGAAATGGCTTAAGGAGCTGGAAATGTGTTCTTCATTAATAACTTTTGCTATCTTGACCATACTGATGTTGCGTGGCTACACATGTCCCAGTTTTTATCTGTGAACTGTTGGAAGGAATGATTTTGCTAATGTCCTGTTTGTGAATTTCCCGTATGGCCCCTTTAGGAGCTGTGCTCTGGACTAGAAAGGCCTTTAGTACGATCCAGTGACTTTTATAAGCCCCCAGTAGGTCATTGTGGTTTTAGAAAATAAGGGCCTGCATGCAGGTGTAACAAGAAACAAACTAAGTAAAGCCCCATTTTAAACAATGCAGTAAAATGCAAAGAAAGGTCTCATAAAAGTGTAACAAAAGCCCAGAAAGAAAGAGAGAGAGAGAGAGAGAGAGAGAGAGAGAGAACAACTGCTCACCCAAAACTGTGCTCTCATGAAGTCCATCTCATGGGAAGGAGGTCTACTCTTTGGCATTTCTTTCCTCTTCACTTTCTTTGTAATTTTATGGATAGACTTAAAATGATAAATTGAGTTTAAAAACAATCCTGCTGTTCTCCTAAAGCAAGGGCAGGCAATCTGTGTCTCTTCATATATTATTATTAAATATTGTTATTTATTCAGTTTGTACCCTGTTATTCCTCATAAAAGCTCAAGGCAGTTGAGTTGTTGAAGTCACCATTGGCTATCCTAGGACTGATGGGAGTAGTAGTCTAACCACTGGTGAACCACAAACTGTTCATTCCTGCTTTAACACTTTCAAGAAGGATGACCATCAGAAATGTTCGATTACTCCCATCATTGCGGGGGGAAAGGAGGGAAACAGCATTGCAAATGGAGAAATCCAAAATGTCTGCCCTGGTCTTAGAGGATGGAGAAACTGACCCAGATGAAATCTGGAAAGCCTACTTTCAAACAAGTTTCCTATCCATCCATTTATTGACTCAGGTTTGGATTTAAGTTATCCAAATGTAGGATGTAATAGGAAAAGTGTCATACGGTGGTTCAAATTCCCACTTTGGAATTTAGGAGGAAAGCATGAATGAAAGAGGGGGAAAGGGAATTGGATCAGAGCAAGCAACTCGCGCTCATTAGCATTTAACTCTGCTCATTTCTCTCAGGAATGTCTCATAGAGTCCATAATAGGATGCTGTTTGTTCTCTAACCTGTCTTTTTCTGACAGGAGTCCCTTAATTTTCTCCTCTGTCCTTCCTTCACCTAGGACAGTGGTTCTCAACCTGTGGGTCCCCAGATGTTTTTGGACTTCAGCTCCCAGAAGCCCTGAGCATTGATCATAGTGGCTGCAGCTTCTGGGAGCTGAAGTCTACAAACATCTGGGGACCCACAGGTTGAGAATCACTGATCTAGGAGTACATGAAGCTACTGGATGAAAATCTTTCATGGTAACTTCAAGAGTCTTACTCCACCACTTCTTTGTCTTCTAAACTGTCTCACTTTTCAGCTACAGACAGCATCTGAAGGCAAACTAAAAACACTGTTATTAAATGCTACTCCTGACAAAAGAGAATTTCAAATGGTGCTCTACAGAATGGACAGTAAAACTAAATTAAAATTTTAGCTTTCCTTGAGTCCTGGGGCCATTATACACTATACACTTATAGCACTATGACTCTACTTCAACCACCACAGCTACATCATATGGAACCCCAGATTTTGTATTTTTGAGGGGGCAGGGAACTACAGCTCTTTTACTGAGACTTCCAGATGCCCCCCCCCTAAACTAAACTCAATATTGCATGGTATGTAACCAAGGCAGCCAAAGTGGAATCTTAGCTCTATAATTCTATAGAGTGAAAAGGACCCTTTCAGAGAGACTGTATGTGATCTGCAAAATCATTCCTGGCCCCTTTCCTTTCCTGTACTCTGTCAGATTCTATGGGTCTGAAGAAATGTCTCAAGGGCCATAGCATAGATTACACGTCTCCTGAGGTGGAGCTCTGATTTCGGGAAAGATCTGTTCTCAGATCCTCAGATTTTCTCTATGCCCCAGAGGAAAGATCCACAGTTTCCTGATGTTAAAGCTCTGCTTTCTCTGATGTCTGAGCACTACAGCATATGACATTGCGGGGAGAGGAGGGGACTGGGATTTGATATGGGTGAAGTTGAGGGGGAGCTCTGGATTAGGAATGGAAAGGATATTCTGCTGTAATTAATTTCATGACTGAAAATTAGGTTCCCGTATACTCAGGAAACCTGGTCAGAAAGAGTAACATAGAGATGATAAATTTGAGCAGTTTTCACCTGCTTCTCACATCCCAGAATGTGTACCAGGAAATTATTCTGTGTGGAAATTCATGTGAGTTGTTTTTTGTTTTGTTTTGTTTTTTCAGGAGAAAACACCATTTTCATGCTTTGGGATGTTTGAATACCAGGTAAGAATAGCAGTGACAAAACTGAAAAATTAATCATCCTCTCACATGAGGATGAAACAGTTGAATATTTACATCTGTACACTAGACCCACAGAATTAAAAGTCTTGCCAGCCCTAGACCTCATCCCTGATGGCTCTGAAAATTCATACCAGTCTTGTACCTCATCACTGGTTTAAAAGTGGTGCTTCTCCCTACTTCTCTTCTGCTGTTGGGAACATGGGAGGGAATTAAAGGCACTTGTATACTCTACCACTGAAACACTCTACTGCAGGCCTGAACAACATATGGCCTGCAGGGCATTTGCGGTCTGCCAAAGGATTTTGTGTGGCCCGCATTGCTCGTGAGTGCAAAGGCCGAAAAGGTTTTCAGCAATTAGGTCACTGATGGTTTTAAATGAACCTGGCTGGGCCATTCCCTTCTCCTTCCCTCCAGGGGGCAGCAAAGAGCCTGGCTAATGCTACCTTTTGCCCTTGCGCAAGATGGTAGCAGTCGCTTCTTTTCCTTCCATTTACCTTGAATGGGCACTGAGGGCAGAAGTGCCCAGGAAAAGGAGAAGACCAGCTAGGGCTGGAGGGGGCAAGAAAGGAGGTAGTTTTCTCCTACTGAGCAAGCCAACATGGACTGTTACATGGCGAACTAGGACCCTCTGGGGGAAGCAGCTTATTACAGGTCAGTGTCCTCATTCACCCCCATCCCTCCTAAATTGCAAAGGAAAAAAGTAAATTGCATTTAAAGACTGCATTTATAAAATGCAATTTAGGTCTATCCTAGCGTGCACCCTCATAAATTCACACACACACACACGCACACCATCTGGAATTCCCCTTGTTTATTCTCCAAATATATTTTCTCCTCCCTTCCTCATAAATAATACTTTTTTTCTGCCACCCCAAATTGTTCCCCTCCCCTTTGATCTTTTGCAAATTACACACTGCTACATTTCTTAAGGCGTAGCTCCCTTGTCTTTCCAATAATCCTATTTACTGGTTTTGGGTAATCACAGCTTGCCACATCTGCATTATCTCAGTTGTCCTAACAACAAATCAAGAGGGTAAGGCCCTATACTGTTACAGCGCTCAACATGCAACCAGAAAGGATTTGCAGTTTAGGGAGGGGTATTTAGAACTCTCAGCCAGAGAGCTCTTTAGCCTCAGGAAATTACAAACTCCAGAATCCCACAGGATGCTGGAAGTGGAATAATAACACTATAACAGTGTGGGGCAGAAATGGTCAGTGTTGTCATTCCCTGTGTTATATATTGGTGGTGGTAGGTGAACTTTAAGGGAGGAAGTTTCCCTAAGATTGCTGGGTGAGTTTGTAGGAGAGGCAAGATTTGAACTCTTTGGCCATGGAAAGCCACTGAGTGATCTGGGGTGGGTCATACACTCTCAGCCCCAGAAAATCCAGTGATAGGTTTGCCTTAGGGTCAGAAATGACTCAAAGGCACACAACAGCAATAATTCACTGAGTCTACTCTGGTGAGATAAAAATTTACCCAGGGTTCAAAAGCATTGTTTTTTGAGATTATAAATCCCAGAATTCCCCAATCAGTAATCATGCTACCTGGGGTTTTGGGAGGTTGTAGTTCACCAAAAGGAACTTCTGTGAAGCTCTCATTTGAAAGGATTTGCAGTTTAGGGAGGGGTATTCAGAACTCTCAGCCAGAGAGCTCTTTGGCCTCAGGAAACTACAAACTCCATAATTCCATGGAATGTTGAAAGTGGAATAATAGCACTATAACTATGTAGGCCATTTCCGCACTAGACTGTTATAGTTCTGTTATTCCATTTTCAACATCCTATGGATTCCTGGGGTTTGCAGTTTAGGGAAGAGCCAGCCAGACCCTCCCTAAACTGCAAACCCCAGGATTCCATAGGATGTTGAAAGTGGAATAATAGCACTATAACAGTTTGGTGCGAAAATGGCTGTAGTGTGGAAAGGCCCTAGAACCTGGGCCCTTTCCACATCTTATCTTCTTCCGGCGCTGGGGTGTGGGGATCATGCGAGCAGCCTCTGGCGAGAGGCTCTTGCATCCGGGATCCTTCAGCTCTGCCTGAGCTGCCTGATCATGCAAGAGCCCCACCTCTACAACTGGCATGGATCCGGAGGCTCCACACACCAGGTAAGTGCATGCGGGGCCCAGGAGCAATGCGTGATCGTGCACCATTTTCGACTTCTAGCCAAAAATCAAAAGGTGTGCAATCAGCGCCTGCCAGCCCCTGGAGTATCTCATGATTGTGAGTGCATCGTGCAGATCGCTCCGCACAATCGCACAACGCTCCAGGTGCCCTTTTGTATGGAAAATGCCGTGTGAAAAGGGCCCTGGAGAGGCTTCAAACTGCAGGAAAAGAAGTTCCACTCAAACATTAGGAAAAACTTCTCTAATTTCCCTTTTTTATATTATGATTTATTTTATTTGCAAAATAGTTGAATCATTAATTATACTACAGTAATTATAGTATAATTAATGATTAAAGTATTTTGCAAAAACCATTATTATATCATTATTATAACTTTACTTGGAAAGTGAGGCACTAAAAACCTATCTGCAGCCCAAAGAAGTTTAGCCTATTTAATTTTGGCCCTTACCCACTGCCAAGTCGTGCAGGCCTGCTCTACTGGCTTTGGATTGCCTTCTTAGTAAGTTTGAAAATGCTTTACTTTGTAAATATTGAGATGCTTATTCCAAAGTACGAGCCTTAGTTTGGCAAAATGTCAGTTTTCAGGGTGAAAATGAAGGCTGTAAAGAGGACGAGATAGCAATGTGTTTTTAAAAAAAGAAGAAGAAGAAAGAAAACTTAATGGATTTGTAAATTAAAGTTATGGATACACAACTGCTCTGTATTCACAGTTACGTAGGGACAGAGGAGTGGGGGGGGTTGATTAACTCCAGGTGGCAATGTTTTTGGGGTGTCCCAGCCCATAGCCACGCCCCCTGGCAATGCCCCCACATGCTCTGACCATGCCCCCATGCACAGCAACCACACCCCTCATGCCATAGCCCTGCCCCCTCCCATCCCCCGCCCCACACTCCAAGCTCCACCACTGTGTATTCATTAACACTATGTAGTCACTATCATGGCATTATTACCAGGAGCATAAATGCTATCCCAAACTTACTCTACCAGCCAGCAGCCACACCAAGAGATGGAGGTCTGTTCAGCTGGCAGTCGGGATTGAAAGAGGAGCGCATTTCCACTAACCTCCAGCCAGGGAGTGATGCTGTGACAAGGAAATGTGACAGGAGTCCTGCTTCTGATTGGCACTGCCTCATTTGCTGTGGCAGGAGGTAGACATGTTAACCTCCTGCATCCTGGTTGCCAGTTGAACAGATCTCCATTTCTTGGTGTGGCTGTTCCTTGATTTAGGTTTAGAAGGAGGGTCGGCCTGGGATACATTAGTTAATTATGCATTTGTAACATTTATGATGTAGAATATGGGACACCATTATTATTTTCACATGTCTGCTTAGATATACTTAGATGGCTTTCAAGTTTCAAAATTAGTAACTGTAGTTTCCTGGAGCCCAGTTTTGGATTTTTAGTTAAATGTTCATTCATTCATCTGGGACAATCTTGGACAGCTATTGTTTTGAATTATGAGGAGGAGCAGACAAGTGCCTTTTGAATGCTATTTGTCTGACTCTGTACAAACCCACCAAGTAATAAATTAAAACTTTGTGGACATAATCTTTAATTGTTAAGAAGATGCTGAGTTTGTACACCTTCAGAAATAAGTGATAAATGCACAGGATGGCACTTTCTGTCTTGGGTGCATTTTCTTTAAACAAACATAAATTTAAATCTGAAGCTTATGGGAAATGGTTGCCATTTGAACATGGTATTGGGAGAGCTGCAGTCTGGTGCTCTCTTTGCAATTTAGTGAGCGGCAATACAGATTAAGTGAAGCAGACTGGTTTGTAGCCTATGGGCACATTATCACTGCTCCTTTTCCAGCTTTGCTGAGAAGCTGCAGAGCAGGGAGCAGGTGTGAAGAAAGAATGTATGAAATGCTGGCAGAACACTGAATGAGACTTTTGAGATGAAAGCTGGAAAGTCACAATAATAATAATATCAGCAGGAAACAGATGCTGCGAATTCTAATGTTCTTTCAGCTTGGCTGTGGCTTGATTCAAATCCGTATCAATAGGGTGAAGCATCTTATATGTCAGCAAGGCAAGCAGACTCAAACTGAGCCCACATTACTTCTACCTTAGTGTCTAGCTTTCACTTCCACTCATTTGAAGCTTAGCTATGTTCACTAATTACTTGCTGAGCTTCATGGGCTAATGACTGGCCTGCAGATATAATTTTTTGTGGGGGGGGGACTCCTCTGAGAGATCTAACAAGTTGGAAGAAAACCTGTATGAGAAGCTTCATAAGGATATGCAGAGAGTGGGGTGGGTTTTTTTCTTTCACATCACATGAACAAAGACTTCTGCAGAAATATCCCACTGTTTTACCCTTCTCATAGACCCTGCATGAAATATGTTTCCTTTTTTTGCACTACCAGATAAGCCATTAAATATCAGAAGACTATTTACATAATAGATAGATCTTTTCTAAAGACAAGAGAAGAAGACTATTTTTCGGGAGCTTGGTTTTAATGAAGAAGGGGGAAAATAGAAATGAATCCGCACAGATTACAGTTTCAGTTTACCACAGAATCTCTCCAATGCATGACTTATTCATAAATCATAATTGTCATTATTAGCTTTTTCTTCATTTCAGCACTTGATCTTTCAAATGCCTGTTTTTTTCAATTAAGATTTTCTCCCCATGCCATTACCTTCAGGTGCACCATGTTCAGCAGGTGATTTTGGACTTGCTGTTAACACGTTATTACTGAATCTTGGGGTTAATCCATCATTTCCCAAAATATACATTAACATTCTGGCTGCCATTTTGAAATCCAGCCTGCTTTCAACAAATACACTTAGGATCATGGCTCATGTAAATGAGAGTTACTCATTCTTGCAAGGTATCATTCAGCCTCTTCACAAGCCATCTTCTTTCACGGTGAATCAATTCCTCCTTGCGCCAGAGATCACAGGCAGGAGAACTGGGTGGAAATATCAGTCTCCTGCAATCTGATCAACAGGAGAAAAAAATCCATGTCACTTGCAGTAGCCACTTGCAGGATTGGGGGATTTTGTGACCCCCTACATATTCCTTCCACTGCTGCCATGATTGTGAGCATGTAGGGATCATGAATATAAAACAGAAACAAATGCATAAATTCTAGGTTATGTCTGTATAACTGTGATGATGAATTACAGTCATATATTCACAGGAGAAAGAAATGTTAGTGAAATTCTTGAGCATCAGACATAGGGCTCTACCGTAGCTTGATTTCAATACGGGATGTGTGAGATTGGTCCATCTTTCATATTTATTTTGTTTGCATTTATTTACCTCATGTTGACCCACCAGGACCCCCTTTTGACATTCAGCAACCTTTTTGTGTGCTCACATGTCAGGGATTCCAGGCAGGGAACCCTGGGAAAAATGATCAGCCCACTGCAGAGATGTTGCATCATGCCCCAGCTGTGGGTAAATGCAGGATCTGGGGTCATGTGCAGAAAGTAGAGGGTGGTGTGCAAACCCCTACCTGATTGGTTGTAAATATGTTTTTAAGTAAGCAATCTCCTGCCTATGTTGTCTGTTGACCAAACCCGGTGCCTGGCGTAAGCTCTTGTCCGTCCGTTCAATGTTTTGTACACAACGTACCTTTGCTGCAAGATAAAGTGCCTCCTGTTTTGGAAGAAAAACTCCTCCGTGTGAGTATCTTTTTGGGGAACAAGACAGCTGCTGTTTGGCTAGCTGTGCTCTGGTTTATCTGTGGGGTTGACACTCCTATCATCCCCCAAAATCACAATGTTTTTCAAAGCCTAGAAGAGGCAAATCTCCCCACTGGAGTTTTTTGGACCAGCAAAGGTAGGCAGCCAACTAGGCTGCAGGATGATGGAAATGTTTTTATTAAAAAAAAAAAACCTAGAATCCTCAGACCACCTCTCAGCAATGAGGCAGACTCAAAAACATCATTAAAAGAAATTCTACACGCACCTGTGATTTCTGCAGAGAAATGCAAGTCTCTTGCATAAGGGAAGAACATTTTCAGAATATTGGAAGACCAAATTTGGCTAGATGGCACAACTCTGAAACACAGTTTATTTCAGAACAATGAATTAATGATAGCAGCTTGTGCCTTTCTGGGGTTTGAGCTCTGTATGAACTCCCATCTTCCTTAATGAAGTTAAACACAGAAGACACACCGTCATCAAGGTAGTGTAATAGCAGCAGCAGCAAGAGCTCTTCTTTGTCATGCGTCCAACAAATCAGGATAATTACATGGAACAAGATTTCCCAGCATTTATTTAAAAGGAAACAGTGAAACCAAACTATTTCTCAATACACAGGCTCTGATCCAATTAGGTGAGAAGAAACAGATCATCATTAACATTAATTGGATGTGCCCAGCCATTTCGTGATGGGTTTATTTCATGTGTTCTTGTATTATTTAGAAGAAGGGAGCTGAATATCCTGAGCCCTTCTGAATTATAATTAAAGTGCCAGGAAAACACTAAAGAAAAAATAATGTTTGTTCTGGAACAAACAAAGAATACTTACATGTTGTCAGATTTTGCATACACTACTACACTACATTACTAACCTACCAATGGCTCTTTCATGCTAAACAAACATAGCACGATTGATTCCACTTTAACTGTCACGGTTGCATCCCATGAAATCCTGTGGTTTGTTGTTTGGGCAGAAGCGCAAAAAGAACTCTCTGGGTGAGAATTCTAAGTACGATCTTCCTGAACTGCAAATTGCAGGATTCCATAGGATAAAACAATGGCAGATAAAATGGAATCATAGTGATGTAAATGTGTGGTATGGAAAGATCCCAAGAGAGGGCATGAACTGAATGTAATACACCATACTCAGTTGTAAGACGAAGCTGCTGAGAGCACTGAGTGAAATTTGTGATGCATGCAGTATATAAATTAATCAACCACTATATACCATTTTCAGTGCATTCTGTCATGTCCACAGAAATCCTGAGTGATATACAGACTGTGGGAAAAACATATGAATGGAGATATATTTTCATGTCCCAAATAACAATGGCCATTTCTGCACCACCCTCCCAACCTGCCATGGGGACAGGAGAAGGATTGGACTTCAGCAACAGTTCTGCATGATGTCACCGCGGCCCTGTCCTCCTTCTGTTCCCAAGCAGCACAGTCACAGATTAAATCACTGATGGCTTTTCCCTGTCAATGACCTATGATTGTGCCAACATTGTGAACTTACCTGCCCTGCAGAAGCCTGGGAAGCACAATAGCTGCACTTCCTGCCCCAGTGTAGCCTGGGAAGGTACCTGGCTGCGCTGCAGAAGGGAGAGGAATGGTCATGGCACATCCTTCATGATGGATCCAGCCAGTGTGGAGGGGAGGGATCCTATCACATTCCTCTCCAAGCAGAGCTGATGCTGGGATCCCCACCAGAGGACTCCATGAAAAGGTAGGGTGTGCAAAGGGCCAATATCTCATAGACTCCTTCAGGGTCTACTGCCAAGTGTTACTAGATCCCTGATATAATAAGCAGGTAAGATTAAAATAGTTAAGTCCCTCTCTTTAAAAACTGTCATTGCAGACAAACATATATTTTAGATACAATGGCCAGATCTCACATGGCATCATGCAGTAGAGTAGTTCTTCATGCAGAACTACACTACAGCTGGCCATTCAACACCCCCTGGACTTACTGTTGAGCCACTGCAGTCACACTGGTGGAGACCAGAGTGGAATTAGAGAAGTACCTATGTCCCTGCAGCCAGATGCAAAATAACTACATCATCCTCTGAGATCTGCCAGGATGCTTTAGGGGTCTCAACAGATCATCCTGCACTTGGCTACGATGATATAGCCAAATGCTTCTTTGATCCCTTCCATTCTCTTCAAGCCATAGAATGGCTTGCAGTGGAGCAGGGCTGCAGTGATTCAAATTTAATTCCAGGGAGGGCTTTGGCCATAGCAGAGAGTGGAAGATCTCCACAAGGACCAATAAAGGCATTCAAAAGCATAAGGCAGAATTATACTCGCGTATGTCATGTACAAGATATTGGCCAGTATCTGTTCACTTTTGTGTGTCATACAACTTGTTTTAGGGTTTGAGAATATAAGTTTCAATATGAGTTTATTAAATGCACAAAAGAGTAAGATAAGGGGTTCCAGGTATCTTGAAGAGACAGAGCTTCATGTTCCTCCATTCATTTGACCACAATGGGGTCAAAATATCCATCTCTCCCAAGTTTCCACTGCCATCAGCTGTTATTAGACTGGAGACAAAGCTCAGAGGTCAAACTACAGATGTTATTGCCATTTCAGCTCAGGGTTTCTAAATGGATTTTCATTCTCTGTTAGCATGAAGCAAAAGTCAAAAGATCAACCTTTAATGGAACAACAGCAAAACAGTTCAGAGTCTTTTAGTTAGCAGTAAATATTTAAACAGCAATAGATTTTTATATTTAAACAGAGTAATAGCCACTTTAAAAGGGCTGGGCACAATCTAGTATCTTGGAATATAGTACTGGATTAGGTCTAAGAAGTATATAGGAAGGATGAGTGTCTTGAATTACGATGTGCATCAGTGGCCCTTAAACTTTTCTTTACCATGGACCTCCTAGAAATATCTTTTGTTGTCATGGACCACCAAGACTTAACTCAAAGAGGCTTCTGGTTGTATTTGTGGTAGCAAAAAAATGTCACATGCTTTTGCTTAGCCACTCAGTGTCATCCACTTGCATGTTCTCACCCCATGCAGAAGTAACAAGTGCTGAGTACATTTTTTGCTAACCGTTTCATAACCTTTGAATGGTTTGAGATACTGTAATAAAATTTTGTACAAATGGTGTCTATCATCAGCAAAAGAATCCTACTCTTTGAGATCAATATATGTATTCTTCCCTCCTTCCCTATTTTAACTGTAAAAGCTCACAACATTTCCTCAGGCCTCCGTGGACCCCACATTAGGACACTGGTCCTCCTGAGGAACCACAGACCCCAGGTTAAGAACTGCTGATGTATATAAAGTTATAGTGTTCAAAGTGTCTTTAGTAAAGATCAGACATTTTCATAAAAGTAGGATCTCTTTGGGATCATTGAATTTTCTCAGTGCCTGTTCAATCACTTTCATTGTCTTTGGATTGGCAGTTTAACAAAAAGCCTGAGAAAACAGAGGATAACAGTGCTTGAAATAATTGGGTTTAGCTTCTGGGATCTGGGAGACGCCTGATCGTATAGCGATCTTGAGGGTATTGTCAGAACAGCTATGTTCCCCAAGTCTAGCAGTATTACCCGAACTAAATACTTGAAAAAGAATACTTGAAAACATCTGAAAAATAATACTTGAAAAAAGAATCCATTTGGGATTTATTCTGTGTGAAAAATTCAACAGTTTGTGTGTGTGTGTATGTATTAAAAAATGGTAAGTTTATTGCACAGAAAACAGGATTTCTGCACAGGAAATGCCATGTGCTCTGCAGAAAATATAATTTTTGCACAGAAAGTTGGTTTTCTGCATGCAAAATATTATTTTCTGTGCAAAAAAGTATGTCTTTTTTGAGGAGAAAAATGTTTTAATTATTTGTTCTTGCCTCTAAGAATAAAGTTTAAGATGATTCACATTCCTAGTACCAACTAGAATAAACTGATTGATTACATGACTACTACACTCATGTCCTGGTTGTGGGCCTCCCACAGACATCTTGCTGGCCACTGTGGGAACAGAATATTGGACTACATATTTGGTCTGGTCCAGCACAGCTCTTATGTTCTTAACTTTCCTACCCTTTATGCTCACAGATGGAAGCATCAATGAAATCAAGATATTAGCTTCACAGGCAGAGCTAAACACAAATGCTATGCCTGTTTCAGTTTAGCAACAATATAAACTGACTTGTGTCAATGCAATTATACTCACATGAGTTTGCAGGCTGAGACCGGGGTCTCATTCACACTACACAGTTATGGCACTATTATTCTACTTTAACTGCCACGGCTCCATTCTATGGAATCCTGAGTTTTGTAGTTTGGTCAGAGACTCTAGAGCAGTGGTTCTCAACCTGTGGGTCCCCAGATGTTCGTGGACTTCAGCTCCCAGAAGCCCTGAGCATCGGCCATAGTGGCTGGGGCTTCTGGGAGCTGAAGTCCACAAACATCTGGGGACCCACAGGTTGAGAACCACTGCTCTAGAGTTCTCTGGTGAAAAATCTGGATACCTCACAAAACAACAAATCCCAGGATTCCACAGTCAAATCACAGCAGTTAAAGCGGAATGTGAACTATAACTGTGTAGTGTGAATGGGCCTCTGGTCTTTTCTTCTCACTCACAAAATTAGTTTGAGCCTCTTCCTCTGCAAGAGGCTCCCCATGCTTTGCTTTTCTGGAAGTGTTTTGTCAACTTTCCACAAACATGATAAATGTTTTGGCTGTAGATTTCAACCAAGTCTAAGAAACTTGAATGCAGGACTGCAGTCTTTACTTTTTAAACCACTCATTCACTAAATAACATCCACCTCAAAAATCTCTCTCCTTTGCATTAGTACTTCAGCTGATAAAAACTCAAAACACATGTGTTCTTCCTAGGGACACAGAAAGACCACAAGGTCAAATCAAATCAAAATTAATTAGGGGGAGAATGTATATGGCTTCAAATTTATGATTCCGTTTTTTATGTGCTCCTCCCGCCCCCAATTCACAAATCATTGCATTGCAACATTCCCCATTGTTATTCGTAGTTAGCTTCTTAGAGTTTCTGTATGATCTGATATATGCATCATAGGTAATTAGAACTGTTTTGAAATACCCTAAATGGTAAACCTTTATTTAGTTTAATAGATAATACTGTATTTGATTTTGATTTTAAATATTTATTTTAATATTTAATTTTTCATGGATTTTAGAGCAAGGTCCTCTTGAAAGCTGGCTGAGCTTAATACCCTGCCAGCATATCTCTGGCAGTCAGATTGGTGGGGGAAGGGGGGGACTGTACCCACACATCATTCTGAGACCACAACAAACTGTTGCACCCAGAGGTATAGTGGTAAATTTTTTGGTGCAGGCCCTCATCATAGACAATCTCTATAGTAACCAAAGAGAATCCAAAAATGTAGGTAAAAATGTTGGTCAAAAACAAGGAGAGGAATCATGTGGCCCTACATATTGTGTCAGACTGCAACTACCAGGATTCTTTACCATTGGCTATATTAGCTAGGACTTATAGGAGCTACAATCCATTAACAGGACCACATGATCTAAAACTGTTTTTATCTCCACCAGGTGCAAGTCTTTGGTAAAGCTAATGGGTCTTGTCAAGCCACACAACATACATTATTGCTGAGACAGTCCATTTTCCCTAAAGCTACTGTAAGTATGACAGCTAAACTCTGAGGGAGCAGGGAAGTCCAGAGGAATGGTGCACACTATATTATAATCCTAGATAGTTTCAGACTATGACCCTGTGATCCCTGCCTCAGCTACGTCACACATCTTTCCACCTGGGTGAATGTGTGCATAAGGAACCCTTGGAGACTCCTTATGCAAACTGGTAAAATGCCCAACCACTTTCCCCAACTGGCCAGTTACACAAATGTAAAGTCCCACTTAGCTTACACTTGACAGGTGTAATTTCACATTCCATTCCATCCTGTCCAACCCCCTTCCATGCAGGAATATGTCATCAAAGCATTCCTGACAAATGGCCATCCAGCCTCTGTTTAAACACTTCCAAAGAAGGGAACTCCACCACTCTCCAAAGCAGTGTATTCCACTGTCAAACTGCTCTTACCTTCAGAAAGTTCTTCCTAATGTTTAGATGGAATCTTTTTTTCTGAAGTTTGAAGTCATTGCTCTGTGTCTTAATCTCTGGAGCAGCAGAAAACAGGCTTGCTCTATACGATATTATGATAACTGAAGCCCCTGTCAGAGCTGCTGATGAGAAGCAGCAGCTGTTGGTCCCTGTTGCTCACAGTGGAGATGACGAGCAGCAGCTGTTGGTCCCTGTGGCTCTGGATCAGTGGTTCTCAACCTGTGGGTCCCCAGATGTTTGTGGACTTCAGCTCCCAGAAGCCCCAGCCACTATAGTCAATGCTCAGGGCTTCTGGGAGCTGAAGTCCACAAACATCTGGGGACCCACAGGTTGAGAACCACTGCTCTGGATGGAGACGAGTCCTGCAGCTCAAGAGCTCCCCCTGCTGCCATGGACCAAGCAGGCTCAGACGTCCCTCTGTCTGCTCCTTTAGGGCAACAGGGATCCGATTCTGAAGATGGTTTGGAGCCTGTGCCAATCAGCCCACAAACAAGGCGGAGACTCAAGAGAGCTGAGCAAAGGAGGCTTCCTTGATTAAGTTCAAGAAGCAGTGACTGGCCACACCTGGGTCTTGGGCAATATAACTGCCTGCCTGGAAGCTTCCCTTTGCTTGTGGCAAACTTCTTTCAAGTCCTCCTCTTGCCTGTTCCTTGCTCCCAGCACCCGGTTCCTGCTACCTTGAATTGATCTCTTGACCCTTGGCTTTTGGAACTCTGACTACAGCTTTCGCTTGACACTCTGCTAAATGAACTCCCTTGTGTAAAGTGCTTGCTTGTCTCCTCCCAGCTGGACTTTGCTGGCTCTCACACTCCCTTCTCTGGGCTGGCTCGCTGCCCAGGTCTCTGACCTTGACAGATATTCCTTCAAATAAACATGCCCTGCTCCACAAGCGGCTCCTCATAAGGCATGGTTTCCAGGCCTTCCACCATTTTGGTTGCCTTCCTATGGACACGTTCAATCTCATCAATATCCTATCTGAACTGTGGTGTCCAGAACTGGATAAAGTATTCCACGTGGGGTCTGACCAAAACAGAATGGAATGGTACTATCACTTCCCTTGACCAGACACTATGCTCGTATTGATGCAGGCTTTCTAGCTGCCATATCCCACTGCTGACTCATGTTCAGCTTGTAGTCTACCAAGACTCCTAGATCCTTTTCACATATAACAACAGGGGGACAGATCCCATTGATCATAGCAGCTGCTTCCTAGTAAGTGGGGATAGGAGTGTCAGGCATGATTCACTACATAGTACGATATCTACAGTGCTTATGCATGTGTAAAAACTGTACAGGATTCTGGCCATTGTTACTGTAGTTTAGGCCTACCTGGCGATAGCACCCGATATCACTTTGATATCATAATTTGGCTTTATTCTACCACCTCTCCCCATGTGTTTGTGAGGCCCCCGGACAAGCCCAGAACTAGGCTCGGCCATCAAACGCTGCAATATCCCAAGACAATACAGGCAGGCCAGAAATAGCCAGATCACCGCTTTAGGAGACCTCTCTGCAAACACCCTCATTATGTATGCATGCTGTTTACAAAGGACTCCCTGCCCCGAGCAGGTAACTTGGCAAACTAGAGGCTTAAATGACAAGCACTGAGCATTTGCATACAGTCTACCCCTCTGTCAATTCAGACTTATCTCAATCATGCTAAATTGTGACCTTTCAGAGACATTGTCTCACACCAAAACTCATTGTTGTCCCCGAGTAAGGCATAGCCTGCAGTCACACTTCTCCCTATAAAAACCCCTGATTCCGAGACTGTCCTCGGATCACTCCAGACTTCCATCCAGCCTTGCTTCCGCTTTGTTTGGTGAACTTCCCCTCAGTCCCACGTACTGAGACTCCAGACCAACAAACTCAAGCTTCAGGACAGGTGTCGTGTCATCCAATTCAACAATCCCTCTCAAAATCCCTCTATACCACTCCAACCTTTATTTTCCTTAGCTACTTGTGTGAGTGTGTTGCATACACTGTTTGTCTGTACTTAATAAAATCTCAATTATTCTTAAACTTGGTGTGCTCCTTGGCTTGGCCTGACCCCATAAACACTGGGTTACAAGATCCTGCTAAGTTACCCTGCCTCTCGTAATGCTAAAGCAGTGCTCTGAGCTAATTTTCCCCACCTATAGCTGAGCACATTTTGGTGTCCCTCCCGGGACCCCAGGTAAACAGGGTAACACCATTACTTGTCCTACTCACCTAGTGCATCAGTGTTTCAACTCAGTTCCTTCTGCATCACAACTATTTTCTATGGTTCACATTATGAGCTAAACTGGAAAATACCTCACACGACCACAAACACTGGTGGTAGACGAGGAAGGAAGCCCCTCTTCCTCCTACTACTTTCTTTTAGAAATGTGAAACATATTTAATGAGAAAGGGCTTCTCAGCACTTCAGGAGATCCCATCAAAAACATCTCAACTGGCATGGCAGTTCCTTCTCCCTACGCAATAGCGGAAAGACCAGCATTTTTTAAAAAAATTGCTTTTTGCATAGAAGAAAAACTTCTGGACAAAATATGTCTTCATGACTTTTGCTTTTTTACAAAAAAAGTTACAAAAGCAAAAATCATTGAAAAAAATCACAAATTTACTTGCCATCTTGCCTGGTGGAAAGAAAATGTTTGAGCTTTTTTGTTCTAATGTGCAAGAATAAAACAAGCACAAATGAATGGCCTTCCTCTCCCCCACCGCCCCACTTTGACTGGTATTTCAGTGCTGCTCCAGCAGTTGTATAGAAGCCAAGAAGGCTACAAGTTTGCCCATCCCCAGGCACCAGCAATGCTGCCACAGGAAATGGGCCAAGGAAAGAGAGAGATGGAGATGAAGAGAGATGGGGAAATGACAAGAAAAAAAAAACTTGTGAGGTTAAATAGCTAGCAGAGGTGAATAAACAAAGACAGCAGCCTCCTTCTGTGCAGTAATTAATATGGGGGCAAGCACAGCCAGAGGGTGCTGGTTTTTCTCATGCCTTGTTTCTAAGCTTCCAAGAGCCATCTTAGTTTTTACTATACAAACAGAATGCTGTAGTAAGGAGGCCTTTGGTCTGATCCAACCTGGTTCTTATTACATTTTTATGAATACCATGTTCTGAACAGACATGGAACTATATTTTTAAAAAAGGATTAGTCTTATTTCCCTGCTTTGATATGCACTATAACTTCGTGTATCACTGGTTGTCTGAGGCCAGTAAGATTAAATAAAACCTACACATATGGATGAGGTAAGTGCTGCACATACCTTCAGTCCGAATTTATTTTTACTCTGTATGCTGTGTATATACCCAAATTAAAATATAAGCTAAGGGAAAAGAGAGAGGATCATGGGCCAAAATCCTGTTGGTTGGTCCAAACTAGAATAAACCCGTTAAATTAATTGATCAATTATGACTTAAAAAGAAGATAAATCCCATTGTTTCAGTGGATCCATTCTTGTTAGGAGCAATGATAGGATTAAGGCCAATAAGTAGTAAAATTTCGGATATCCAGCTTGTATATCACCCCTTAACAATGCTACTCCATTATTGTATTTATTAAAATACTTACACCCCACCTTATATCAAATTATCTCAGGATGGCTTACAAATACGCAACATTAAAATAGATTAAATGGGTTAAAAATAATAATTTAAATAATTTAAAAACATATTAAAAATATAATTTCTTAAAGATACATTTAAAGAATATAAATGTTTTTGAAACTACATATAACTGGATTTAGTTTGAATTAATGAGGCCCAAAGGCTTTGGTGAGCAGCCAAGTTTTAACAATCAAGTTGGTGCCAGTCAGGCATCCTGAGAGAGAGTGTTCCACAGTTGAGGTGTCATGACTGAAAAGGCCCTTTCCCATGTCTGACACAGTATATTGACCTCACTGGTGAGACATGGAAGACAGCCTCCCCAGCAGATCTTAATCATTGGGCAGGCGCATATGGAGAGAGGAATTCCCTCAAGTATCAAGGTCCCAAGCTGCTTAGGGCTGTAAATGTCATTACAGGCCCCTTGATTTTGAATAAGAAATGTATCGGCAGCCAGTGCAGTTCTTTTAAGACTAGCATGATATGCTATCTGTATGATATTCTGGTCAGCAGGTAAGCTGCTGCAGTTTGCTCTAGCAGGTAAGATGCTGCATTTTGCAGCATCTGAATCTTCTTCAAGGGCAGCCCCTTGTAGAGTGCATTTCAGCAGTCTAATCCAGAGGTTACCAATGCATAGACTACCGTGGTTAAGTTGTCTCTTTCCAGGAAAGCTTGTAGCTGGTGCCCCAGTTGAAGCTGGCTCCAAGCACTCCAAACTACAGAGTTTACTTGGGCCTCTAGTGACAAGGATGGATCTAGGAGCACTCCCAAGCTGCATGCCTGCTCTTTCAGGGGGAGTATATCCCCATCCAGAACAGGTTGTTTACTCTGTACCCCGCTCCAAGAACCACCAGTCCACAGAGCCTCCATCTTACTGGGATTCAGCTTCAGATTACTGATCCTCATCTAGACCATTATAGCATCCAGGCACTGGCCCAGCACCCACCCAGCCCCAGCTGACTTGAATGACAAGGAGAAGTAGAGCTGAGTGTCATCGGCATACTGATGGCACCCCACTCCATACCCTCTTATGATCTCCACCAGCAATTTCATGTAGCTATTGAACAGCATGGGGGACAAGAGGTAACCCTGTGCATTCCGCAGCTTAATTACCATGGAATGGACAGGAATCCCCCTATGCTGCTCTCTGGAAATAGCCTTCTTGGTAGGAGTAGAACCACTGCCAAATAGTGCCCCTTACTCCCATCCCACAAAGCTAGTCCAGTAAGATATCATGATCAATGGTATAAAGGCTGCTGAGACCTCCAGGAAGATCAATAAGCTAGCATTCCCCCTGTATTTCCCTTGGAATATACAGGAGCAACAAAGGCCATTTGAGTGTCATAGGCTGAAACGAGACTGAAATGGGTCAAGATAATCTGTTTCATCCAAGAATGCCTGAAGTTGCCCAGCCGCTACATGTTCATGCACCATGCCCAAAAGGGGAATTTTCTAGCAGGACAGTAGTTCCCACATACCTCTGGGTCCAGGTAAGCCCTCTTCAGGAGAGGGCTCACCACTGCCACTTTCAAGTCAGCAGGTACCTTGCTGTGACATAGTGAGGCATTTACCACTCAGTGAACCCACCTGGGCAGTCCATTCTTGCTAGATTTTATCAGCCAAGAAAAGTGAGAATCAGCTTACATGTGGTAGGCCAGACTGCTTCAAGTGTCTTGACTTCATTATCAGGGTTCATTATGAAAGAGATATTATTTAAGTTAATGATCAAAATTTGGTGTAGTATTAAATGCTGCAAAAATCCTGAAAATTTCATTTAAAAAGATAAGGTAGAATGGAGATAAGGAAGCTCTATTAAAGATGTGGTTGCCAGAATTGTCACATTGCTTAGATGGGAAAATTAATCCAATGTATTTGATGCAAAGATAGAATTAGGAGTGGCTTCCTTGATAATTAGTCTCTATTCACATATAATGTCAAAATCAAGTGTCACACGGATGTTACCTAATTTAAGTAATTTAGTTATAGAACATGCTGGATGAATATTTGCTTATAGACTGGTTGTACTGAATGCTACAACAATGTACAAAAATCATTTTTTTGAAATATAAAGTATTTATAGTATATGTTTCCATACATCTTATTTTATATTTTTTAGGATTTATTGTTAACACTAAGTCTTCCTGAGTGAATAGTATAATTATCTCTCTGCAAGTCTTTGTAAATTTATTCAATCAAGTGTAACTAATCTTATACACACATTAATTTTGCAAAGAAATATGTTTAAGTGACTAAAGAAAGCAAATTGAGCTTGGAATTAACCAGGGATTCTTTTTCTTCCATTTTTCTTTTTATTGACAATAGTTCGGCGTTTTGAGCTCAATTCCAAAGGGAACTAGGAGGGAATGTTTACCCAGCACTAACGCAAATATATATATGAGAAGAGTGGATTCCTTGAAAACTCTTCCTCAGTAATTGAGCAGTAAATGAACACAAGTTAGAAAGAATCCCCCGTAGAGCTAAAGTACTGAAGGTTTAAATTTTCAGCAGTGTTCATGATTTCATGTGAGTTTCAGAGATCCTGGATCATAAGACATATCATAAAGATCTGTTCAAGTAAAACTACAAAACATCTCCCTTATCATCCCTCCAAACACCACTTTAGCTGCTGCAATGACCGTCTTCAAAAATGGCTGGAATACTGTATTACCCTAGACTTAACAAAGCTCTTAACTAGGGATGGGCCAACCGAATCCTCGAATCCTCAGCAACGATTCAAGATTCGCGAATCCGAATCCCTGCGCCAAAATAGGCAAACCGAATCTTTCAAATCCACCAACCAAATAGTTTGTTGGAGACCAGGACACCTGAAAACCTGGGAGATTAGATACACAAAAGGAGATGGCAAGTAGGTGAGTTTTCCCTTGGAATAATAACGGCCTTTGCGAACAATGTCAGAAATTACATCTGGGCTTCTATTCTAAGATATTTAAATTGAACATTTAATATTGAAGTTCAGCACTTGACTGTAAGGTACAGTCTTGAGATTTCAAGGACAGCTGAAACATTCCTTTGCAGAGCTCCCTTGCAAACCTCTTTCATACACAGTTCTGGGGTTTGGAGTTTGACAAGGTGTCACAGCCTTCTCTGCCAAAGTGTGCTGGTGCATCATCAAACTGCAAACCCCAAGATGCCAGAAGGAGCTATGCAAAGAAAATCCAGTTTTGACCTGAATTATCTCTGTACTGTAGCATGTGGCCCTGTTTACACAGGCAGAAAAATGTGGGATTAATCCACATTTTCCTGCCTGTGTAGAAAGGGCTTTCATGTCTTTTTCAATCTGTGGAGATCCTGAGGCAAAACTATGACAATTGTCCTGGCCAGATTTCTTCAGAGGGAGGTTTGCCTTTGCCTAGGCTTTTGCTAAGGCTGAGAGAGTGTGTCTTGCCCAAGTTATCCTTCTTTCTCTTGCTTTTTAAACCCATTTTAAAAAAAAGATTCAAAAGATTCAAGATTCGTGAGATTTGTGGATTCCCAGAACCTTCCAGGTATTTGGATCTGGATTTGGGTTCCGAAAATTCTGGATTTGTCTCATCCCTACACTTAACTAAGTACCTTCTCCTGGCCTGATTCCCCAAAATCTGAAAGAAACATCATTCAACCATGCTCTGACCATTTACAACATTTTTCTGCTTCTCCTCATGCAGTTGAAACCCACTAATGTAGGCTGTGGGGTGAGTTATGATCATTACAGTAGTGCCAATAGTGGGACTAAATAGTGAAATGTCCAAACTGATCTCTAGGGGGTGTGGAGGGCATTTTCTGATTTATTTATTTTTTTCAGAGTTTGGCTTAAAAAAAAATTGCCTCTAAATGCCCCAAAATACTCTCTAGGGGACCAGAAACATCCCCAAAACATGCCCCCATGCAGCCCACAGGACAGTTCAGCATTTGTCTTGTATGCCAGGAAACAAAATATCTAGAGGAAGGATGAATGACATGAGATCCTTGGGCAAGATGTGAACCTTCCATGTAGTTTTTTTTTCCAGCCACCTCCAAATTTTGGCAGTTACAAAAGCACAGAATTGTGTGTATGTGTGTATGGCTATGAAATAAATCATGCACTGAAAATGTGGCCTTACTTCAAAGCCAAACTGAATTCCTGAAACACAATTTGGCTTGTTTTAAAGCAAGCAGCTTTCATGAACCACCATGCTTCATTGCTAAAATTCCATGGCAGGGGTTGAGTGCAGCCCCTAGAAGATTCAGGGGAGGCAATGTGGCCCCCAGACCCACCAGATCTCCCCACCTCTCCCACCTCAACTCCACTCCCCAAGGCTAAGGCTGTCATAGTTTAGAAGGTTTGGGATAAATTAGGATTAATCTTGCTTAATACTGGGTTAATACTGGGAGAGTCATCTGTTTTTGTGTGTTGGATATTCAAAGAGATTTTTGCCCAATCAAGTAATGATTTCCCATTTGAAGCACATTAAAATGAGAGAGAGAGAGAGAGAGAGAGACGTGTTAATTTTGATGGTTGGTGCAGTCAGCTAGACAATCAGTTAAGCATGTGAACTTTTTTTTTAGTTTGGTCTGAATCACTCATGTCTGGTTGGTGTGTAGGTGTGGGGGGGGTGCATGTGCATGAACACATGTAGCACACTGGGTCTCACATTGTAAAGGAAATTGATCCTGATGAGGAGCTTTGAAAAAGAAGTGGGACTGAAAGTACAAGAGGGCAGAACATTTGTTATCACTACAGCTTTCACAAGGTTATAAAAATCATGCCTGGAAATCATCTTGAAAGCTCTAAAGCAATGTTCAGCTAAATTAATCCAAAAAAGCCTTTCTGTTATGAATTAAAACCTTGTAAATGCATGTACTTGTAAATCAGGAGTAGGCAACTGCACTTTCATGCCACCCTTGTGGACCACTTCAATATATTTTGGGTAAACCAGAAGTGACAGGAAGTCAGTTCTGTCTTATTTTACTTGATCTGGGGCCAAACTTGGAACCTTTCCAACTGGGGTTGGACTTGGGGGTATGAGGTGTAAATTAGGACAGGTTTGGGGGCATTCTGGCAGCACTTTGGGCAATTTAGTGACAATTTTCCACCAAAAAATAGACTCAGAGGAGAAGGGGGGAGTAAAAAACATGCAGGCTACACATTTAACCACCCTATAGTGAGGGATAATTTTTGGACTTTGAGAAGGTGATATTCAGGCAGTCTTTCATTTCTCATTTCATTTTGTTCAACAACAAAAGGAATACTTGTAATTAAAGAGTTCTTAAGCACTAGAAACATGCTGCCAGCAAAGCTTTCTTAAAAAGTAAGAGCAGTCTTCCTTCTAATTTGGGGCAGATGGATGGAGCAACTGGATGGAGTTGTCATAATAGGCCGCAAAGAAAAGTCAGGTACTGACAATGCACACATTTTATGTAATGTTTGTTTTATTCCAAGCATCTTCAGCCAAAAATGTTCCCAGAGAACAGCTGACATAAGATCAATAAAAACAAGTCAGCCCTTACCCACAGGTTTATATTGTAAAAATTGCACCTGCTAGGCACTGACTTAAATATGTATTTATCCATTTCATCAGTTAGCTAGAGCTCCAAGACCCATCCGGAGGGGTTTCTGCATTGGCTTTGCCTAAAAATATGGACAGGCAGCAGGCGGAGGCATGTGGAAAGACGAAAGCAGAGTTCAAATTCATCAACCATTTATGAAGGTTCTATAGAGAAAAGTGTAGAAATAATGCAGTAATTCAGTACTCAGGCAATGCCACCATAAAACACATTCAGTTTTATTATTATTATCACTTAGACATTTTCTACTTTTTCACTATAGGGTCCACTAATCCTATAGTCTTGTAGTAAGTCTGCCAGCTTCACATGCCACCTTGATAGCTACCTTTGATCATGTAAGAGATAATGAGAGGTGTTCCTTCATTATAGTCCTTCAAGATTACCCTCACAGTACAGCTTCAACTGGATTCCAACACTGCTAGTTTCTTTGCCCTGTAGACAGAATGACACTGTGTCCAACAGGAGTTATACAGCATACATAACTATTATGGAGTCAGTTGATAATAAAATTTTCAGGTATGAAATTGTCAAGGTAGAATGTTCATACAATGTTCAAATCATACTCAAAATGTGCAGCTCAACCCCCATGATGGACAATGACTTCTCCAGATAGATTGTTTCCTTCCAACCGTGTTAACAGACACATTAATTCCATCAAGACTGTTCTTCTAGGCAAGACACTCTGTTACACCCCTTGGAAACTTCTCTTCCATGGAGTGCCCTTCAAAGAACTAATTTTCCTTCTCCAGGTTCAGCTTCATGTAGCTGCAACAAGGTTAGAAAGTTTAGCAAATAGGAATGATATGGACACTACAGTAGCAAGTGGGGCGAAGGGGAACAAGGTAGACAGAAAGTGATCAAATGGGAAAGCAGTAGGATTTCTGCCAGAAAGGTAGATAGAAATCCTTTCTAGGTTAGTTCTGGCCCATGGATCATTTGGTCTCTGTACCTGCTTCTGGAGAACTCAAACAACTATTATACCTACTATACACTGATAGTACGATATGTAGCTGAAAGTCTGTCAGCTCAAATCCACGCTTGGAGAGATGTGCCTAAGACAAAATTGGATGGACTAGGAAGGAGGTATAGCAAGAGAAACAGAGACCTCATCTCTCCTCACCAGTATACTTCTTATGAGGTTTCAATGAGAACCTTCTCCCACACATCCTCCTGTATTAATGAACAGATAAGACATGCAAACACAAACAAGAGTGACTCCCAATGCAACGTTAGAATTTAATCCTGAACAGTAGAAGCACTGACCCAGCAGGTTTTTGCTAAAAGGGTCCTAGTTTATTACCAGTTATTTAATTCAAGTAAACAGCATAATTAGCTAAACATGCCCTTTGAGAATCATTAAACCCTTCAGTGATGACCAATTTATAGCAAGTCCAGGAAAATGGGGTTTGCATAGTCATTTGTCCATATTGCATAAAAATAACTTCTTCAGCTTCCTGAGAAGTAAAACAGCAGATACTCTGGGAAAGTCAGAAATCACACAATTACCCTACTACATAAATTCAGCTAGAAGATGGGCATTGATACTGTTTATTCTTTGGTTTAAAAAAACAGAGGGGTCCTGGAATGCATTTATATTCTGAATGTTCCCTAGCCTGAAAGCTTGAGTTAGCTTGGTTCACCAAGTCACAACTGCACTAATAAGCAAAAGCTGCTCGGCAGCATCTCTTTGAAAAGCTTCAGCCGTGTGGTTTCTAAGCAAATGATAAAAACATCCAAGCCACTGAGGCTTGAAGACTTGCTGGCTTTTGAATTGCAATGGGAAAAGTAAGGCCATGGCTTTTGAGTACCGCATGAAGCCCTGTCACAAAAAGCACAGAAAAGCATTTTTCTAAAAAAGCAGTATTTTGAAGTACATGCAGTATGTCTCACTTCTGTTTTGTCTTGCCATTTTATTGTCTATTACTAAAAGCCCACAAAGCTGCTTTATACCAAGTCAAATTACTGACCCATCCAGCTCACAGTTCTTGACTCTGATTGGTGGAAATTCTCTGGGTTGTCCAGCTATCTGAGATTTGAACTTGGAAAACTTATTTTTTTGAACTGTTTTATTTTATATTGCTCATTTCTTGGACTGATACCCTACCTTTCTCCCAGGATGGGATCTAAGGTCACTTCCAAAAATTTAAAACAAGGTTAAATTAATATCTCTTTTTACAAAAGTTTTTTAAAAAAAGAATTAAATAATGGTGTATTTAAAACCATGATTACAACTTGAAACTTATTTGCGACATAATTACAAATAACAGATTAAAATAAAATAAAATACAGCACACCACTTCAACATATATATTGCTATATAATGTACAGCTCAAAGGCCTGCCTGAATAAAAAGGTCTTCACCTCCCCGTGGAGACAGAAGAGGGAGGGGGCCAATCGGACCTCCGGTGGAAGGGTGTTCCACAGCCTGGGAGCAGTCATGGAGAAGGCACTTCCCATGAACTGATCAAACATGCCTGTGGAAAAGGTGGGGACAAGAAAAACCCTTCCCCTGCAGATCTTAAAGCTTGTGTTGGCTATTGTATTGGCTAAGATACTGTTTTTCAGATAGTTTGGACCCAAGCCATTTAGAGCTTTAAAGGATGAAAACAGCACTTTGAATTGTGCCTGGAAAGGAATTGGCAGTCAGGGAAGTTGTTTTAAATGGGGGGGTGTCACATGATCCCCCAAGATTTCCCCAGACAGCACGGTTACTGCACGTGGGGTGAGTATAGTACCCAAAAATATCTTTCCCCAAAAATGCTCTGGATCTTTTTTCTTTTCTTTTTATTGTACAATCTGGTTAATGGCCCTGCCAGCTGAGAAGGGTAATTGCAGTTCAAAAAAGTAGCTTTTCCAAGCTCTGTCCAGGATTTTTTGTAAGGTAGGAAAAGTAGGGACTGAGCCTGAAATCAGAGCTAGCCATAGACATTTTGCTGTTGGAGCCGAAGAAGCATATGTACTACCTCACCTAATTTAAGTTGCAATGCCAGACAATTTTTCTTTCTGTACATGAGGGGGAAAAAATCCTACAAATATATCTCCCCAGTTCTTTGCCATATGAATACAGTGAAAATAAACTCAGTAAGTAACATTCATTGATGTGATTATCTCATTCTGCCTTATGGGGGGACCAGCCCTATTTTCTGCATGTAAAACAAGAGCTCCAGCCCCTTAAGCTACGGCCACTAAGTTGAAAAGAAAATGACTCAGCTTCAGATACTATTTGTTCTTTGAAAGCATTGCTCAGGCTTTGTATGTTTGATTTTTTTTTCTTTGAATGATGCCAAAGTCAATGGAACGACATGTTTCTTTCATCTTTTAGTCCTACTCAGTTTCTTCTATAGGTCTGGAAAACACTGAAGATCAGGATGTTATGGGGGTTGCCACATCCTGCCCCGGCAACTTCCTCAGAATGAAACAATATCAAGGGGCACTGCTACCACCACAATAGAAGACATCAAAAATAAAATATTTTTTTTAAAGAGAAGGGACAAGGTGTTGTTGTTGCGTGCCCTTCAAGATTTTATAGTTGAAAAATGAAACATGGGTACCAGAATGTGGTCAAGATGACAAAAGTTATGAATGAGGAAGAACACAACCAGCTACAAGAGGCTGCAGCAGTTTGATTTTGAGAAGTTCAAGACTGTGTCCCCTCCTATCCTATCCTCTGTCCCAGGTTAATTGAGTGCAAACTGCTTCTGCACTTTGAATTCAACTCGTAGCAACTAACATAAGCCAAGGATGGTGAGGGGAAGTGCGAGAAGGAGAGAGAAACTGGTACAGTACAAAAGTGGGAAAACAGAGGATAAATTGGGACTGTCCTTGCTAAATTGTGACATACTGTAAAGTATGTTGTTGCCATCGCTGCTGAAGTAAATCAGATTCCAAAAATTTCAGGCATGCCCATTGGCAAGACAAACACGAACTTTCCAAACACCCTCATTTTTATAATTTGTGAATCAGCACTAAAATGGAAGCACCATTTGAGCCCTTGCCCTGTTCTTTTTTTAATACTGTAATGTCCTAATTAGGCTGACTTTGCTTCCATAATACATCACAAAGCAAATGAATTCAGGCAGGGCAGGTTGGATAAATGTCTGAATAACGCAACAAATACATTTTGCACTGCTGTTGTTGGGTGCTTTCAAGTTGATTCTGACTCATGGTAACCCCAAGGTGAACCTATCCTAGGGTTTTCAGGGTCTGAGAGTATGTGATATGCCCAGGATCACATCATGGGTTTCCATGGCCAAGCAGGGAATTGAAGCCTGGTCTCCAGAGTCTTAGTCCAATGCTTCAACCACTACACCATGCTGGCTCCAGATATTGCTGCAATGAAAGTCCCATCAGCCCTAACAGTATGACTAGTGGTCAGGCAGGAGAGGAACTCTAGTCCCACCATTTCTGGAGGGCTATATGTTACTTATCCCCAATGTAAGTCAACATCCTGATAGCATACAGCTGTAATGGTGTTTCCTAAATACAGACAGCCTTCCACATTTGCAGGTTTCACTTTTGCAGATTTGATTATTCACAGATTATCAGATTATTTCCTGTCACCTCTGCTGCCTCCTTACACCATTTTTAATAGGGGCTGCAGGCCTTGTGAGACTGAGAAATTGAGAAAGAGGCTTGTAAGTCCCTCTTAAAAATGGTGTGGGGCAGCAGGGGAGGTGGCAGTAAGCTCCAGCAACCACCCACTTCTGCCTTGTGAAGGAATCCTGAGGCCTCAAAGGAATCCACGGTGGGTTGAATATGGTGATCAGACTTCTTTTGTGTGTTAAATATGGTTTGGAAGGGCCTAGAGTTACTCATGATTTTCCCACTTTCACAAGGGCCCTGTGTCCCTAACCCTAGTGAATGTGGAGGGATGACTGTACTGACATTTTAGTTTAACTGCCAGTAACATGAAAAGGGTTTTACCATATCAAATGACCAATTAGGCAATACATTTATTAGTAGTAGTATTAATATTAGTAGAATTAGTATTATTTCTTACCCACCTCCCTCCATGGATCAAGGTGGGGGGCAACAATAGACTAACATTAACATTTATCAGTTAAAAACAGAGCATCAGTGAGAACAATTGTTAAAATGCGTATCATCTGAAAAGAAAAAAACAATACAAGTACCTAAAACCAGACAATATATATTTAAAATTCATTGTTAAAATTGACAATTTAAAATAATAAAGACAGGCCTACTGGAAGAGACTGGTCTTTAATGCTGTTTTAAATTCTGACAGTGTATTCAGCTATTGGATCTCTTCTGGCTGGTCGTTCCACAATTTAGGGGTGGCTGAACAAAATGTCCTCTGGGTGACCGTTGCCACTCTAATCCTGTCCAGGTGAAGTGAGTGTCCCCCAGAGGACCTGAGCAAATTATACGTGAAAGCAGCAATCCTGTAAGTAACTTGAACCCAAACCATTTTTGATCCATTTATGCTTGCACCACATTTGCAATGTACAATACAATGTGGCCTGACAATGTAGATAAAAGCAGATACCGGAGCAGAATATATACACACACACACACACACACACACACTTACACATATTACAATTTAGCACTCAGCCAGCCCCTTTATGAGAAAGAAGAAAATAAGGATTGGTTTCAGCTAATTGCTTTTGCCTCTGTTCTTATTTACAAGTACTTTGGGAGGGGAAAAGAATTCTAAGAGAAAACATGCTTTTTGTCCTTGAGTGCCTTAGGAGGATCTGGGGCATTTGTCATGTTTCCTGTTCCTTTGTAATTTCCATAGCCCTGCTCTGCTCATTTGGGAAACATGAAAAAAATTCCACTGGACCTATTCTTCCACGTTATGTTCAGGCTCTTGGTGAGATGTAGCATGATTGAAATTCTATAATGCCACTGTTTAGGTTATTGAAAACAGAAAGCTGTCAGCTCTAGCATTATAGATGAAACACACTAAACTGGCAGAGTTCAGCACTTCAGCTGCTTCTCTTTGTGCCTATTTATTTCCTGGCTTGTAAATCCACAAATACGCTAATATTTAGAGCTGAAAAGCTTAAATATACGCAGAGAGATACATCATATTTAATGTTTACACTTGTAAATCTTTAATGCACTGGGTCAGAGGACTTAATGAGAAGAAATAAAGAGATGGTTGCTAATTTGCATAGATCAATGCATTTCACATGTATTAATTTAAAAGTACTCATTATGTGGAGACTAAAGCCAAGCATAAGAGGAATGAACACATACTATGAAAGGAAAGTAGGGGGAGAGTTTGGAGTAGGAGTCTTTTTTGAAAGAGACTGCCAGAATTCTCCACCCAGCCTGCTCACTCTGCAATTTAGGGAGTTGTAGTCCAAAAGTCTAAGTTGGAGAAGAGGATGGGAAATCAATTTCTATTTGCTTACCATATGATAACTATGACTGTACGTTATCCAGTTACGCCAGTTCAATACCACTTTAACTTCTTCAGCCTGGGATTTGTAGTTTGGCAAGTACTCAGCTTCACTTAGAAAATTTTAAGTACCTTATCAAACACCAGATCTTAGCATTCTGTAGATGCAGCCATGACAGTAAAATGATATTGTGCTGCTATACCTGTGTAGTACAGACACACTCCACTGTGTATGTTGCATCTGTAGGTAAAGTCTAGCAATACTTACAGGGACAGAGGAAGTTGCCTCATAGGCTGTCACATTATTTGTCCATCTTGGCCACTATGGTCTGTTATACAGGCAATATCTTTCTATTTTGTTTTGGTCAGAAGTCACCTGGAATAGTGAGTCCAGTTCTGTTCATCACAGTTTATGAACGACATTGATAAAGTAGAATGTGTCCAAAGGAGGGCATCCAAGATGACCAAATGTCTGGGAACCAAACCCTGTGAGGAACAGCTTAGGGAGCTAGATCAGTTTAGCTAGGAGAAGAAAAGGCTGAGAGTAGACATGGTACCCACTTTTAAATATCTGAAGGGATGTTATGTAGAAGATGGAGTGAGCTTGCTTTCTGCTGCTCCATGGAGAAAGACAGGAATCAAAGAGTTCAATTTATAAGAACACAGATTACATCTTTTTGTTGTTGATGTATGCCTTCAACTCATTTCCGACCTGTCATGGGGTTTTCTTGGCAAAATTTGTCCAGAGAGGGTTTGTCTTTGCCTTACTGTAAGGCTGAGGGAGTGTGACTTACCCATTTCCAGAGCTGCAGTCCAATATTCAAGCCTACACCATGCAGCTTAACACTAAACATTAGGGGAGCTGTCCAACAATGGAGAAGAGCTGTTCAACAATGGAAACAGTTGCCTCACAGGATGATGGACTCTCCAACTATGGAAGTCTTTGAACAATGGTTGCATGGGCATCTTTCAGGAGTGCTTTAGTTGTGAATTCCTGCTTGAAAGGGGGTTGGACTAGATGTCCATTGTGGCCCCTTTCAACTCTAAGACTCTATCATTCTATTATTCTCCATAATCTTGGGCAGACATGTTTCTCATTATCTTCAACCTGATCTTTTTAAGTAGAGATGTCTGGGATGGGGCCATTTGCTCTCCCAGATCTCTTTTTAAAGGTAAGGAAAGCCAAGATATCCCACCATTACTTACCTTGTGCATTCAAATGATCAGTCATAGTAATTGTTTCAGCTGCTCATACTTAATCAAGGGAAATAGGTGGACTCACCACAACCTGATTTGTCTCTAACAAAAGTATATTGTGTAAACCATTCATACATTCTTCATCCTTACATGCAATAACAAATAGGCTCCATAATGTATTCCCTACTATCAGAGAAAGCAAAGATTTCCCACAGTTTTGGAGAGGCATTTGTACTTTGGAAAGTCTCTCAGAGAAGTATACCATATAGAATATATATAGAATATATATATAGTTTTTGCACAGAAAACACATGCATGTTTCTTTTCTGACATCATTTAATTTCAGTCAGACAGACCTGTCCCCATGTCAAAGCCTGATGGGTTTCATTGATTCATTTGTTTCTTGCTGTGGTTAATTAATATGTTTGGACCATAATTTACATATGTACCTACAATTGCATCTCCCCTCCACCCACGCTGCCAAATTAGATAATCAAGCTTGTCTTTGAGTTTTCAATTGCCTCAAGGTTCTCTTCTGATGTGGTATCTGACACAAGCTGAGGATTTAACAATTCAAATAGCTAAAGTTGACTCTGCTCACTATTCTCCTGAGTAGCTGGAACAACTTTTTCTCAAACATGCTTTATCCCCCTTTATCCTAAAGGTTTTACAGGTTAAAATGTCTTTGCTACTCTTGTTGTGCCAGGACATCTCTCCCTTTATCAAGTTTACTCAGACACCAAGCATGAAAAAGGAGTGCTTCAATTTCTCATACTGCTTAAAAAGGAATATGCTCTCTCAATAGATAGATAGATATCGATATAGATGCTAGATATACATAGGCTAGATAGGCTATATATAATAGATAGAGACACAGCTAGATATAGATATCTACTATATAAAAGTCAAAGTTTGTGAATGATTTAGTCTGTTTGTCTGCATCAGGCAGACACAGATCTCATATGATTGGCTGTGTGAGGCAAGAAGACTTCATATGATTGGCTGGCTGGGAAGATTCTATAGAATCCTGGGGCTGGCAGTTTAGGGAGGGTCTTTAGAATTCTCAGCCAGAGAAGTCTGAGTAGGCCAGCTGCTATGGAGGCAAGGCCCAGCAGCAAGGAGGAGGGGAGTGTACTCCCCCAGGAATCCAACCCCTATATGTTAATAACTCTGAATACAGAATGGATTGGGGAATATGGGGAAAAGTTACAGGTTCTGGACAAGATAGTTTGGGAAATTAGAGACACAGGATCTCAAATCTTTATAACAAGTATTACCTATGAGGCAATGTTGAGTAGATACATCTAGATATAGATGTGCTATAGATGTGCTAGATACAGGTACAACTAGGTATATGAGTAAATAAAGGAATCAGAGAGCCACATTCGTCTAAATGGACAAAATGAATACGCTGTGGCAGATCTAGAGCTCAGATAATCCATACAAAAAAATTGAAATCATCAGAATTTCCATCACATTAATCTACTGAAATTCACTCAGGCATATACAGATATCTCAAAATTATATATACACGCACATATATTCATGGTCTGGTCAGCCTCCAGTTTCATTAATGCAGACCTGAAGCCAATTTGGGCTGGATCAATCCAGCCCTCAAATGTGAACCACATTCAGAAATCTGGACAAGCAGTCCTCCCCCAACTGACTTGCACAAAATGGCTATAACTTTTTTATTCCTCACATAAAATTTAGAGACATGGGAGATCTTAAAGTTGGAGACATGGAACAGCCAATTTCAGATAAGTAACTCCAGAAAGTCAGTCCCTGGCACATATTATATTTGCTATTTTTCAGAACATATTCAAATAGTTTTTGAAAGCTACTGCAACTTGGCCGTTCATTTCACATGTTCTTTGTCCTGGCACTATGCTTCTAGCGCATCAGTCAGCTACATCTGTTAACTGTGAACTATGATAGATGAGAATAATAATGACAGTGTACTAGCTCGTGTGTGTGTGTGTGTATGTGCAATCCACAAAACCTAATGTTATATTAAATCTGCTAGGCCACAAGGTGCCACAACACTCTCTAATTTTTGACCTTTCCTTTTTCCCTCCAAATATTGCAGAATATTAGACTTGCTAAAATTCTAAAATCATGAAAAATTTGCAAAATTATGAAAAATCTCACAGTTTAAACCAAAAGCAAGTGCAGATATACTTCAGTTAACAAAGCAGATATGTTCCTGAACATTACTTTTTTAACAGAAAATTTGGTACCAGAGGCAAAAACAACATGCAAAGAACAGAGATAGATTCCTGTACCACAAAACAAAAAATGTTCCACATCTGTCAGTAAATGTTTCATTTAAAATCAAAAATATTCACATGTGAAACGAAACAACCATGTCAGGTAAAACTAGCATGCATAAAACAAAAACATTCCGAATCTTCCCAAGATGACTTTAAGGTTTCTTCCAAAATGCATTTTGGATTTCTTTTTCTTTCCCCAGCTTCCACTTTTCTTATTATTTCTGCTTGTTAGTCAAACATACAGGTTTATGCCTCCCCCCGCCCCCGCCATACTGAGGGGGCAAGGCAGGCTGATTTCCCCTTTTCTTTCTGTTTTGCTGCTCACGCATGCTCAATACGGGATTCTGGAGGCAGCCACTGTTTAACATTTCTATTGTAGGTAGGGCACACAAAGCTACAGTAGAATTGTTGAGAGCAAAATTCCATTCTTTCCCAACCCAAATGTTGATTATTGCAGACACACTGCTACAATCTAACACTGAAAGTCTGTTTACCCATCCTTCCTTCACCATCCTCCCAATGTTGAAGCTGTTAAAAAACAACCAGCTAGATAGATGGCCAGGATATAAAGACAGGACTGGCCAAGTATAAAAAGACTTCGTAAAAAGAAGCTTCTTTATCAGAGGTTTTGCTAATGGAGGTATGCCTGTACAGAGTACTTCCAAGATGATGAATTATTATTCCAACATCAACATCATTGTCATCATCTACCACCACCACCATCATCCAGAAACTAATTTATATATTTCATGTGCAGGCACTGAACACTTTATTCAGGCAAAACCTTCTTCTGACCTCAAAGACTGCGGGCAAAAGGGAATGATTATGTAAACATTACATTAAAGAAGCAGCCATAAAGCTTGGCAGAAGAGAAGAAAGGAGTTTAGTGGTGTCATCACAATCTTCTTGCACAGAAAAATTTCCTACATCACTGGGAACTGCCTATTGAAAAACCAGCATTAGAAATGCAAGATATTATGCCTACCCATCATCATTGTTGCCAGATTATTTTCAAAATTTAGGATGCTAAGAGGTCGCTCAAAGTCTTGTTCAAATCACAGACAAGTTGGCATTGCAACTCAGAGGGTACTTGAAGGGACTGATTGCAACCAGGTGATCAGCATTATTTGTTCAAAGCTGATCTTCCTAGATGTCAATGAGCAAGTTACACATGATAATTTGCCCCACATGACAATCTTGCAAAAAGAGATACAAATGTATTAGTGATTTTGTGAAAGAGATGGAAGGCATTTACCTCATCAACATTTTCCTTTTTAAAAAAAGAGAGAGAGAATGATTAAAATTAAAGCCTTGGTGATTATCCTTGTGTTTTTAGAACATATGTGTGGCTAGCCTGACTCATAAATAAATATGCAGCCTCAGGAAGACTGGCTTTTGGTGCAGCCAGCTGGTTTTATTTATGAGTTAGTCAGGCAGCCAGTCATTGTGTGCATGGTAATGAAAGATGTCACTCATAAAGGAAGCACCAGGGTCACTGAAAGAGCGTAGGGACTATTTTACTTGGAAGACCTGATTTCCACTCCCTAGTAGCTGATATTTTATTGTCACTGCTAGAAAGAAACTTGGCTTTTGCATCTCTGTGATTTCTAGGTGAAACCTTTTCATCTTGAGGATTTTCCCCACTCATCCAGAAAAAACAAGCACCAGTTAGACTGGCCACCAGTTACATGTCTCCTCAAAGGAGAGCTTCTGTTATCAAAAGAGAAAGGCCATATCTGCATAAAATATGCATAACATATGCATATATAAATATGTATAAATATAAAACTCTTGCCAATATCAGGTATCCAAATCTCCTGTTGGTGTTATATTGTGAATGGCTAAGTGGCCTTGGACCAGTGATCCTACTTGAAATGAGAGAAAAAATGGAATTTACCATGAGTAGAACAGCTGACAGTCCTGCTTGTTTTTGTTATGGTTGGAGCTGTTTTTGAGGAGAGTTGCCTGTGTCATTTCAAAGACAAGATAGGGGGAACATATCCAATCTTGCTAAGCACTATGAGGCCTGGTTAGATGGGAAAGTATCTGGCAATACCAGGGAATTCAACATAGAGCCAGGAATGGATCTCACCTGAAACTCTGGAGAACGGTTACGAACAACCAGAATTGACAAAACTGAGCTAGATGGACCAATGGTCTGACTCAGTATAAGGTAGCTTCCTATGTTCTAGTGTTCCACAAGAGCAAGTAAAGGTCAAGAATTTTTTAAAAAATGGTGCAAGGAGGCAAGACAAGGGACTAGGAACCAATTTTTATTATTAAGAGAGTTGTGTCCGCTTGGGGGAAAGTGAATACTTTTGGAAGAGGAAGCCTCCCATCCAAAGTTAAGGGTGCTTGAAGGTTTCACACGGAACCATAGGGTGGAGCTTTCCAAACTTTTCATGTTGATGATACAATTTTTAGACATGCATCATTTAGCAACACAGTTAATTCAGTACATAATTCAGTAAGTGGAGGCAGGCCCTCCACTTGAGCCTGGCTCACCGCCACCCTCGCCGGGGTCTTCCTTGGCCCCAGGTGGTGATGGGAGGGGAAGCCTTCCCACCCAAACTGCTAAACTGCTGCCATCCCTGAGGTCTTTCTTGGCCTGGGCAGTGGCTGCAAGGCGGGAAAGCCAGCCCCTCCACCTGGGCCTGGCCTGCTGCCACGACCGCCCTCACTGGGGTCTTCCTCTGCCTGAGGTGGCTGTGGCAGTGGCAGGAGAGGCAGCCCCTCTAGCAGAGCCTGACCCTCTCCAGTGTCTTCCTTGGCCCAGGGTGGCAGTGGCAGGAGAGGCAGCCCCTCCACCTTTATATTTGTGTGACAGACACACACTGCAGGCAACACACTAATGTGTTGCGACACACAATTTGGAAAGCTCTTCCCTAGTGTCTCTGGAAATGACTCAGTCTGAAGGAGCAAATTTTTTGTGGTGGTAGGTGATGCAACTCCCAAACAGATTTTGATCTGTTCAAAAAGGATTTTTACTAAGGAAAAACAGGTAAATAAGTATGTCAATCTACTTCATATATCATGGTGTTACTATCAAGATTTTATTTGAGATGTTTTATTTATCTTTTTAAACTTTTGTATGTTTTAAAAATGATTTTGTATTTTTTTTAATGTGGTGGCTTTAATTGCTTTTAATTTTTATTGTTGACATTTTAATTAATTATTTCTGTCTCCTTGTTGACAATAATAGTTATCCCAGGCTGGGATGGGAGTTGAATGGGAGTTGAATCACTGAACTTCCTTTTGACCAGCTGACTTATTTTACAGTTGCAGTTCTTTATGAAAGAAATACTTTTGAAAGAGAAAGAGATGTTATTCTTTCAAAAAGTGCAAAAACTAAGATAAGCAAGGTCAAAAGAAATTAAAAAGTAGATTAAGTTTAATGTGAACTAGAAAGTAAAGCTTTATATATTATTATTAATAGCTACATTGAAACAAAAAAAAAATCACCTGGCAACACCCATCAGACACGATAAACCAAGTGGCACAGTATATGAAAAAAACAAACCAGTGGCTGGTCAGTTACGTGCTTTACCTCCTTGGCTAAATTTAATGGGCCTGTCTGTAAGATCCAAAAGTGAATGCATAGTAGATACTGGATTTTTGATTGTGTGCATTGGCACAAGCAATGATATGTTAAGGAATGATAGCGAGATTTACATAACTTTAAAGTGGGAAATGATGACATCAAAATTGTTCAGGATTTTCTATACTTTAGCTCAATCATCAGTCAAAATGGAAATTGTAGTCAAGAAATGAAAAGAGTCTTAGAAGGGCAGCTATGAAGAAAGTGGGTAAGATCTTCAGGTGTAAAAATAAGCAACAAGGAAAAAAATTGCCTATCCAAGACAGAATCATTCACACCAGAGTATTTCCAATTTCCATGTATGGATGTGAAAGCTGGGCAGTGAAGAAATCCAATAGGAAAAAAAAAATCAACACATCTGAAATGTGGTACTGGAGAAGAGTTCTACACATACCATGGACTGCCAAAAAGACACATCAATGAGTCCCAGAGCACATCAGCTCTAACTCTCGTTAGAAACCAAAATAACTGAACTAAAACTATTGTACTTTGGACACATCATGAAACAAAATGGCCAGAATCCTGCTTGAGAGTCACCTATTTTTGAGTGAACTTGCATGTGCCAGAATTAGAATTGGACAGTTTTGTAAAATTCATATCCAGTAGAAGGCTGCTGTTACATTATTGCGTAGCAGATCCATCAAAGTCCTCAAAGTGGACCGTCCCGACATGCATCTTCACATTTCACTAACAGAATTTTTAGCATCTCATCTACTTAGCTAAATATATGTAAAATTGTCTTAAGTAAAAGGTGAATAATGCTCAGTAAAGTGGAAAATAGTAGATGATGAAGAAGATGGCACTACAAGTAGACTGACTCCCTCAAGGAAGCCGTCACCCTGAGTTTGCTTGACCTGAGCAGGGTAATAATAATAACAAGGTAACTGGGAAATCTCTCATCCATAGAGTCTACATAGATCAGAACTGATTTGATAGCATATGACAACAAAAGAACAAGAACCAATAGAAAAAGAGTACAAGCAGGCAATAACAAACATTTCCATTTGGACTCTCATCTCCATCCTTAGGGGAGAGGTCAGGTCAGGCTATTTTGATGGTGGTAGAGGTCATCATGTGGCCGAGTGCCCATTCCTGTACAAAAGGCTATAAAACACTATCATTCACAGGCATACATACTTAAGTACATGAATAAATCCAAAAACATTCAAAAACAACAATTTGCAGGGCCCAAGAAGAAAAGAAGCCAATTGATCCATCTGTCAGTTGGCAGAATGGATAAAAAATATACTCCTGGCCTTAGACTTCTGGGATGACCAAAAAGTGTGCTCTATATCCCTATTCAAGGTGTGTGTGTTGAAGGAGCATTTTATCCTAAAAGACTGTATCACTGTGTTTTTACCTTCCACACATTTTTGGTTGGAACCATTTTTGTTTCAGTTGGCAGTAGCAGCTGGACCTTTCCTTAAGGGAGTTCAGCATTCAGGCTTTGTAGTGTTTGTTTCTTCCATTTTAAAAAATAAAAACTATCTGAAATTTGAGCTACCTTGGAGCTCAGTAAGAGGAAGGTAAGAGGCTTGGGATTTTAATGGTAACTAGGGAGAGCTTGCCTCTATTGAATGGTAAATAAAGGTTAGTTTGGGTTTCTCTAGAAGATTCTAGCTGGTTTATGAGTTAATTGGATTTAAGAGTTATAGTTCATAAAGGCAGTTGTGTGGAGGGGGGTTACTGAAGCTTGTCCAGTCTCTGAGAAGAGAGAATCATGATGCCTTTTAATTAGACATACCTTTCATGTTGCTTATTAATTCAACAAAAATACCTTGCAGACCTCTAGTGACATAGTTTAACTTGAGGAGAAATATGATTAATTAAGGATTTGTACTCAACTTTTAATAACTATCTATTTAAATTAATGAACTAACAGATTTTTAATTCACTAGATGAACTGCATTGTTGTCACTGTTGTTATTTTAGAAAAATAGACTTCATTGTTCCTTCAGGGAGCTCAAAATGCCCACTGAGCTTTGTGGCTGAGCAGTGATTTGAATCCGGGTCTATCCAGACCAAGTACATGTAAAAAAGACATAGGATAACTACACCTCTCAAAGCTAGAGAATTTTGTGAAAGACTGAAAAGAGGCTTCACATACACGCAAGCACAAGATAAAGAACATGTTATCACCGTGAACTGGCCTGGCTTTGGAAGATATTAGATATCGTTTGATATCATAATTCGGTCTCATTTTGCCACCCTTGGCCAAGTGTTTGTGAGGCCCTCGAACAAGCACAGAGCTAGGCGTGGCCCTTAATTGCTGAACATTCCTTTCTCCACCTAGGCAAGCCAGACTCAGCCAGATCTTGCTTTAGGAGACCTCCCTAGACAAACACCTCATTAAGGATGCACGCTAATACAAAGAGCCCCCTGCCCCGAGCAGGTAACTTGATAAGCTAAATGTGTAACCACCCAGGTGAGCTGTATCTGCATACTGGCCATTCCATTGTCAATTCAGACTTAATCCCATCATATCAAATTCTGACCTTTCGGAGACATGGTCTCGCGCCCAAACCTCATTGTTCTTTCCAAAGTACAGGCTAGCCTACGGTCATATTTTCCCTATAAAACCCCACAGTTCCGACAGCTTCCTCGGATCGCTCCCGAGTTCCAGATCGCCTTGCTGCCATTTTGCCCGGCGAGCTCCCCTCAGCAAACCACGCTGAGCTTCTTCTCTCCATCTGCAACTTCTTCAGGACTACGAGAAAGGTGTCGTATCACCCATTTCCCCTGAAAAACTCTTATTTCTTATTTCTTAGTTAGCTGTGTGGTTGTGTTGTCTTAAGTGTTTGTCTGTTGTTAATAAAACATCATTTTTGTTATTTTAAAACTGTCTGACTGCTTGACTGACCTGACCTCGTAGACATTGGGTTGCAAGATCCCCACTAAGTTACCCTGCCTCTAGTTAGCTTAAGCGAGTGCTCCAGTTAATTTCCCCATCTTGCGTTATTGTGTTTTGGCTATTTGGGAGCCCCTCCCAGGACCCCCAGTAAACAGGGTAACAAACACACTGGAACAGTGAAGAGATCAGATTTTGAAGAACCCGTGCAAACATCTAATACGGACGAGGTCATTGATAAGGAATCCCCATTATTTTTTAAAAGGCATGGCTCCAAAGTTATGAGTTCCTTGACAGAACTTGAATGACAACAGCCACCATTCCAAAACTGCCTGAAGAATGACAAGAAAGGATGAAGCTCAAGGGGAGAAAGCAGTGCCGTTCCTAAGTACAATGAAGACTTCAAAATTACTTTTGACCAAAAAAAAATATAAAAGCCACAATTCCCTGACAAGTTGTGAAGTCGTCAAAGTTGTGGTAAGTTCAGTGTGATGTCAGAAAATATTCAAGATGACATTCTTAACAGGGATTGTTTGTGCATGCGGCCTTTATTTTCTGTCTCTTGCTCTTAGGTGTTATTTTGGTGGGGAAAAACATCCCCACTTCAAACAAAATTTTGTTGGAGTTCATAAATCTTCTTGCATGGAGCAACAATACAACACTCTCCTGCATTCATGCTGTCAAACTGCCATGTGGAGGATATTCTGACACAACGTGTAGGCTTCCAACTGTCATGGAATGTCACCCTAATCCACAAAGCATGTGGGCACACTGAAAGGAAATATACAGGTATGTTAGGGCAAGGTGTAATGCACATACATCAATCATATGCCATTCTACAGTTCACAACATTTCCTTTTTTAAGAAAAAAGCCTGGCTTTATAGTTGAGTTGTGTACAGTATAGCTATACCACAGTTAACAAAGCAGATGTATTCCCAGGCATTGCGTCTTTCACTGAAATGTTGATACCAGAGGCAGAAATAACATGGAAAGGGATAGGAATAGATTCCTACAAAAAAAAAAAAGAAGAAGAAGAAGAAGAGCATTTCAACATGATTTAGCAAACTTTTTATTCAAAACTTAAAATGTGTGAAATGAAATAACCAAGTCAGGTAAGCCTTGCGTAAGTAAACAAAAACATTTTAACCTTGGAAGCTTTTTCCAAAAAGCATTCAGGGTGTGTTTGTTTTTTTCTTCCAGAAGACTCTACTTTTCTTATTATTTTTATTTTAGTTACAGAGACTTATAGAGCTGTGCTTATTAACTTGCTGGAGGTGGCCTAATGAGGCAGCCTTACCTGCTTTCCTCTTTTCTCTCTGTTTTGCTGTTCATGCTTGTTCATTAAGGGATTCCGGGGGAAGCTGCTGTTTATCTTGCCTGTTATAGGCAAGCACACACAGCTACAGTATGATTGGCTACAGCAGAATCCCATTCTTTTGCATCTCAAGCTTTACTGCAGTGTTTACTGTACGCAAGTGACTTTAATCTGATACCTAAAATTCGTGTTTCTCCATCCCTCTTCACCAGCTTCTCAATGTCACAACTGCTAAAAAAAAACATCCAGCTGAACAGAAAAATATAGAATGAGAAGAAAATGGGGAGGGGGCTGGGTGAGTGTGAAAAAAGCCTTTAAAAAAGAAAAAGAAAAAAAGCTGAGGTATGCCTATACAGTCTCTGGAGAAGCCTCTGGGTATTCAGGTACTGCTCTGTCCCCTTAGATTCCCCTCACCTCAGTTGCCCATGAGTTTGGAATGTTGCCCCCAACTGTTACCCTGACTTCTGGGGGTCCCCTGGGGGACACCATGATTTGCTCCAAGTTATAAAGATTGGGGAAATTAGCAGAGCACTGGCTATAGCAAAACAAGGGACAGCGTAACCCAGCAGGATCTTTTATCCAACTTTACAGGGCCAGGCCAAGCAAAAAGCCAGACAAACATACCGAATAAATGGATTTTATTGAATGAATATATTCTCACGCACCAACTCACTCACTCACACACACAAGGCCTATTGAGAAGGAAAAGAGGTAAAAAATGGATAAGGGATATAGCAAAGGGAATGTAGAGGTGGTGATACTGCACCTATCCTGAAGTCTTTGGTCCAGGAAGCAGCGAGAAGAACAGAGCTCAGCAAACAGACGACTGAGGGGATCACTCAACTAACAGAGTGCCAGTCTGCTAGCGTGGCGGGGAGTTCTCTGAAGAGACCCTCAAAAACTAGGACTACTTATAGGGCAGAACGTACCTCGAGGGCAGGCCCTCTCCCAGGGAGAACAATGGTTATAGCAAAGGAAGGTGCCAAACAATGGCAACTTGGTCGTTTGCATGATTGGTTTTTGCTGGGTCACAAGTATTCAGGGTTGCGGTTGCAAAGGGTTGCAGTGTAAGTTTATGTAGATGGATCTCGCCTTGTAGGATTTTTCCAGAATCACAGTTGCTCAGTAATCCCCTCAAGTTGGCTACTCTTGGCTGAGGACCCTTTGTCTATGTAGATGCGTATTGCCTGAGATCTCCTTGGGCTACGTGATGGGGGATTTTTCTGGTCTTGACCTGTTTTCAGTTGTTCAATCTGTTTGCCTACATGCCAATCCAGGCAATCTTTCTGGCATGGTAGGCATATCTGATATCAAATTTATAGTCCCCTGGATAGGGTATGCCAGTGGGGTAACACAACCAGTGTTCTCTAGCAGAAATTCTGGGGGCACTATAAAAAGAAATGTTCATATATGCCCCTTGAGAGGAGATAGTTTTTAAACTCGGCTGGATGGTATCTCTGCATCTATCATGCAAAGAAAGCCATGGCATTTTGTTGGACAGAAAAGCAATTTGGGGAAAAAAAATTTGTCTGACTTGAAAGTGTCCATTATGGTGAACCCAGAAAAATTAGAAAGGAGGCAATTGTGCAGAAACACAGAGCAATTCAGAAGCAGAAGACAAAATTATTGATTTGTGTTTGTCTGTTGATGTTCTCTTTTGCATATCTCTTTGAAGACAGTTCAGTAATGTCAGCAGGTACACAGTAAAGCTCTGCTATCTTAGTAAAAATCAGAGAGCTTATTAGGTCAACACTCTACCAGCTGCAGTGCCTGCTAGTCTGTTTCCAGATCAGATTTATTATCACTCCCTCTAACAAAGATGTCACCTGGTGAGTGTCAAGAGGACTGATGCCAAAACAGGACCATTGCAAGGCAAGATGGAAATATCTGGATTCTCAGAAAACCCTGAGATTTTGGAAACAGAGGAAATCTCACTGAGAGGGGGGATCTAATGGGGAAAAAATACTGCCCAAACAACTGAATTACAAAGTAGCTAAGGGACACTAAATGTCTATGAGATAGGGGATTGAATATCAGGTGGAAAAGGAAATACAGTGGAGTATCTTAGAAAGGAGCCAACATGATATGGTGGTTTGAATACTAGACTATGGCCCGGGAGAGCAGGATCTGATGCCCTGTTTGGCTATGGAAACCCACTGGGTGACCTTGGGCACATCACACACTCTCAGCCCCAGAAAAATCCTTGATAGGTTCATCTTAGGATCACCGTAAGTTGGAAATGACTTGAAGGCACACAACAAGAAGATCTTGGAGGAGGGCATTGCTCGCTGGAAAGCTATCCAAACCATTTTAAAAAACTGAGATATATTGCTACCAAAAGCCTCATTTCTTACCCACTGGGATCTCAGGTAAGATCTGGTGCCTCCAGGGTATTTAGGTTCCTGATTATCATATTTCCACTTATATGTTGAAATTTTTTGCCCACATGCACATGCCACCATTTCCCTCATGAAAAAAAAAAAAAAGACAAAATCTTGTTTTCCATTTCACCCAAATTAAACTGGGGGGTCAAGGTGGTTTAAGATATTGGTTTCCTCCAAACCAAATAGCCATAGTTTCCTAGACCAGTGGTTCTCAACCTGTGAGTCCCCAGATGTTTGTGGACTTCAGCTCCCAGAAGCCTTGAGCATTGACCATAGTGGCTGGGGCTTCTGGGAGCTGAAGTCCACAAACATCTGGGGACCCACAGGTTGAGAACCACTGTCCTAGAACCACTGTCCTAGAAATAAATGTCTGAATGATTCCAAGGTTTCAGATGTGGTCCATCATCGAGAGAGAGGCTTGTTCAGCTCAATAAGCTGAGATGTGACTCAAGAAGCAATGTCTTTCAGTATTATATCATGATTTAGTAATTGAGGCCCTTTTCGCATGCTATTTCCAATGTGAAAGGGGCCCTTGAGCGTCGTGTAAATGTAAGGAGCAGTCCACATGACACACTCATATTTGCGTGACACTCAAGAGCCTGACGCGGACCTCGCACACATTTTTTCATTTTTGGCTTGAAGTCGAAAATGGTGCGTGGTCTCACATTGCTCTGTGGCCCCACGCGCACTTACCTTGCGTGCAGCGCCTCAGGAGCCGGGTTGGTCGCACTTCCTGTTCAGTGCAGCCTGGAAAGGTCCCAGGCTGCACTGTGAAAGGAAGAGGCGGGGCTCTCGCACGAGCAGGAAGCTCATGCGGAGCCGAAGAAGCAGGAAAGAGCCTTCCTCCGGAGGCTGCTCATGCGAGCCCCGCACCCCAGCACCATGAAAAGGTAAAGTGCAAAAAGGGTCTTAGTTTCCCTTCCAAAGATCATAAATACTTTTGTCAGGATTCTTTATTGTTTGGAGTTCATGTAAAAACACAGAAAGTTTGATCTGAAAGGACTTCACACAACCAGTTAAATTAGCCAACGCTATGATCTTCACTTCCAAAATAAACACAGCCTTTCATCATAGATTCTACTCATAAGCGGTGGTGAACTTTTCACTTTTTATATTAAACCAATGATTATGCTGTCATCCACTGATGGTTAGCTCTTGGGTTAAAAGCAGAGGTACCTGAACTTAGCCTTTAGTTATTTTGCTTTAATATATTATTACAGCCATAAATCTTGATTAAAGAGAAAGGGTAAGCAATGAGATTAAAGGAAGGATTCTGATCATGCTTTTTTTTTCTCCAGAACCTTGTGAGGAAAAATAACCTATAGCTCTCTATATGTTGCAGGTATCTAGGATCTAGCAAGCCCTGTATCCCTGTTTATTGCAGGCCTTAACTGTGCCTCATACATGAAGAATTGTGGAGTCAAAGCTGGAAGCAATTTTGGGTGGAATTCAAGTAAGAGTCAGAAGAAATGTACCTCATTCAGCTCCAGATTCAAAATAAATACTTACTTTAAATGTCTACTTTGTTGCATATTGACCTTCATAGGAATTTAGGAAAGTTTTCTGGTTCAGAAATTTTAATCAGATAAATATATTTCATATTCTATTAATCTAAGTAAGCTGATGATTCATGATTAAATGCCTTGTGTTACCAATTTACTACAGTAAATTTGTTCTTACTAATTAATATACTTTTCCTTTTTAAAAAAAGACCAAGCCTGGACAGTAGAAAAATTGAGGAGGCAGAGCTGGAGCTAAAGATCTGGTGTACAAACTCCACAGCCCTGGTTACATGTGTTGGAGCCACAGGCTGGGAGGTACTGGTAGTAAGGGACTCCTGTGTTACTGGCACAGTGCATCCATACTAGATTTTCACCTTCATTTTAATGAGCTACCCAAGGTTCTGAATTCTTTCCCTCAAATAGGTTAAGCATTTTAGAAATAGCTCCTCTGAAGTTCATACTAAAGCTTGGTGATTCAGCACTCACTGACATAGAAGCCACCAGTACTGAGAGAGCAGGAAAAAAATAACTTTTGTTTGCAAAGTTTGTGGCGTGCTGAATTAGTTTACTGCTCGGCCACACTGTAGCTGAGGAAGCATGACTGAAGGCAAGCAACAGTGTTCTGTGATTTTTGGGCCATTTATGCAATAGCTCCTAAGTGCTCCTAAGTGCCCAATCCTGTAAGTGCTGTAAGTTGAAAAACCATTTAATATATTTTAATTTTTAAATGTTTGTAATTATTTTTTTTTTAGGCTGATTTTATTGTAACCTGCCCTGAGATCTTTGGATAAAAGACAGAATATAAGTATTTTAATAATTAAACTGTATTGTTTTATATTATTTATTTTATTTTACTCACCTTTCTCCCTGTACAGGATAATGGTAGAAGCAGCTTTTTATCAATTTGTCCATATGTATGAAGTATATGCTGTAATAAATAAATTCAGTTTAGGATGCAGTATATTTTTACCTCAAAGAATATCCAAGGTTTGACCTGAAGATGAAAAAAATCTTCAGAACTTCATTTGAAACAAAACAGATTTTTCGTGCTAAAGAATGAAAGGCTAGTAAAGGTCAACTGGCTTACAAATAGCTTCAAAATGTTACAATTTCAATTTAGTTAGTTATCTAGCATGAATAAACTCATGCTTAGTGTCATAGATATATATCCCGCAAAAGCTAGTTTCAAGCGTAGGTTTCTCTCTCTTTTCTAATAGAAAGGGACTGTGGCCACAATTCTATACCCACTTAAACTCAATGAAAGATACTTCTGAGTATATATGTATAGGACTGTGCTGTTTGTTACTTCAAGTGCCAAAAGTCACCTTTGCATCCAACTCGTTATGTGGACGCAAGAGTCACCAGATACAAAAAGAAGATGGAGATCCTGTACTTTTAAAGAAGAGGAAACTCCAGTAGGTGTCATTTGATTGACGAGCTATACTCACTGAAAATTCAGAACATGATCGTTTGCATTTAGGAAAGACACATATCATGAGATCTAGGGCATAATCTTATCACTGCCCAGCTACAGCTTAAAGCATGTCATTATATACATTTTTCTTAAAAATGACTTTGCACATTCTATAGTTTCCCTGTCTCAGTGTGTTCCCTGACACACTGACAGAGCTGTACTGCAGGATGGAGAAGGGCAATACTCCACATCCCAAAACAAGGTACATCCTAGTACCCTCACCATTGGCCATGTTCACCTACTCCTGCAGGTTGCTTAAACTACTTTTCCAACTAGTTCCAAAGCAACTATAATGTCTTTTTATTAGAGTGCCATACTGGCTGGTGATTTCTAGGATCAGCAACCTGGAAAAGTAATTTTTCCAAGCTCTGTTCTGATGGTAATGATGTAACAGATCTCTACAGAAAGGCTGTGATCCAGATATTAAGTACCTGTGACTGATACAACTGCAAGCATGAGATAAAATGCAAGGCTTGTAGGGATGTAATTCTTCACTGGTTTTGCTCTTGAAGCAAATGAATAATTTTAGCAGTTTTCTTCCCCCTGCAGTCTTTGAAAGCTAGTCACAGTTCAAGACTTATTCTGCACAAATCTTGTGCATAGTTCCTGTGCACAAAAAGAAAAGTTTTCTGCATAGTAAGCAGTATTTTTCTGTGCAGAAAATATTTTTGTATAGAAATATTACTCTCGGTCCATAAAATTCTGTTTTCTAGGCAGAAAAAAGGTGTTTTCTTTGCAAAAATCATGTGTAAAATTTGCACAGAATAAATCTTAAATTGCAAAGATTTTCATCAGCTCAGAATTCTCTTTGCCAGCACTTCCCGACACTAGAAATACATGTTTGATCATTTTTTTAATATTCTTGAATATTCTTTTTATCTCTAACAGCCTACTGGTTGTGGCCCTCAGACAAAGAAAATATATCAATTATAGAATGGCAGTGATCTATCCAATTTATCAGAATTTTCTTTCTTTTCTGTTTTTAATCTTTCTTTTTTCCTCCCAATTATAGAAGTATCTTAAAATACAGTTATTTATCACAGCACAGCTTGGAGAAATGTAAATAGAATTAGTGGCTCATGCCTTAATTGCTATGCAACATCCCCCAAAGCACATTGCCACCAAAAAAAAAAAAAATTATACCCTATAGCACCCCACTGATGTTGTTGTACATTATTGCTTAGGGTTTCACAGACATGCTGGTGAAACTCTCCACAGCTGATAGAAGAAATACAGGAAGCAAAGTAGATAGTAACAAGTGTGTTACTTTTGCACAGTTCAACTTTAATTTTAAAACTGAGTATAAATGTCTCCAAATGGCATCAACTATTTTTTAGAAAGCACAAAAATCAAATGGTGTCACTCTTGAACAAGAAGAAATGACAGAGGCAGAAATATTTATCACAGTCATGCTGGACGAGTAGCTCTGGACTGAGTAGCGTTGCCTTTAAAACAGCCTGTTAAAATTAAGGGTTCAGGAACCTTTCTGTCTTTAAATCTTGACAATCTGTTCTCATCACCTGGCTCTAATCTGACTCAGAAATGACAACACTAACAATTGCATTGGGGCCCTACTCATAGAAAAATACTTCTGAAAGTTACTCGTTTTGGACTGCAGCTCCCAGATCCCACAGCCAGCATGCCATGCGGCTGGAGAATTCTAGGAATTGTAACCCAAAAAGCTAATTTTTCTAGCTCTTTGTTGAACTGTTGTTTCTGTCCATAACCCAGCTAGCCTAGCATCGCAGTCTTTGATCAAACACTTTCAAATGTGGCATTCCCTCTCTCCTACATAAAAGTCATCTACTATCTAAAAGTCAATGTTTGTCTGTGAATTTGTCTGTCTGTCTGCGTCAGGCAGGGGAAGACCTCATACGATTGGCTGGGTGAGGCAAGAAGACCGCACATGATTGGCTGGCTGTGAAGATTCTATGGAATCTTGGGGTTGGCAGTTTAGGGAGGGGCCTTGAGGATTCTCAGCCAGAGAGCTCTTGGGCCTCAGGCCAGTTGCTACGAAAGTGAGGCCTACCTTCAATAAGGATGCCAGAAAGCTTTTGGGAGGAATGTGTGAGAAAAATTAAAGTGACATACACAACATAGCCCATTTTCACACCACACTGTCATAGTGCTATTATTCTACTTTCAACATCCTATGGAATCCTGGGATTTGTAGTTTAAGGAGGGGCATTTAAGAATTTTCAGCCAGAGAGCTCTTGGGCCTCAGTAAACTACAAACCCCAGAATTCCACAGGATGTTGAAAGTGGAATAATAGCACTATAACAGTGTAGTGCAGAAATGGCCATAGTGACAAGGTCTTCTCGCCTCACACAGTAGATTGCATGGGTTCCATATGGGAGGAATCTTACAGTTGAAATTCAAAACAAAAAAGGCTTCCAGAAAAACATAAAGCCTTTGCACAAATTCAACAGAGAAAAAAAAAAGCCAGTACATCAATGTCACCAGACAACACAGATTGGATTGGGGACTATAGGGAAAAGTTACAGGTACTGGAATAGGCCAGTTGCTATGGAGATGATGCCTAGCAGCAAGGAGGAGGATCCTGTACTCCCTCAGGAACTCAAACTGTGTATGTAAATGACTCTGAATGCAGATTGCATTGGGAAATATGGAGCAAAGTTACAGGAAATGGAGAAGACAGTCTGGTGAGTTCTTAAGAGGAAAATAGAAACCCCATGCAATGCCAGGTTAATACGCTAGTGTATTCATAATTTGACATTCATTTGGGACTTGACTGCATATTACAAGATAGCGCACTACTCTGAACCATTTCTAACAACAGAAGACAGTTGGCATTGAAATTCATAGCGTTTTCCTTTTGGAAACAGACCTGTGCAATGTAATAAAGATGGCTTTCTTCCTTAATATGATCTAATGCAATCTTCTCCAACCTGATGCCCTCCAATATGGTTTTGCATACTCAGCTAGAAAGGCTGATTTAAGGTGTGCAATAATGCTTTGTATTTGCAAAGAATGCTTTGGGGTACTCTAAAATTTCTGTGATCAAAAACTGTTGTGTACACTTGAATTGCTGCAAACTAGTACCTAGGGTAACAAATACTTCTTCCCATTGGTGGTGGTGGTGGTGGTTGTTGTTGTTGTTGTTGTCATGTGCCTTCAAGTCATTTCCAACTTATAGTGACCCTAAAGTGAACCTATCACAAGGTTTTCTGGAGGCTGAGAGTGTGTGATACAGCCAGGGTTACCCAGTGTGTTTCCATGGAGAAGCAGAGAATTGAACCCTGGTCTCCAGAGTCACAATCCAATGCTCAAACCACTACACTACTCTGGATCTCATTACACAACCAGAAATAGAATGACAGGAAGTAGAAATCTCAAATAGAAGAGGAGTTATCAGAATATAACTCAGGAGAAGCTTCCAATGGCAAGAAGTAGAAACCTCCAATAGAAGATGTGCCGTCTGAATTTGGAAGCCCAGAAAAAGCAATGTCTGCTGGGTGCACATAGTTGGATGAAAAATACAGAAGTTGCAGAGGAAATTGGGAATGTTAGAAAACATTAATTTACAGATAATTTGCAAAGCCTTGGAGTGCAACTCCAAGAAAATGCCCCTAGCTGGCTAGGGAATTTCTGTGAATTGTAATCCAAAAATAGTTACATTGTGCCAAGTTCTGTTATTTGCAAACTGTCTAATTCGGCTCCCATGCCCCTAATACTTACCAGCTGTCACACAAAGTAGCTCACCATAATCATATTTTATTGGAATCTCAGTACCTGTGTGGTTCTTTAAGGGCTAAAGGTCAGCAGAAAAGTCCATTCAAATATTTCTAGTCCAGTTATATTAGCTATGCTGCGATGTGACCCTGCAAGAAAATTAAAGGGCACCTAACCCTCAGGAGATGAATTTAACACTATCGTGTGTATTTGCTTGCTCTTTTAAATCAGCAATCCCAAGACAGATGTGGAGATTACACATTCATTGCATTTGAAGTGGTATCTCTCCTATATAGAACGGATTCCAAATAAGTGAAGGAAGAAATCGCATTCTGTATCTTGTTGGCAATTGTAAACTGCTTCAGCGTTAACACGGTCAACAAAATTCCATCAGTCGATCTGCTAAGGAAATGCTACTCACATTCTGTAGTTTTTTTTCATTTATTCCCTCTCAATCTCTCTCTCTCTCTCGACATTTGCTGAGTGCAAGACAAAGAAATGTCCTCTAGCCAGGGCTTTTTTATTACTTCTGAACCACTACAATACCCTGAAATTGTACGCCTAATAGCATGGTGGGTGATCACCTGCGACCAAGAAAAAGAATCCCTTGATCATCACAGGCTGCCTCAGGTAGAGCTTAGAAGATGAGACATGAATAATGGTCATTATGGGAGTGTTTTGTACAGGCAAAAGGAAATGTTGAAGAATATGATGGGACAGTGGAGACCTTTATGATAATAATGGCCTAGCCATAGCTCTTCAATTAAAACAATGTTAAAGCAGAGTGTAATCTTCCAATAATAAGAAGCAGTCATTTCAAAGTGACTGGAAAAGCTTTCAAAAGAAGGAAGTAATGAGACCCTCATTACCTGTAGCAAGACCAAAGCATCTTGAAATGAGACAGCAGGGGAAGTGCTACACCCACTGTGCTGTTCTGCATGGATATATTTCTTGTCTTGTGTGGAGCAAATATCATTGCTATAAAAATAATCTTGGCTTCATAATCAGAATCCCACTGTTTGCAACAGAGAGAGCAAGAGAGAAGAATAAGATAGAGAAGGGAATATGCCATCAGGGGTTATAACACTTTTTTCCTGTTGAGCATTACCTCCTGTGTGGTATGTAGACATTCAGAATAAATGCCACTTGTAGTTCTACACGGGAATGTAAGTCCAATGGAATTTCTACCTGCTTTTTCACCGTCAAGGACAAAGGAATTGTCTGTCTGTCTGTTTGTCCGTCCTTAGAAGCCACCAGCTAACTGCGGTATTATATCATCATCATGATCTTTATTTGTATCCTGCTTTTTGCCCAACGTTGGGCCTCAAAGCTTATATGTGGCATCTTTATTTGGGATTATTGCAGCGGTGAGAAATGTGCAGCTGTCTAGATCTTGTTGAACTGCAACACCCATCTTGCCTTACCACTGGTGATGCTGCCTAGAACTGCTGGAAACTGCAGATCAACAAACTCAGGAGGGCCACAAAATTTAATTTTCTGCTGTAATTGAAGAAAGCAGTAAGTATTGGGAAGTGTTGCAGTAGATGGTCCTTTCCTTCCTTGGATCATGATTGAGGCCCTTTCCGCACAATGTTGCTGTCTCATTTCTGTCATAGGATGGCAGCGGTCAGCAAGTTGCGCTTCCGCATGATGTTGTCATCATCCCGCTGCCATCCTGTCGTGGAGCGTCATGCTTGCACAGTTCTCATAAAATGGAAAAAATCCATTTTGCGTCTGTGATCATGCGGTGCTCCCATCACTTCTGGCCATGCGGAAGCTGCAGAAGCACACTGGCAACACTTCCTTACATAGCGCAGCAATGGAAAAGGTCCGGCTGTGCTGTGGCTGTCTTCCATGGCATGATTGAGTTCTCTTCCTCAAGGACAGAGCGCGTGCAGAGGGGAGCGTTGCTGACGCGCTCCCTTCTGGACCCAGGATTGCAGCGAGACAACACAAAAGAGCATCATCGTGCGGAAATGGCCTGAGCCTATGAACACCAAACAGTCCAAAGGAGGTTGGATGAGAGAGAGAAGCCCAGAGAAAAAGGCATTTCAGAACTCATTCTTGATTTTTTTTTCCTCCCATTTATGTATTTATGGTTTGGATTAATCCATTTGACAACCTTTTTTACAGTAACAGTTTCCCAGCAGGTTTTTCAGTATTAACTATCCCATCGCTACATTCAGATGCCTACTATCAGTACTACCTCTGTTTCTATTCCAAGAGAACTGAGCATAGGTACAAAATGTTGTTGCTGTTGTGTGTCTTCTAGTTGTTTCCACCTTGTGGTAACCCTAAGGCAAACCTATTGTGGAGTTTTCGTGGCTAGATTTGTTCGGGAGGGGGGTTGCCCTTGTATCTGAGGCTGAAAGAATGTGATATGCCCAAGATTACCCAGTGGATTTCCATGGCTGAGTGAGAATTTGAACACTGGTCTCCAAACAACTATAACATGCCAGTTTTCAAAATGTTACCCAGATCAAAATGCCTCTTTTGTACTGCCTTTTTAAAAGGAAAGCCCAATAAGCCTCAGCATGAGTGGCTTGTGAGAGTGAACTAGAAGAAAGAGTTTTATTTTTGCAACAGGAGTCTGTATGAGTTGTTCAACCTGCATAATTCCCTCGAGGGTCAAAATTAACTTTGCCTTACATGGAGCAAGAACTACAAGAGCATTTTATAAAATCATCATACGCCCCAAGATTTCACAGGGGAAAACCAGAACACATGTGGCCAAGCAATATCAGTCTTTCTTTTCTTCTTCACTCTGCTGGGTACAAACAACTTTTGCACTTTGAACTCAGCTTGTGGCAACTGAAGTAAGGTGAGGACAGAAGGGGGATGCAGGAGGAGGAAAGAGAAACTTAAAACACTAGAAAAGCAGCTGAAAAAGTAGGATGACAAAGAATTAATTGTGACTGTTCCAGTAAAACTGGGAAAGTTGGAGGGAATGAGTCATGATGGTGTCTTCCTTATGAACTCAGTTTTCTGCTGTATTACAATACTAAATCACTGAGTTTTGGTGGGTGAAGCTTAGTGTATGCTGTTGTTCTCGCATATGCAATAGTGTGGTGTCACACTCTGGTAGATGTCCAAGTACAACAAAGCCAAGAACATGGCCAACAGAAAGAGTCAAACAGTGAGACAGAAATGTGAGGTAGGATGACCAGATACTAAAGCAACTTGCACCATTAATAGCTATGCAGAAAGACCAATTTAAGTGGGTGCAGATTATATAATAAGATACACTTGCTGAAATTTCCGTGCTGTACTTTTCTTTAATCTGGCCAGCCTGACAGAGGTAAGAGGAGGAAACTTAAAGACAGATGTTCATACATCACAATCTAGGCCACTCAGTTGCCAGCTTAAAGAGGAAAATGTGGAGACTGTGGTATTGGTGGTAACCAAACTTGACAAAAAGCTGCATTAATGGATAGGAATGGCTCACCACACTTCAATTTATTGTCATACTCTCAAATAATATGCATTTAGGGCCAGTTCCCTTAAAAATGGAATTAGAATTTTAACCAAAATGCATAAAAGTTAATCTCGTGCTAAGTTTTTGTATTTACTGGATGACATTTTACCACTACCTATTTTTGAAAATGGCAATAAATGTATCTCTGCTTAGCAGAGACAAGACTTTGGAGATTCAGTTCTTCCACCCTCCCAGCCCCCCAGTGTCTGTGAAAGGCAAATACAAAACAATGCTGACTGCAAAAGCATGGACATTTCAATTTGGTCATTTCATTAGGCAGTTCTTTTGTGAAAGTCTGTGCATGGCATGCCCTTCGTTCTACATTTAACACCTGGTTAATAGCCTCCAGACTCTAAGAAAGTAATAATGGTACATTTCATTCTGAAAGCTACATACAGTATATTTAAAAATTGCAGAAAATGAACGAAAGGTAAAGCTGGATTTAGCTCCTGCCCAATCCTTCTTTTGTTCAACTTAAGTTTATCTACAGTTCCAGCCAAATGGAAATCCCTGACAAGAAAGCAGAAATGATGTTTCTAGGACACTGAGAGAAGCATTTCAAATCTTCTCCCACAAATCCTTGTATTTGCTCTGGTTCACAATGACTCTCAACAATATTCAATCACAAAGCTATCTATCATGGAGATCAGGGGAGAAGATGTTCTTTGTTGTCTTGATTTCTGAAATACACAAGTGCATTCAGTAACTATCAAATCAAAAGGATCTTCTGTAATTCCTGGAAATGGATGCTGTTTGTTCTCTACCTTCCCTTTAGTGACTAGTTTTGTTTTGTTGCATAAATGCTTCACTGAAGTATATTTTTAGAATAACCTTTGCCTTTGAAAATGCAGGTATGCTCTTTCGTAGCATTCAGTATAAGAATGACTGTGTAAAAAAAATGAATTTGTGTTATATTATTGTCCACAACAAATCTCTCAAACAGACCAACAAATTTTCTTGCTATGGTAGAAAAAGCAGCGAGCCTTAGGCCATTTCTGCCTTACACTGTTATAGTGCTATTATTCCATTTTCAACATCCTGTGGAATTCTGAGGTTTGTAGTTTACTGAAGCCGAAGAGCTCCCTGGCTGAGAATTCTAAATGTCCCTCCTTAAACTACAAATTCCAGGATTCCATTGGATGTTGAAATTGGAATAACAGCACTAGAACAGTATAGTGCAGAAATGGCCATGGAAGTAAATATTTAAAAGGCTATATAGTACAGAATTAAAAGTCTGGACTTCCCTACTCACAGTCTCCTGTCAGTTTTTGAAATAATGTGGCATAAAGACTACAACCAAGCCAAGAGAACTATAGTAGAAAGACTTCTGAATTTCAAGATCCTAGCAAAAGAAATCTTTCTCTACCACATATCAGCAAGGACAATGCAACCTCTTTCCTTAAAGTTGCAATTATACAGGCAGCAATTTTTTCAAGGTACATATCCTATGAAAAGGAAGAAAACGGGAAATTCACCAAATGAAGAATCTGTAATATATATTGCCTATGTATGAAACTAAGGAAATCCCAGCACATTCTTCTATAAGCATAAACATTTACAAGGTCAACACATACTGAGACCAGGGGCCCTTTCATACTAGGCCATGATAGCACTGTGATTCCACTTCAACCTCCAGGGCTTCATCCTATGGAATCCTGGGATTGGCAGTTTGGTGAGAGGCAATACAGGAGTTCCCTGGCTGAGGATTCTAAAGACTCATCCCCCTAAACTGCAAATCCCAGGATTCCACAGGATATTGCCATGGCAGTTATAGCAGAAGCATAGCCCTATCATTTATTTAGTGTGAAAGAGACCTAGAACTACGAAGTTCCGGAAAGAAAGGTTTACTTTACTTCCACATTTACTCAACAAAAATGTCCTAGAATTCTTCTAAAGGAATCATAAAGCACAGCATCTTTGAGCCTGGGCATTTTGAAGTATAGTACAGACAAAGTAGAAAACCCTGATGTTTAGCTACCCTTGTGGCTCAGTGGACATCATCTCCCGACAAGCAAGATTAAATACCCTTCCTCTTGGGAATTTCACCTAAAGCCCCACATTGTTCACTCACGATATAACAGGGTTGCCGGGTAAAATAAGGGACAGGGCTTCTGTCCTTTTAATGGTTGTGTAGAAGAGGAAATTTCAGCAAGTACTGAAATACCTGTAGGGAAAGAGGGCTCGCCCTTTCTGACAGTACCACAGTCTCAGTGAGAACTGTATGCCTGAAATTACAGTTCTATCTGCTACTTTATACATTTTGGTCCATTTGGTCCTCCCTTGTCAGTAGGGTAGTGAATCTTTTCTGCTTTTAGTCCAGACTTTACAAGAGCTAGCAAAAGTGTTTAATCTCTTTTGGAGATATAGCTGGCTCCTTTAAAATTTGGATTAAAAACCACAGCAGGTTCACCAGCTCACTGCCTGGAGGCCAGCAGCCTTATTGGGGCCTACTGCCAAATTAGCTACTTTATCTCCTATATGTTTTTATTAGGGATGGGCCAACCAAATCCTCAAATCCTTGGCAAGGATTCAAGATTCACGAATCCGAATCCCTGTGCCAAAATAGGCAAACTGAATCTTGCGAATCCACCAACCAAATAGTTTGTTGGAGACCGGGACACCTGAAAACCTAGGAGACCAGACACACAAGAGGAGATGGCAAATAGGTGAGCTTTCCTTTGGAGTAATAATGGCCTTTGCTAACCATTTCAGAAATTACTTTCTAAGATATTTAAATAGAACATTTAATGTTTAAGTTCAGCACTTGACTGGAAGGTACAGTCTTGAGATTTCAAGGACAGCTGAAGGACTCCTTTGCAGAGCTCCCTTGCAAAGCTCTTTCATACACAATTCTGGGGTTTGTAGTTTTACAAGGGGTCACAGCCTTCTCTGCCAAAGTGTGCTGGTGCATCATCAAACTACAAACCCCAGGATGCCAGAAGGAGCTATGAAAAGAAAATCCAGTTTTGACCTGGGTTATCTCTGTACTCTAGTACGTGGCCCTGTTTACACAGGCAGAAAAATGTGGGATTAATCCACATTTTCCTGCCTGTGTAGAAAGGGCCTTCATGTCATTTTCAATCTGGGGAGTTCCTGAGGCAAAGCTATGATAATTGTCCTGGCCAGATTTCTTCAGAGGGAGGTTTGCCTTTGCCTAGGCTTTTGCTAAGGCTGAGAGGGTGTGTCATACCCAAGATTGCCCTTCTTTCTCTTGCTTTTTAAACCCTTTAAAAAAAAAGAATTCAAAAGATTCGAGATTCATGAGATTCATGGATTCCCAGAACTTTCCAGGGGTTCAGATCCAGATTCAGAAAATTCTGGATTCGTCCCATCCCTACTTTTTATTCCAGGGCTTTTTTTGGGGGGATTGCCTTGTTTGACTTTTATTTATTATTACATTTTTATTATTTCATCATTTATCATGAGATGTTTGGATATGGAGCATTATATAAATATTTGAATAATAAGATCAGCTTTGTTTTTCTTTTTTCTTTTCACCCTTTTGGAAACATGTTGAACTGAAAAGTACAATATGGAATTTGGGAAGGAAATAAATATAATTATGTGCAGCTATTCTCTGCACTGATTTTTGTAAGGCTATATAAAAGCAGCAGAATTTGCTTGTAATATATTTTCCAATGGGAAGAACTGAAATGACATCTGCAAGCGCACTAGGAATTCAAAATATTCCTCCAAAGTGGCAATCGGGTTTAGGCAATACCAAACAGCTGCTGTTTTAAGTTCAGTGTGTGAGTCCAGATCTCAACATTTCAGTATAATCAGGCTCCAAGAAGAGCTCCTTGTTGGGGAAAAATATACAACAATGATTCTTCTTATGACAAGAAAATGGGACACACCAACAAAGAAGAGAACAGAGAATAGACTGCCAAAAGCATAAAACAACCTTTTTACCAAGTGAACAGCTCTAGATAAAATCATAGTTCAAATGCAGCTTTAGAGATTATTCAAAAACCTGTTTTTTGACCCAGAAGCTTAACATCTATCAGCACAAATTTATTGCAGAAGGCCACCTCACACACATCTTTTCAACTGATTCTAATCTGTGTAAATGATTTGAAAATCCCAATTGCTCTGGTCTTGGGAGGGCTGGTTGCTCAGGTTTCTTCGTGAACTCTCTTCCTTTAAATTTGTTATAGGCCTTATTGTAGAGAAAGGGGAAAATGTCTTACTAATGAAAGGGTAGTGGCAGTAGATTGATTCTAGCAGAGTCAGGAAGTTAAGACATAAAACAATGCATTACTTCTGCCATCTGGAGGCCTTTCATAAAAGTGTCCTCTCAATGACTTAATCCACTATAGCCCTGTCAAAGCTTTTTAGCTACATAACAACTTAAGTTCTGCAACTGCTGCCCCTACTAAAACTCCCCATTCTCAACTCATGAAACAGTGCAGTGCCAAAGCACAGCTAACCTTTCAACTACCTCTCTGCTTGCTTGTTACAGCCTGACGTTTCCCCCATTACAGACCTGTCAAATTTGTCTTTTCTCTCTGCAGACACTTGATTGCATGTCTCTGAGTTTTTCAGAAGGTTTCAGCATTTGACAAAATAATAAATGGGACTGTACAGAATATCCCAGCACTGATGTCAAAGTGAAAACTGATTTGTAATAGGAGCCCAGCTTGTTGCTTTGGGTTTTTCCAGTCCCAATGTACTCTTTACATTTCTGCTACCATTAGTGATGTTGCGGGACTGCAACAGCTCGTTGAATATGGTTATTAATGTATTCACTATGGTAACTGTCAATAGAGTGTAAAGCCTACTGAATCATTGCCAATAAAAGAGCAAATGTATCACAATCAAAAGTAAATCCAGTTTGCCAGCTGTGGATAGCAGGAAAACAATTCATATTACTTTAGAGGTATTATGAGTTGGAAGGAAGAAAGAGAGAAATAAAGATATGGAACCAAGAGAGAAAGACTGACTCTGTATACAATGGCTATTCTAGGTACAAATCATCAGTTAGCCATCATTCTCCCAAAATAACCTTGGGTGGTCAATCTCAAGTGGTTTGTTTAGGGTTTTGAAGAAGGTTTGTATGTGATGGCCATTTTGGTGATTGAGGGGTTATCTACAAGTCGGATGGGAACAGTTAAGGATTCACGGGAAGAAAGCTGTATGGTTGAGGGAAGGCCTGCAGTTCACTGCTAGAGCATGTGCTGTACACAGCATTCCAGACATCTCCAGCTTTAGGACTTGAGAGAACAGGATTTCTGTCCAAACTCCTAAGAAACAGAAGGCACTGAGACAGACATATCAATGGCTTGGACATTTTTTAAGGAAATATGCTAACGCTTACATTTGTCTTTTTTGCTTTATAGAACTTTTCAATGGCAAAATATTCTACAGTGATGCCACATTTTGTTGCCTTTTGGTCAGACTACTGGGTCCTGTTCTGTGCACCTTAGTTTAAGAAGATTATCAACAACCTGTAACATGTCCAGAGGAGGGAGGCAAATTGGTCTCCAGAAGGCCTAGACCAAATCCTGCTGAGTTAAGGTTGAAGGAGTTGAGAGCGTTTGGTGGTAGTTGCAGACCTTCATAGAAGAATCCATGAAAGGAAGATCAAAGACCATCTCACCAATTCTTCAAATTCCTCAGATATTTAAAATCAGTTGTAACATAGCCACTTAGTCATCTTTTGTTGTTGTTACTACTGCTGCTTCTGTTGTGTGTCTTCAAGTTGACTGACTTATGGGAACCATGTCCTAGAGTTTTCTTGGAAAGATTTTTTTCAGAGGAGGATAACCATTGTTTCCTCTGAGGTTGACAGTGTCATTTGCCCATGGTCACCCAGTGAGTCTCCCTGGATGATCAGGGATTTGAACCTTAGCTTTCCAAATGCTTGAGTAAGAGTTAGCTTAAGTAAGAGTCTATTGTCCTTGCCCAAGCTAAACAGATCTATCTCCTTCAACTTGTCCTTATGAAATTTGGCCTTCAGGCCCCTCATTGTCTTCATCACTTTCCTCTGGATATGTTCCAGTCCGTTGATAAGTTTTGCACAGGATGTCCTTGCTGCCATTCTCTGTTCAAACATTACCTACCACCATTGCCATGAGATCAATGTGCTTTAACACATATCAAAGAAGCTACAGGAAGTAAGATTTCTTTTGACTAAAGCTGATGATGTTCCTCACTTCCCTGGGTAGCAGTACTCAAATACAGACTTTGTTTTGTCCCTCTGCCAAGATGGTATGTTATCTAGATCCATATCCGCAAATGGTAAAGCAATAATATACACAACATATACTAAAGTTATAGTCAGCTGGAGCTACTGAGCCTCATGTAAATATATTATTGATTTTTTTTCCTTCCAGATGGTGCAGTGCAGAAAAAAATTGTTTTTAAATTATGCCTTGCAGAGATGCTGAGAAGTGCTGCTAATAACAGACATATTTCAAGTGAATACTGACCTCCTTTTCCTCTCCATCAAGCTAATGTGTCCGAAGTGCTGCCAGTGTTTTGTATAAATTACCTGCAATATAAGAACTTAAACTGGATCCTTTGCTTAATTAGAGCTATTTAAGAACCATCTTTTCCGAACAGTTTATTTAGGTTTCCAGTTGGAGTCAAATATGGCTGCAGAACAAAATACAGTTGAAGTGCATGGAGAAGGAGGGAGGGGAGAGAAAAGGGGGCTCATAGCAATCTTAGCCCCCAAATTAAGCTGCATTATTTATTAAGAATCAACCAAACTGAGCACCTTTTCTCCAGGTCAGCAGGAAAGTGAATGCCACAGGCATGGCCTCTAATTTAAAATGAGAGATATTTAAATGGACTCTTTATTTGTATACATCCAGCTGATATTTTTCTTTGTGGAGCAAAATACAAGATGGCACCCTTTCCCTATCCCACAGAGAGTAAACAGCTGGCAGTTGAAATTTACCTCAACTCTGATGACGAGATAATATCTTCTACCACATCTGAAGGGGCTGCAGAGGACTAGTTTGTAGGACCTAGGCAGTTGTGTATGGATGGGGAGGTGAAGGGAGAAGTTCGCCCTGGGCGACAATGTTTTTGAGATGTCCCAGCCTGTAGCCACACCCTCACATGCCCTGGCCATGCCTCCACGCACCCGCAGCCATGCCCACACACTCAGTGGCCACACCCGTCATGCCGTATCCCCCCTTCCAGCCCCCCTCCACACACTCTGAGCTCCGCCACTGGACATAGGAGAGGAAACAGCCAAGGAAATCAAGAGGAAGAGCCAGGAAGCTACCATTGCTGCCCCCACAATCTGCCACCAGGGGTGATTGCCTCATTTTACCTGGTGGTATGGCATGCTTTGACATTGTGAAAGACTATGCACAGTGGTAATTATGCCACAAGGGGGGATGGCATAGAGAGCACAGGGTATTATAATATGTGAAAATAAAATCAACAGTCTATTTGAAAGCTGGGGGAGTGTTAAATCCCCATCAGTGTTGTTCTCCAGGATTTTCACTGCACCTTTGGGCTTCTTGCTGCACAACCCCAGTTTATAGCATGGGGATGCATCCCCATAGCTAATCAGTGACCAGTGGAGGGAGGGAACTCCTAGGCGTCATCTGCAGTCACACAGCCTAGAAAAGAGAACAGCTGTTCACCCTCCTTGACTTTAAGTTGTGGTTGCAAGTGTGGTGGTGGTAGGAGGGGGGAAATTATTGCACAAAGAGATACTGAATACTTTGTTCACCAGAAAAGAACATATGATGGTATAATGGGAGGACTCTGGCTTCTGACACTCTCCCTGCCACCACCTCCAACCAACCTGACAAGGTTGTTATGCAGAGCAACTTACTCTTGTTATGCAGAGCAACTTACTCGGGTGGTGGGGTTAGACCATTGACAAAGGGCAACAAATCATTAGTTACTGAATTAGTTCTTTGTTTTGCTGACAGGAAGGGGGAGAGATGTTTGTGGGATTTTCTGCTTCAAGTGCCAAGATCATTTTACTGACTTTGGGCACTGTGCCCTTTGATTTGCAGAATGGGACATTTGCTGTTCTACCTAAGACCTCAAATTGTCTTGGGCCAGCACAACTGACTTATTTTACTGATCTTACCTCTATAGTTCTGTGTGTCCCAGGAATCTGACTTATGACTTCAGGCTGTTAATTAGTGGAGCCATCAGAGTTTGAAGGACAAAAGCCTTGTGTCTGAGCATACCTTAGCAAGGTTTTATGGGCTATATCACCAAGAAACCCCCAGCCAGCATGACTGGGGGATTCCAGAAACTGTCAGCCAAAAAGAAACTTTGCTTGTCTATGTTTAAACAGCATATCCATTATGATCCTGTCTCAGATGATGTACCAACATCACACTGAGAGGTAACTGATGCTTAATCTTTAATAGTTTTTAACCCTTAATTACACTTACTACTCCTGTATCACAAAGATAAAACTGGAAGGATTATGTTTGTCCTGCTGCATGCACTCGTGAGGAAGAACAAACTCTATAGCACAAACCTATTGAACTAAAAGTGTAGGATTTTTTAAGAAATGGTCAGAATGCCAGAAAGCCGAGTAAATGTTCCAGATAGGGGATAAAACCATGCAAAATTCAACATGAGCATTAATGGACCAAAACTCAAAACAAAAGAACCATTCTTTCTTGTTGGTTTTGGCATTCTGTGCAAAATGGCTGGTAACATATGTAACTTTTGTGACTTTGGGGAAGGAGGTATTCAGCATTTCATAGATGAAAACTGGGACATGTGTGCCCAAGCAACATCAGAGTGTGGTCAAAATGGAAAAAGGTATTAATGAGGAAGTACACACAAGCTAGGTGAAGCTTCAGCAGTTTGCTTTTGCCTGAAATTCCTGGGAAGGTCAAGACTCTTCCTCCCCCCACCTCTTTTCCGTGCTTTTCATGCAGTCTTTTTTTTTTTTTTTTTTTTGAGAAATACATTGACATGGAATATGACCAATCTGAATTTAAGTGGGAAAAATGAAAAACTGAATGGGAGAAAGTTGACAAGAGTTCCCTGTCCCTATCATTACTGCCACACCACCATCTCTAATTGATTAGAAAACCATTTTCTAATCAATAAGCCTGTTGCTAAGCTTCTACACTGGTTCAGTTTTTTTTAACACTCTCACAAGATTTCCCAAAAATTTGCAAATGAGTATGACCATAAAACAAAGTAATTTTATGCAGTGAAATTCACATTGTAGTGCACATCCATCCATTCATGAACAACAACAGTCTTTTAGTGAGATCCTTTTTGGATATTCTTATAGCAACCTTGATAGCATGAATGTGAATTTGTGTCAGATAAAGCCTGTATACCACATTGAAGCAAATTGGTTTAGAGGTATCCATGCTAGGCATGTAAATCTTTGCTTATTTCATTCTCACCTACAAAAAGACATAGCTTCAGAAAATTTTGTCCCCACTGAGCAACACTACAGGAGTTCCTGTATTTTTTTGCCAACAAAATTTATTTATGTAAAAGACCTAATGAAAAAAATTAAATAGCAAACAACTTTTTTTACGCAGAAAAACGTAGTTTTCTGTGAAGACATTTTTCACAAAAAAAGTCTCAGAATACAAAAGTCTTATAGTAGTTGATGGTTTTCCCAAAGAATATGTCTGGACACTTATTTCTGAATGTGACACACACAGTTCTGGATGTGTCAAGGCAACCTTTTTCACTGAAGATGAGAACAAAAATGACAACCATTTTTTATTTCCCAGATCCCTACCTACTCTGAGGAGATGCAAAATTTCACCAAAGCAGTCCAGAGTGAATCAGGTTGATTTCAAAGCTCTCACTTGGAAAGGACATTCTCTATAACTGACACATTTGTGAAAGCGTCTCAAATTTCCCATGAAAGCAAATGTCTCTGAGTAATAATATAGTATCTGTCAAATTCTAAGACAGTGTCAGGGGGAGATGTTATGAGGGATTAAACATACCACCCAGAAATTTTTGTCCATTGTGCAATGTTCAGTTCAAGTTTGAAAAAACATAGTTGCACATGTGACACCACTGTCCATGCACATGCACAGACATGCACATTTGATTGCACAGTTGGGTGTACATTCAGTTTCACTAAAGAGTTCTGTAGCACAATCAATGTGCAGAAATGTATACTATGCAACCTCAATGTAGTATTGTGGCCACAGTGTTATAATGTATACAGTGCACAATACGGTACATATTTTCATACAGTGTTATAACAGACAGTTTCTCAGGGGAAAGATAGGGGAAGATTATTTTCCGCTAATATCAGATTTGAAGGGACTTAGCACCATGCATCTGCACTTACCTGCTTGTTATCTGGTATGCTTCCTCCACTCAGAAGGCTCTGCCTTGATTGAATGATGGAAACGTCGCTTAATATGCTGTCAAAAAACAATCAAGTCATCTAAACATGACTTGAATGACTTATCTGAAATATTATTGAGTGCACGAAATGTAAATACGAAGTTCTCAGTTTCAATAGGAAAATGGATTATACATCCAGGAGAGGAAAGGAAGAAAGCCACAGCCACTACATCTTTTCTGAATCACCTCCAAAAGGAAGTTAGGAAGGAAGGAAGGAAGGAAGGAAGGAAGGAAGGAAGGAAGGAAGGAAGGAAGGAAGAAAAGAAAGAAAGAAAGAAAGAAAGAAAGAAAGAAAGAAAGAAAGAAAGAAAGAAAGAAAGAAAGTTCTTGTGTGAGAGTTATTTATTATTTGTATATTGCACTTTGAGATCATCTGGTAATCAAAGCTCTCAGGGCAATGGGCAATACATTAAAAATATAAATTAAAAAAAGAATGGTTGAAGAGCACACATTCTCAAACCTCAATAAAACTAGCAGCAAGATAAAAGAATACTAATATCTAAAAGCACTAAAAAAAACAGCTTATAAAAGATAGGCCCTTTCCACACGTTCCGTGGAATTTGCGCTGCAACATTTCCGGGTGGGTTTTTTTTTTGTCCATGCTACCGTGGACATATTGTACAACGGCCTATTGCCATTTCCACACGTTCCGTGGAATTCGTGCAACGGATGTGATTGGCAGCTCTTTTCTAAAAAAATGGCCCCGTGCGTCATGACGTGCGTGCTCACGTCATGCCCCGCAGTTCCTCCCATGATGACTCCCTCCTCCCATTCCTCCTGCTAACCGTAAAATAAACTGTGTCGGTTTTTTATTTCCCCTTCCTATCTCAGGGGAATGGTTTTCCACGCCATAGCTGGGTGGAGTGCAGTTTTTCTCCCTATCTCTGGTGGGTTCTCGCGCCTGTTTTCTGCTTTTATCTTTCCCTGTGAGCAATGGAGGAAGAGGTGTTTCCTGAAGTTGAATGGCCCATTTTAGCTGTATTCTGGCTTCTTGGAGTTGTGCTGGCTGAACTGGGACATGTATGGGCTAAAGACCGCGCGAGGAGGCGCTGGCGATTGGCCTTTTATTGGTAATGCTGCGGAGGATTTAAGCTTTTCTGTGCCGCTGGTTGGAGGCTTCTCGCGGCGCGTTCCAACCGCTGAAGCTGTCCACGCCCACAGCCCGCCCTCTGATTACATTATGCACGAATCAGCACGGTATGAGGGGAAAAAAACCCACCTTTTCCCCATTTTTCAAAAAGCCTGCGCGCTGACTGTTGGCGACTTAACCGGGCGGATTAGGGTGTGGAGCTTGCCAAATATGTATGAGCTAGCGCACTCAAACGTGTGGGCGATGTCCGTCAGAGCTCGTGCTAACTCATTTTATTTCTCCAGTGTGGAAAAGGCCACAGAATGGTCTTCCTCTGATACTGAACAGACCAAATCATAGCCACCAAGTGAACCTTCCTGGTAGACTGGAGTGAAAAAGAGATGATCAATCCTTAATACACAGGTGTAGGTCTAAAACAGCCCTCCCAACTAGGCATGCTCAAGATATACTGGATTACAGTTACCATCATGGCCAGCTATCATGGCAGTCATACTGGGTGAGAATGATTGAAACACAGTCCAACAGATTTGGAGGGTTGGAAAAAGCTGTCTAAAATTATCTGAGCATCCCTATGCATACGCGCACGCGCACACACACACACACACACACATACATACATATATATGCCATGGTATAGACATTGGTCAGACACGGGCCCAAGTTACACAATCATTATACAGAAGGTATCCTACAAGATGTAATTTCATGCAAGTGATTTTGTCTCACCACAAGAAGCTCACATACTTCTAAGGAGTTGTGTATACACATACACACACTGCTAATCCTTCCAGTTTTTGAAGTGTTTTTTATATTGATATATTTGGCCAATTGCATTGGGAGCACAAGTGTTCCACATCTGACAGAGAGAATATGTAAGTCATCCTAGGTTGTGAGCAGCCTGCCATTCAGAGCAAATCACTCATGTAACAGTGGACTTAAATTGACTGGTATATAAATGAAATGTTAGAACAGTAAATAGCTCAAGTAAACATGCCAAAAGGAAGTTTTGGCGGGAACAAGATGGTAAAACAGTGGTTGGGAAATTTTTGTCTCCCAGCTATTTTGGACTACAGATCCCATAATCTCTTATGGGAGTTCTAGGCCAAATCATCTCGAGATTCAAATGTTCCCCACTCCAATGACAAAAGACCAAGTGAGCACCTCATGCAAGTGAATGCATGGATGAATATGCACAATAGATTGTGAAGTCTGAGCGAGAGGAGTACTACTAGTCAGAAGTGTATATACTATGAAAGCTGCTTTGCATTCACTTTATACATAAGAATTGTGACACAGAGAGAAATAAATGAATAAAATGTTGGAGTGGAAGTCTGGGCTGAGAGATTTGATGTTCACAGCTGGGAGATCAGATGCAGTCAGTGAATCAGCCCTACAAGCACTGTCTCTTGGTTCTTAGAAGTCTGGAACATGCCAAAGAATTATATTTTAGCTCTGGTTTCTGGCTCTGAAAAGTGACATGAGTTGGCTTTCTTTGGAGCTCACTCTTAGCTACTTTAAGTTGGAACAATTGCACCCTGACTTTTCTGTTGTTGGCACATGGCGGGGCTTGTACTACTTTGTGCCAGCTAAAATCAATCAGCACACTCCCAGAGGCTTCAGTGTGAGTTGGAGTCAGCCTTTAATCACTATGTTTTAATCAACAGAGCATAGGAAAATGCAGAAGTGTGGAATTCATTTCTGCTGGCCCAAGCTTCCTTATATTACCAGAGGCAACGAATTCACTCAACCTCCCTCCTACCTGACTTGTAGAAAATCCCAAGTTCAAAAATGTCATGTGCACAGTTCTAATATACAATGCAAATGTGGGAGAAAAAAATCAGTTCAGATCTGAAAGTGAAGTTAAGGTTGCCAGGTTGGATGGGGGATTGGACTCCTGTAACTTTAATCCTGAACAGATCATGGAACGGGACATGGCACTGTAAGGCTCCATCAAGTGGGACAAAAACATTTGTTTTTCCTTACCTTCCATACCTCAGCTTTCAGCCACAGGTATCCTTTCCCAATACAGATATTGCCTTGCCAGTGGAAGGTGGTGGGAGGAGGCACAGAGGCTCTAGCTACAAAGCAGAGCTGGCCATTCCTCTAAGCCCCATGGTCCATCACAACAGCAATAGACCTGTTGGGCGAGGCAGCTGTGGCTAAAAGTGGGTGACGGAGGACAGGTATCTTCATCCAGCTTGATGGAGATTTATGGTCTTGCTCTATTATTTGTTCAGAATTAAAGTTAACAGGAACTCTGTCCCAGGACCCAGACAGGACCCTTCCCAACAGCCACAACAAAGAGACATGAGAGGAGCAATACAAGGCAGGCAGTGTAGGTAGAAAAGGGAGACCCCAGGAGTCTTGGAGTGTTTCTATAATAAGGACTAGTAAATTAGGCCAACAGCTGTGGAAGACTATGAGCCTATATAAAGAGAAACCAGAATGAGAGGAAACTGTTGCAGCCAACCATTCCTATTGGTGGAAGCAGCCCAGCTTACACTTGGATTCTAAGCTAGCCCTCCTAGAACTCTTGACCTCCACTTTGTCTATGAATTTTGCCACTGAACTATCTCTGTAAACCCAAAATAATGTTTTTTCCTCTCTAACGCACAATTTGTGCCTGTCATCTATTGTAGCTTTTGTCCCCCCTCTTTTTTAAGTTGTATATTATTTAATGTCTTTGTGTGAGATGTGTTAATGCATTAAAAAGTAATCAAAAGCTAATAAAAACATATTTTTTAAAAAATAATTAAAACATGGACATCAATATCTCCTCAGAGTATGGAAAAAGAACATCAGTGCTGGGCATCTTTATTCAGAAATAAGAACTATTGTGATCAGTATAGTTTATTGCAAAGCATGTGTGTAAGACCCTTTCTGCCCAACGCACCCAGCCTGCTATGGGGAAGGGAGAAGGATGGAGCTGGGACAACACTTATGTACAACATTGTTGCAGTCCCATCCTTCTCCCATCCCCAGGTGACACAATCGCACTGCAAATCATTGATGGGGTTTTTTCCTGTCAATGACCAGAGATTGCACCGCCCCTCTGCCGTGCACCCACATTTAACTTAGCTGTGGAGGTCCTGGAAGTGCAATGGTTGCACTTCCTGCCCCGGTGCAGTCTGAGACAGTATCCAGCTGCACTGCAGCAGAAAGACACATGGCCATTGCACTTCTTGGATCCCACAGGCAGCCAATGCAGAGGAGAGTGCTCCATCGTGCTCCCCTCCTGGGAGAGCCACAGCCACCATTATCACCAGACATCTCTGGGAGAGAGGTAAGCTGTGGAAAGGGCTTAAGAGACTGAAGCCTGGGGCCATTTCCGCACTAACCTGTTATAGTGCAATTATGCCACTTTCAACATCCTGTGGAATTCTGGGGTTTGTAGTTTACTGAGGCCAAAGAGCTCTCCAGCTCAGAATTCTAAATGCCCCTCCCTAAACTGCAAACCCCAGGATTCCATAGGATGTTGAAAGTGGAGTGACGGCACTATAACAATGATTGTGGAAAGGCCCTTAGTCTGTTTAAAATGTAACCACATGCACATGCTCACCAGTTGATACAACTGCTGATATCTTTAAAAAATGTTCTGTGAAACTTTTGTAGTGCCCCTAGGAAGAAAACTACCAAGTTTTATATAATGGTGCAGCTATTATATAAAGTAAATATGTTTTGAAATGCATCTTCACACTTCAATACCTTTCTGATTTCCATTTATAAATATAGACGTAAATTCTATTACAAAATCAGTGGCTTCAAAAAATACATTTTAAGGTATGTGTCTATAAAAAGAATAATGCTAAATGTCCTCGTTCAGTGAATGCATGCTTCAGCCAGCAGTATCCTATATAATTTATCATTATTCTACTTTTGGTAAATACTACTGTCAGTGCTGCTAAATACATCTTAACATGATCACTGATATTCTCCTTTGTGTCATTCAGTATATTAACTCTCTGTTTGTAATAATCTCTCAGCAGCTGGGGATTTTTTAAAATGTGTTTTGATGACTGGAATAACTTGTTCTAATTAGCTCTAATTGTTTTCTCTCTTTGATAAGAATAAATTGGTTAGATATATCACTGCTAAGATGCTTTAGGAAGAAAACGAATAGTGAATGGCTTGGGCAATAGCTAGAGATAATGACATATGGAGAGGTTCACCGCAAAGCCTACAATAGTAATCCAGTTAAGTGGCAGAGCTAATTAACAACACCAATGTTGTTAAAAGGAACAAAGGCATGTTGTTGATTATCTAATGGCAAGAGTAACTGTAATTAGATCCAGGCCCACATTTGGTTTGGTCTACATAAATTTGGTCTCATGTCCTCTCAGTCCAAAGGCATGCATATTTGGCCATTTCTGCAGCTTACTGGTTCCCTCTGACATCCCGTTGCAGTCCCAACAGCACCTCTGCTGGGATGGGACTGTATCCCCAGCGCTTCTCTTTGCACACAACAGGCTGCCTGCAGAAAGGAGCATAAGGGACATGCTCCTTCCTTCCAGACTGTAGCCGGCCTTCTTCCTATATTGCAGTGGAGGAGGAAGTATGTAGATCACACTTCCAGCCGTTCTGCATGGCCAGCTCTAACAGAAGGCTCGTGCAATCAGGGGTCATTGATGGACTTTTCCAATCAATGATATATCCTGCGATAGCACAGTTAGCGATGCAAGAAGGGCAGGACTGCAACAACATCAAGTGGAAATGTTGTCAATGTCCCGCTCCACTCACAGCCCCATGCCGATACACAACCATCCTGTGGAAATGGCCTTTCTGACATGATAGGGCTTTTTCAGATGTATCCACAGCAAAAGGAAAAACAAGGAAATGATAGGGTTGCTGCACGGAGAAGATGGCCGGGGAAGACTAGCAGGGGGAAGAGAAAAGGCACAACTACTCAACTCCTTCTTTGCCTCAGTTTTCTCCCAAAAAGATAGACGTACTAAACCTGTGGGGTGGGGAGCATGTGAGGAAGGGAAGGAAATGCAGCACAGAATAGGTAGAGAAGTAGTACACAAATACCAGGCTAAACTAAATGAACTCAAGTCTTCAGAGCCAAATGAATACATCCAATGATATTAAAAGAACTGGCGAAAGTCATTTCAGAACCACTCACAATAATCTCTGAGAACTCTTGGAGAACAGGAGAAGTCCCAGCAGTCTGGAGGAGAGCAAATGTTGTCCCCATTTTTAAGAAGGAAAAGAAAGAGAACCCAAATAATTATCATCCAGTCAGCCTGACATTAATACCAGGAAAGATTCTAGAGCAGATCATTAAACCGTTAGTTTGTAATTACTTTGAAAGCAATGCCGTAATCACTAAAAGTCAACATGGATTTCTCAGAAATAAGTCATGCCAAACTAATCTTATCTCTTTTTATGATAGACTTACAAGCTTGATAGATGAAGGGAATGCTGTAGACATCACATATCTTGATTTCAGTAAGGCCTTTGACAAAGTTCCCCATGACATTCTTGCACAGGAACTAGTAAAATGCGGGCTGGCTAGGGCTACTGTTAGGTGGGTTTGTAATTGGTTGGCTGGCCGAACCCAAAGGGTGCTCTCCAATGGCTGCTTTTCATCCTGGAGAGAAGTGACTAGCGGGGTACCACAGGGTTCTGTCCTGGGCCCAGTGTGTCAGGAATCTCTCCCTGCCAGGCTGCAGCCAGCAAGGGAGGAGAGAGGTCAGGAACACTTGGGGAGTCTGAATATACCAAACACCAGGAAAACACAAGCTGAGCCAGGTCAAGGTCCAGTCCAAAAGTTCAGGAGGCAGAGATCTGTCCAGAGGGCTTCAGGGAGCAGGAGACACAAAGGTTGTGAGAGCTTGCTAATAATTTGCTGCAAGCAAGGAGCAGCCACTCCAGCAGACTCAAATAGCCCCTGTGAGCAGGTGCTGCTCATTATTATTTCCTCAGCCTAGTCCAAGCAGCCTCCCTCTCAGCAGCCCATTTCAGCCTTCTGTGTGATTGAGGGCTGATGGGCATAGCTGGCTGCTACTCCACTGCATCACTGCTGGCTCCCTCTCTGTCATGAGCTGGCTGGGGCAATTCAGACTCTATTTGACCTTCCAGTGCAGGGGATATTTGCAGGTTGACTTGCTGACTCACTGGCTTGGCCCCCTGCACAATCAGTTGTTCCTCAATCACAGCATCATTATCTATCACACAGTGCTATTCAACATCTTCATCAATGGCTTGGATGAAGGAGTAGATGACATGCTAATCAAATTTGCAGATGACACCAAATTAGGCAGGGTTGGTAATACCCAGAGGACTGGATCAAAATTCAAAATGAGCTTGACAGATTGGAGAGCTGGGCCAAAGCTAAGAAAATGAATTTCAAAAGAGACAAATGTAAGGTCCTGCACTCAGGCAGAAAAAATGGAATGCACAAATACAGGATGAGGGACATGTGACTGGATAACAATACATGTGAAAAGGATCTGTCATGCCCTGCCTTGGGGACTGTGGCAGTGAGGAGCAGGATTCTGACTCCGAGGCAGAGGCTTCTCCACAAGCTGAAGTGTCCCCAGAAGCTGGTGCAGAGGGAGTTAATACACATCAACAACACGGGCTTGAGCCAGGGGAACAATAAAGGAAGACATAGCTGACACACCTACCTTGCAGCAGAGATGCTATGAAAGGGAGGGCTTGTGTTGCTCTGCCCGTTTAAATAGTAAAAGAGCCCTAATGAGGGAATACCTGTGGCGGCAGCAGCCATACATAAAAGAGGGCTCCAGCTGGCCTTTCCTCCCAGGATCAGCAGCTGGTCTCTTTGGCCTTGCAATCCTGTGCTTTTGGATTGGGTTGTCTTGGGACTCTGCCTGTTTGGACTATGGTTTGGATTTGCCCCTTTGGATTTGTTTGCTCTTGGCTGTCTTTCTGTTTGGACATTCTTTGACTCTCACTTTGTAAATAGGAGCTGTGCTGCTTGTGAGTAACTGCCTGCACTGCTGCAGACATGACAGGATCTAGGAGTCTTGGTAGACCACAAGCTGAACATGAGTCAGCAGTGTGATACAGAAGTCAAGAAAGCCAATGTGATTCTTGGTTGCATCAATAGGAGTATTGTGTCTAGAGCAAGGGAGGAAATGGTACCACTCTATTCTGCATTGGTTATGCCTCGTTTGGAATACTGTGTTCAGTTCTGGACACCTCAGTTCAAGAAGGATATTGACAAGCTGGAGCATGTCCAGAGGAGGATGACCAAAATGGTGAAGGGTCTGGAAGCCAAGCCCTATGAAGAGTGTCTTAGGGAGCTGGGTATGTTTAATTTGCAGAAGAGAAGGTTAAGAGGGGACATGATAGCCATGTTTAAATATTTGAAGGGATGTCATGTACAGGAGGGAGCGGGCTTGTTTTCCGCTGCTCCAGAGACTAGGACAAGGAGCTGCGGGAAAGGAAATTCTACCTGAACCTCAGGAAAAACTTCCTGATGGTCAGAGCTGTCCAGCAGTGGAATATGCTGCCTTTGAGTATGGTAGAGTCTCCTCCTTTGGAGGTTTTTAAGCAGAGGTTGGATGGCCATCTGTTGGGAATGCTTTGATGGATGTTCCTGCATGGCAGGGGGTTGGACTGGATGCCCCCTGTGGTCTCTTCCAACTCTATGATTCTATGATAGAAGAGCAAATATCACACCTCACATACACACACAGCAGGGTTGCCAGTATGGATATGGGACAGTATTCCTATAATTTTAATCCTGAAGAGGTCATGGAGCCGGATGGGGTACTATAATGCTCCTTCAAGCAGGGTAAAGATGTCTGGTCTCTCAACTTCCAAATGCCTTTCAACTCTAGACATCACAACATAGCTAGTGCCTCACCAGTCTAACAGGAGATGCAGCAATGACAAAGACAAGACAAGAACAGAACAGAACAGAATTGTTCTTATGCCACCTCCCTCACAGGGAAGAAGACAGTATCCATGTTGGTAAGGAGAAGCTGTGGTTGAAAGCTGGGATTTGAAAGGTGAGGGAGGACAGGTACCTTTGTCTGACTTGAAAGAACAATTCAGGAATTTAACAACAACAAAGGAGGAACTAGCTTCAAAATGGAAATAGCACCTCAGTAATAATGGGGAGCTAACTGATGAAAGCACAGCACACTGTCAAAATGGTCCAACTGGCCAGTTTGATTAGAGCATGGGAAGACTGCCAAAGCTGTGAAGATAATTAAATTTTAGAAGCATTCTGATTTGGCTTACCACCAAGAATATGCTCAATATAATCCTTCCAATTGCTCTATTTGTCTGTCTGTCTGTCTAGATATCTACCTATCTAGTCTGCCTTGCTTGACTTTATTTATACATTCTTTCTCTCTTTTTTGTCACAAAATTAATTTTGACTATTATGTATTCTTAATATATTTTCTGAATTACTGAGTTCTGAATAACTATGATTTTAATTTCACTAAGTAAAACTATTGCAGGTCGGTGACATTCTCTGTGCCACTATTGTGTCTATTGGTGTGGAATTAATTCCTCTTCCTATTAATTTTTTGTGCTCATTTCCATTCCATTTGATTATTACAGAACAATATAAATTAAGACCATTTTTCTACTATTAATTTAAGGGATTCATTATAATATCTTAATTTAATTTGAAACATGATTAACTGTAATTTTTGTAGCTCCAAATCTCCAAATATCTGGGATTAGTCTTGGTGGGCTAATCATCTTTATTTTAGGGTTAAAAAGAGTGTTCAGTGAGTGAGCAAAGAAGTAAAATTTACTAATAGCACTGACTATTGCAGTATGCTTTAGACAGGGCTACCCTTGAAGACTGTGGCATCATGAGCTAGTATATAACGATGGTTCAGTCTTTGGTTGAATTGCTATGTCTGCTAAATTTGCTAGTGAAGCTGTGTCAAAAATCTACAAGTAAATAATGACCAGAATCATGCTGATGTCTTATACATGTGTAAAGTTCGCACATAGAAACAGTGAGCTTTTTTGGCTGTCATGCAACATACAGATTTCGTTCATGGTCATAAGAGTGGAGTTGCACATGTAGTGCCGTTGTACATGCTGAAATTGGCAGTAGTATTCCTTCTACTCTGCAGTGCTTTTCAGCTTCCACTGGACATTCTGTTGCACAATGTTGTTATTCAACCCAAGTCAAGAGAGAAATAGGATCTTACCAATGTCTATTGGATTACACCTGTGTATGTTTATTGTCATTCAGTGAATTCCAAGAGGTTAGGAAGAATGTTCCTACCTTTGAGGAAGCCTTGTTTGTTTGTTTGTTTGTTTGTTTGTTTGTTTGTTTGTTTGTTTGTTTAGCAAGCAAGACTTGCTCCTTTATATGGTTGATTATCTTATCTTTAACACTGGCTTCTACCATTTTATTTGGAACAGACAGTAAGCTAAATGGCCTTTAATTCTCTGGGTTCTCCATAGATCCCTTTTGTTTTAAAAATGGTGTTACATTGTCCATTCTTCAGTCCTCTGGCATAGTGACTAAGCTCAGGAACATCTTACATATGTCATTTAGGAGATAAGGAATTTTCCATTTGAGTTCTTCAAGAATTCTTGTGTGGACGCCATCTGGACCTGGTGACTTGCTTTGTTTCTAACTTGACGAAAAGGTCTAAAGCGTGAGTTTTTCCTTCTGTTATTTTCCTTAGCTATTCAGCTTAGGTTATAGCTATCAGTCCTACACATTTAGTGGTGAAGATAGATGGAAAGAATTCATTCAGCTTATCTGCACTCTCCTTATCTAACTTCAATAGGGCTTTAATTCTGTTGCCATCCCTTTGCCTAAATCCACTGCCAAAAGCACTGGCAGATGCTCCTCAGTCATAAAAAAGCAGGACTTTGTTCCCTTTATTTTTCAGTACTAAGAAGCAGAGGTTGAGATCAAAAGTAGTACAGACAGCACCTTGGAAGTATATCATCACCTAGTCTCCCCTTTTGGCATCAGCAGCCTTAACCCACTCAGTGACCATGAACCTACACAGTATAGGTTACAGTAGTGATTCTCAAACTTAGATCATTCAGATATTTAGGACTTCAGTTCCCAGAATTCCTGACCATTAGCCATGCTGTCTGAGACTTGTGAGGGTTGAAGTCCAAAACATCAAGAAGCTCAGAGATTGAGAACTACTGTGCTACAGCATCCTGCATCTCTACCACTGCCTTCTGGTATTGAAAATTCCTCTCCCTCTATATTGTTAGTGAGATCTTCATGTCCTCTGAAAAGGCAAGCTGGGCAGATGGAGCTGCCTTATGCTCAGGGATGCAGCTACAGGGAGGGCAAAATCAGTGCATTATCCACCTCCCTCAAAATCACTTTTGAATGTTGTACTACAACCCTGGAGACCAGGGTATGATTCCCCACTGAGCCATGGAAACCCACTGGTTGACCTTGGGCATGCCACATATTCTCAGCCCCCAGAAAATCCTATAATAGGTTTACCTTAGGGTCGCCATAAGTCAGAAATGACTTGAAGGCCCACAGCAGCAGCAGCAGCAGCAATAACAACAACAAATGTCTAGCCTTGCAAAGAGTGCAACACTGAAAATCATTCGTATCTAGAATTCTGACATTTGCTGCATTTGCATTCCCCTGTTCACTTTGCCTTCCCCTTTGCTCTGGATGCCTAAACTCTATTGCCAAATGTTCAACTGCAATCTTAAGCTAGTGCAACGTTAGAAATTTGGAGACTGAAGGAAAATTTTGTGAGGGTTAGAATTCTTATTTGAAGGGCAATACCCAGATCCCACCCTCATAGTTATACCTCTGCTTATACCAGATTCACAGTCAAACTATTGTGGCCAGTCTAGCCCAGGAGTGGGCAACTTGCAAATATTTCAGGGCTGTGTCAGTTCATGGCAGACATTAATGTGGTCTACTTGCCCCATGTGGTGACATAAGCCACCCTGTGCCCATCACTCCAATTTGTTTTAACCTAAAGTCCTCTTCCTCACTTTTACAGGTACAAAGGTTCTTTTCACAATGTTTGGAGGGCTACCAGACCAGTGTTGGGGCCTGATGAGTTTTTTTCAAAATTGAATTGAAAGCTTTGAGTATGTGTGAAAAGTGGCAGCATTGCTACCATGCCCCCTAGATGACATAAAGGGCCTTTTAAAGTATAGAGAAACAGGAAAGCCTGTAGACTGCATGGGGGGGCATGCAACACGAGGATCACCTTCTCCCCCTCCCCACCCTCCCCCCATCTAGTTCAGGCCTAATGTATTTGGACTGACAAGTTCTTTCTGAAGTATCTTTAAACTGGAGATGCAGTCGGTTTAACATTGTGATTTTTCCATGTAAAGTATGGGGTCCCCCCCCCCAGAGCCTGGAAAAGTTATACCCCAAATCCCCCAGCAGCATGGCTATTGACCGTATTGATTAAAGGATTCTGAGAACTATCATCCCAAAAGTAACTTTTCCAAGTTATGTCTCCATGACTGATCTGCAATTCCTCAACGAAGTGACCACAGCACACCTGAGCATGAGAGATATGAAACCTCTGCAACTGATTTCAGGTTTGACACATCAGGGTCTCTTTCTCTGAAACTATAACTTAATGCTATATTTAAAACGTGTTTTTGTGAACGTGTTTTTCTTGAATATCTGTGAATGTGTTTTTCTTGAATATGCTGCCAAGGATGAACAGAAGGTGTAAACAAAAAAGACACCAGAAATCAGAAGTATTTTTTTAAAAAATCATGGAAAGATTTCAGGTATTCAGCCAACTCTCATTCCCACTGTTCTGATTCCATCAAGTCCATCCATTAACACCTCTCATTCCCTTTCTTCTTTCCATTTCTGATTCAAAAGCACCAACAGAGATCACATAAATCCTGCAAAGATGAATTCTGGCCTCTTTACAGAGGGATCTCAGAGAGCCATGTATTGGTACTGCCGCTCAATAGGATTTTAAATAATGCAATTGTAAGAATTAGAATCATAGAATCATAGAAATGTAGAGTTGGAAGAGACCACACAGGCCATCCAGTCCAACCCCCTGCCATGCAGGAACACCCTCAAAGCACTCTCGACAGATGGCCAACTAGCCTCTGCTTAAAAACCTCCAAGGAAGGAGACTCCACTACACTCCGAGGCAGCAGATTCCACTGCTGGACAGCCCTGACCATCAGGAAGTTCCTCCTGAGGTTCAGGTGGAATCTCCTTTCCTGCAGCTTGAATCCATTGCTCCTTGTCCTGGTCTCTGGAGCAGCAGAAAACAAGCCCTCTCCTTCCTCTACATGGCATCCCTTCAAATATTTAAACAGGGCTATCATGTCCCCTCTTAACCTTCTCTTCTGCAGACTAAACATACCCAGCTTTCTAAGTCTATCCTCATGCGGCATGGCTTCCAGGCCTCTCACCATTTTGGTCACCCTCCTCTGGACTTGCTCCAGCTTGACCATGCCCTTCTTGAATTGGGGTGACCAGAACTGGACACAGTATTCAAGATGAGGTCTAACCAAAGCAGAGTAGAGTGGTACCAGTACCTCCCTCGATCTAGACACCATACTCCTGGTGATGCAGCTGAGAATTGCATTGGCTTTCTTGGCTGCCGCATCACACTGCTGACTCATGTTCAGCTTGTGGTCTATGAAGACTCCTAGATCCCTTTCACATGTACTACTATCCAGCCACGTGTCCCCCATCCTATATTTTTGTATTCAATTTTTTCTACCTAAGTGGTGTCAGGACACCAGTGTTACCTAAATACTATGTATTCCTTTAAAAACTGAAGACTTTATGGTGGTGGTGGCTATAGAAATGATTTAAAATTATTTCTAGTGCCATCAAATGAGCACAAAAAGAGCGGGTGGAGTGAAAGAGAAACTTCACAAAAGCAAATAACATATTTCAGTATTAAGGGAGGTTTTGCAGGAAAAGAACCAAAAACCACAGTTTTCAAACTGTTTAGTGGGAAGGGGAGCTTCGAGATGAATCTTTTATAATGCAATTGCCCTTCTGATTTTTATTGGGAGAAGGAGAAATGGACAGCAGATCTACTGCTGAAGAGTTAGCAAACTGACTTCTTAATTTTTTGGCTGTCTCTCCCACAACTGCTCCTGGTTGTATAGGAGCTCCCCTCAGGCCAGGTGGTCAATGGTTCAACAGGCCCCTGCCAGGTTAGAGCCTAGTTCTGAAATGAAAAGGTGCTTCCTCTTCTTCCCCAATCAGTTCCTCAATGGCCCAATGTTTTCTCATATCCACAGTATTTTGTGGTACTTGAGTAATTGACAGTGTGATCTCATGAATTTTCCCTCAATCTCACTGAAATGGTAGCGCTAAAAATGCATTCACACATGAAGATTTTCTGTGGTGTCTATGATTGTGGCTGTTGTGGTGGTGTATGCCTTCAAGTCACTTCCAACTTATAGCATCCCAAAGGTGAACCTATCATGGGGTTTTGTGGGCCTGAGAGTATATGACACGCCCAAGGCCGCCCAGTGGGTTTCTGTGGCTGAGAAGGGAAGCTATCCCTGGTCTCCAGAGTCATAGTCCAATGTTCAAACCACTATACCATACTGGCTCTTTCTGTCTATAGTACCTTGTTGTTGATTTGTTGTTTTTCTTTTTGTTATTTATTACTTATGTAGGCAATTAATTAATTGCTACACAGATGCCCCCAGAATAGGTCATATATGTGCAGAAGAGCCCCCCTGTTTTTTGAACTACTCCAGAACCCCAAGTACCTTAATCTAGAATTGGCAGTCCTGATGCCAAACCAATGTTGGGAATAAAGCATAGCATCTGGATGGGTCCCATGCAACCCAGAGCATCCATGGGAGGAACAGCTGCAAAGCTGAGACCGGATTCATTGCCCCTACCGCATCAGTCACCTGGGTACGGTGTTCTAAAAAATGTCATTTTCAATTTGTAATCTGAACATATTTTCCCATTGCTTCTTCTTCCTTTTTTATGCCCACCAAAAAACACTCATTAAAGATATGAACGCATCTTCCTGCTGTTTCTTCTGCCTTCTTGACGCCCACCGAAAACACTCATTAAAGAGGAAAAGATGGAATAATCAGTGTATCATTTACTGATACAGCCATATTTAAGAAGACAGCTCAGCAGCACTATGGATATTAACTATGTCCAGCATCTCTTAGGAAATATACCCCTTTTGTGACTGATTGTGTAGGAGAAGTAAGACATGGATTTCTGGGAACTGAAACCACTAGATGTGGAAAAAGCATGTGCTAATTTGATTCAAGGAAGTGTACGCAGGGACACAAAGTGAGAAGATTTTCCTAAGGAAATGAAATAGATAAAACATAAATGGAGAGATCAGAGATCAGGTAAAAGGCAGAAGCTGGAAGATGCTTGTAAAGGAGGCTATAAAGCTCACTATACTCCCAACTACATACCTCTCAATCAAAAGACATTGGCTAACCCTACTATCTTCTCCTCTTTAGCAAATGGTGGTGGAGGAAATGGAAGAAAAAATGAGAATACATGGGAGGTCTACTAACAAAAGATGACATGATCTCTCCCCCATTACCACATAAAATTCCTTCAATACAGCAGAGTGGTTAAGTAAGAAAAGTCCTATCTGGAAGCCTAAAATTGGTTCTGCCCGGAACAAGGAATGGAGGCAAGTATTTATTTGGCCTGTTTTCTTAGAAAAACTTTCCAAGTTTTGCAAATTTCCTAGTACATGTGATGGAAAGAACTTGAGATTGAAAATACCTGAATGTGGTAGAGAGTGAAATGGACAGAGGGTTCAGGGTACTTAAGCAAGGAGGAGGCTTTGGGTGTTTACATCTTCAGGGTCAAGATTTGAATCCCAAACCATTTTCTGTTATAGTGGTATTACTCCACTTTCAACATCCTATGGAATCCTGGAGTTTGCAGTTCAGGGAGGGGTCTTTGAGGCCCCTGCAAACCCCAAGATTCCATAGGATGTTGAAAGTGGAATAATACCACTGTAACAGTCTAGTGCGGAAATGTTACCAGTGTAGTTCATCATATTGATGAAGGGTAATAGGAGTCACTGCTTCTTTTTTTCTAACATGCTTCTATCTTTAATAGCAACATGGTACATAGACGTAACATGATACTCCCTATCCTAGACTTACAGGGTGCCTTTTGAATTTGGTAAATGCAGATGATTAAGAATTTTGTCTGGTTCATTTTTTGTGTATGTACCAAAATTCTTCAAATTTCTTAATTTCTGTTGAATAAACCTGAAAATAAAGACATTTAAACAGAAATGTGCCACCTGTATGTGCCACCCATTTCCCCCCCACCAAAAAAATCATCATCCAAAGTTGTTAATAACTGCCATCAAATCAACCTTGACTTATGGTGATCCTTACGAATGAGAAACCTCTAGGGCAGTGGTTCTCAACCTGTGGGTCCCTAGATGTTTTTGGACTTCAGCTCCCAGAAGCCCTGAGCATTGACCATAGTGGCTGGGGCTTCTGGAAGCTGAAGTCCATGAACATCTGGGGACCCACAGGTTGAGAACCACTGCTCTAGGGTGTCCTGTCATCAGCTGCCCTGCTCAAGTCTTGCAGATTTAGGGTTGTGGCTTCCTTGATTGAGTCTGTCCATCTGTAATGCAGTCTTCCTCTTTTACTACTGCACTCTACCTTATCAAGCATTATTGCCTTTTCTAGGAAATCATGTCTTCTCATAATATGTCCAAAGTACAACAGTCTCAGGGCCTTTCCGCCCTACACTGTTACAGTGCCATTATTCCACTTTCAACATCCTGTGGAATTCTGGGGTTTGTAGTTTAGTGATGCCCAAGAGCTCTCTGGCTGAGAATTCTAAACTGCAAACCCCAGGATTCCATAGAATATTGAAAGTGGAGTAATAGCACTATAACAGTGTAGTATGGAAAGGCCCTTTGTTTGATCATCTTGGTTTCTAGGGAAAGTTCAGGCTTGATTTGCTCTAGGACAGTTTATTTCTCTTTTTAGCAGTCCGTAGTATTCACAGAAATCTTCAGCAGCACCGTGTTTCAAATTAGGTGATATTTCTCTTGTCAGTTTTCTTCACTGTCCAGCTTTCACCACCATACATAGAAACTGAAAATACAATTGTATGGACAATGTTAACTTTAATGTCAATGATATATCTTGACATTTCAACATTCCGTCTAGTTCCTTCATTGCTGTCCTTTCCAGTCCTAGCCTTCTTCTGATTTCTTGACTGTAGGTTCCATTCTGATTAATGACTGAGCCAAGGTATGGAAAATCATGAACTGTTTCAATGTCCTTAACATCTATGTTAAAGTTATATAAATAATCTGTGGTTATTTTTTTTAATGTTCCATTGTAAACCTGCCTTTGCAACTTCTTCCTTGATGTTCTTCAGTAATTATTTGAAGACTTAGCTATTTTCCACAAGTATTATGGTGTCATCTGAAGTCCACATTTGCAGGTTTCATTTTTGTGTATTTGATTATTCACGGATTATTTGCTGTCACCTCTGCTGCCTCCCTACGCCATTTTTAATAGGGACTGCCAGCCTCCTGAGACTGAGAAACTGTGAAGGAGGCTTGTAAGTCCCTATTACCAATGGTATGGGATAGCAGTGGAGGGAGCAGTAAGCCCCACCAGCCACTCAATTCTGCCTAGGTGAAGAAACCCTGATGCCTCAAAGGAATCCACAGTGGGTTAAATATGGTGATCATTCTTTTTTGTGTGTTAAATATGGGCCTTGAGTTATTCACAGTTTTTTCACTTTCACGGGGGTCCTGTGCCCCTAACCCTAGCAAATACAGAGGGATGACTGTACAAGTTAAACAGATAGGTTGATAATATATAGCCTTGCTTGGGCCCTTTGCAAACTGGAAACAATTCTTTTTCTTTGTATTGTGTCCTGACAGTAGCCTCTTGTCCTGAGTACAGGTTACACATCAGGGCAATCAAATGTTGTGGCATACCCATTTCTTTAAAAGTGGTCCATAGTTCTTCATGATCTGCAGTCAAATGCTTTGCTATAATCTATAAAGCACAGGCTGATTTTCTTCTGAAATTCTTTGGTGATCTCCATTATACAATATATGTTTGCAATACGATCCCTAGTGCCTCTTGCTAAACCCAGCTTGGACATCTAGAATTTCTCACTCCATATATGAGAAAAGTATTTGTTTAAGAATTTCAAGCATCACTTTGCTCACAAGGGAAGTTAATATAATGGTCCTGTGTTTACTGCAATCCCTGGTGTCCCCTTTCTGGGGACCAGAATGTATATTGAGGGTTTCTAGTCTGTGGTCCATTCTTTTGTTTTCCATATTTGTTGACAGATTTTAGTTAGAACTAGAGTAGATTTTGCCTCTGTAGGTTGAAGCAGTTCCATTGGTACGGCATCTGTTCCTGGTGATTTATTTCTCCCATGCGCTCTGAATGCAGCTTTCACTTCACTTTCTAAAATTGTAGGTTCATCTTCAATTGGTGGTTCTTTGAATGATTCTGTCAATCTTTAATCTTTTTTATATAGTTCTTCAGTGTATTGTTTTCATTGTCTTGTTACTTCTACTTGGTCATGTAATGTGTTCCTTTCCTGGTTGTAGAGCATCCTCACTCTTGGTCTGATGTATTTTAAATGGTTTTATGTATTATTAGTTGTCTTTTAATCAATGATGTTTTTAGTTGTATTCTAATCTATGATGTATCCCATCTCAAGCTTTGGGGAAAGACGAGTAAGAAATATTATTTTTCTTTTATGTTTGTTTGTTTGCTTGCTTCTTGTCTGTCCTATATTGCCTTAAGAGTTTCATCTGTCATCCATTAAGGCTTCTCTTTCCTTTTGGCTTCAGGTCTTTTTGCATTCCTCCCTGACAATGTCACTGGCTTCAATCCAGAGTTCTCCCACCTCCAAGCCAATTAGGTTTAAAAGTATGAAACTAATTTTAACATTATATTTGAATTCTACGTGGATGTTCTTCAGGTTGTATTTGGTTTTGTATTCTTCTTTAGCTTTACTTTAATTTTCCATATTAGTAGTTATG